>JAUPFT010000016.1:28145361-28525361 GCA_036936625.1 Parnassius smintheus behrii
TTTTACGGATTGTATCGCGTTTATTTTACTTTTATTTTTAATTCCCGACGATTCGGGCGCTTTTCAGCACCTATGGTCACGGGGGACTGAGATGACTGACGTCCCGATGTGTTACACCAAGGATCTACAAGCGGTACGTAGACGATACTTTCACAATTTTACCATCAGACAAAGTAACTGCATTTTTAGAACATCATAATTCCATAAACTCTAAAATTCAATTTACTATGGAGTTAGAGGCAAATAATTCCTTACCTTTCCTAGATGTGTTAGTCATCCGAAATCCTAACAACACCATTGGTCACACTGTGTATAGGAAAAAGACCCATACAAACCGATATTTAAACGGTGAATCTCACCACCATCCTTCACAGTTAGCTACCGTGGGCAAATCTTTGTTACAGAGAGTAAGTGAGAGAGAGTGACAGCAAACACCTGGCCGCCGAGCTTCAGCACGTCAAGCAAGTTCTGCACGACAACAAGCTTCGGGTCCCGCGCCTAGGTCACAGTGACCGAGTGAAGCCGGCCACAGTCGAGCGTGTGCCTGCCGTAGTACCATACGTTAGAGGTGTCACAGACAAGATTGGCTACATCTTGAAGCGAGCTTCTATCAGAACATTCTACAAGCCGCCGAAGAAGATTAGTCAGTTCCTACCATCAGTCAAGTGTCATATTCCTCTACAAGATGCAGGAGTGTACAAGCTTGATTGTCAATGTGGTCTCTCTTATATAGGACAAACAAAAAGATCAATTAGAACCCGCGTAAAAGAACATATAGCTGATGTGAAGCATCAACGTTCCGGGAAGTCTGCAGTTTGGGATCATATCCTAGAGGGCCCCAACCATTACATCAGATTTGATAGACCACAAATCCTCGCGAAAGAGCACCGATTCCTACCAAGGATGATACGTGAGGCTATTGAAATTAAAAAACATCCTAATTTCAATAGAGAAGGAGGCTGGGTACTACCACCTGCTTGGGATCCTATAATCAATAAAATTAAAACTAAACCCAAGCATACCACTGCAAGACCTCAGGACATAGTCAGTTCATTTTGCATAGATCGGACCATAAACAATAAATAAAAAAAGCTGAAGGTACTCCGGGTTTAACAATGACATCGGGACGTCAATCATCTCAGCCCCCGTGACCATGGGTGCAGGAAAGCGCCCGAAACGTCGGGAATTAAAAATAATAGTAAAATAAACGCGATAAAATCCGTAAAAGTAGTTTTAATCAATAAGATATACCTATTTATTTTAATCAAACATACTATCTACAGTAAACTATTAAAAGGAAACTCGCACGTGGAGGAGTCGATATCACCGTAAGATAATAGTCTGTCATCTGGTAAAGTAAATGATAATTGATGGCTCTGGAAAATTGGATAAAACATTGTACATTTTTTGAAGTGGAGAAATCTGAACTTTATTTCACAACTATGACTAACCACACACTACACTATACTATACATTCAACATTTTACGGGTGGCACGGCTCCACTACATCTGAGAGAGACCTCAGGGTTAGTGACGCATTTGCAATCTGTAGCGGTTTATTGGCCGTGAGATCGTAAATGTTAATGGGCCAAAGTTTACTTACCATCAGCACAGTATATAAATCCATATAGTAGTCCTGACTGACGAGAACGTCTAGACAGGGCAATTATACGAAGCATGCAGAGAGAGACGCGGGAAGGCCGAGCCCGAGTTGCTTATGCCAATCTTATTAGTAACTCGGGACACGACTTTCAGGGTTAACACGTGTTTGCATAAATAAGAATCTGCTATTTCACCAAATTCCGCACACGGAAGAATGGTAAATAAATATTATTATTATTTTACATTGTGTATATTTTGTTATGTCATGCCAAATTGCCAATGTAGAAAATGGCGAAAACAAAAAAGAGACTAGTCGCTGGGCGTGTGTTTCGAAATGTGATTTTTTCTTCTTCATCCAAATCGTGTGGTTGGACAGGCTAAAGTCTTAGACCATACTATAGTACCTCGTCTTCGGTCTTTCAAAGTTTTTATAAAATATTAAGGTTTAGGGATCAATTTTTAGGTTTGTCGGGGTGCTAATTACGAAAATAGCATTTATTTTTAAATCCAAGATTGCGGTCATTTTTAATATAATGTGTATAAATAATATAAATATAATATAATGTGTGATATGGATGTCAATTTCGAGGTTTTTTGGGGCGTTGATTACAAAAATGACATATACTTTCAAATGCAAGATGGTGAACATATATTTTTTAAAGTTATTTTTGTCAACTTTGAGGTTATTCGGGGTGATGATTAAAAAAACATTTTCATTTTCATATTTAAGATGGCGGACATTTTTAAATGATATGGGTATCAATTTCGAGGTGTCTTGGGGTGCTGATTAGGAAAATATAATCTTTTTTGAAATACAAGATGGTGGATTTTTATTATAATATGATACGGAACTCAATTTTGAGATTTTTCGGAGTGACAATTATGAAAATTTATTAATAGGTATTGCATTTAAAAATTTCAGATGCAAATTATGGATGGAATTTATTGAAAGACCTGATTTAGTTGGAAGAACTTTCTAAAGTCTAAAGAATACATACATTTGCAGTTTGCATTTCGAAAAGAGTATACACGGGAAGAAATCACTGTAGAAAACAGCTATACTAACGTTACTTTTACTAACCAACGACTGTTGATGACGATGTAGATATAAAATAAATAATTAATTAGTCAAAGTTGTTGATTTGTAACAACCCTAGCCTTCTTGCATCGTCTAGACGTTGTCGGCATTTACCACGAGATCAAAGGCGTCATCCTAGGAGTTGAATAAAATATCACGACATCTCACCAGGGGGGAGGGAGTTACAGAAAATTTAAAAAACACCTAACGTAATTTATGGACGCCCCCTAACTCCTTCGTTAGATTCACTCTTTCGGTGGATAGAAAGACTGTTGAAGAATGGCGGGGAAAATGTTTTTACTTTTTATTTTTCTTAATGTGCTATATTTAATGGATATTAAAACCAGCCAGATATAAACAGTACAACCAAAGACATTTTTCTTCAATTTTGTACAAACAAAATACGAATAAATATTTTTAACGATCTATTATATTTGTATTGTCAAGACGATACGTCAAGTTATTAATCTTCAATTTTGTGTATTGTTTTAGTTTAGTGCCATAATAGAGTTATTAATAAATATTATATTAATTTAGACTGTGAATAATAAATTTTTAAAAGACTGGCAGTTTGACCAAGAGGCAGAATCGAATTATTGAACATTAAGATGCTGCTACGAAATACATTAACTATATCATTTATTAAAAACAGTTTATCAATATATACTACATAAACGATATAAAATGATTGTCATATCTACAAAGTTACAGACCGGGTTTTTAAACGTCAACTTCTAATACTAACTTTGTATCCTTCTATACGACGAATGTGCGTCGGTGGGTGGGGAATAACTTGCCGGAGGAGGTGGAACTGGTGGTGCTTCTTGTAGAGCTCCTGTAGACTTGTGCACGTTGCATCGCACTGCCGTCTGATTTTCCTGCTAAAAATTAAAAATATTAATATAACTATAATGTGCTTTTGTAACCTAAATGTATCGCAAAGTACAAATTTATAAAACATTTCCAACGAACTAAAGATAACACACAAAGAGACTTACACTCGATTTCTGAGAGACTAGTCAAACTGTTATTAAGCATGCACAACTGTTAACGACGATATCAAACCAAATCGGTTTTTAAACGTTATTTTGTGGGTAAAAAAATATTTACATAATGTTGACTATTTTATTTGGCATGTAGACTGTAATATATATATATATATATATATATATATATATATATATATATATATAAATACACACTACTACACTACTACAATCTGGGTGTCTTCAAGCAAGAGTAAATAAGCTTTAGTTACGGTAAGACTGTGTGATTTACCATTCAGGCCTTCATCACCGTTTGCCACCAGGTGGGATTACGGCGGCTTAAAACAAGTTAATAAATATATTTCTATTTAAAAAAGTACACCGCGTATCTGTACTAGATTACTATATGTTATTAATGTATGATATTACAATTGTAATCTTAAGTAGGTCGTAGTTAATAATGCGTAAAACTTAAAAGCAAGTACTATAGTATCATTGTAGTAATAACAAAAGTATACTATACTATTTTATTATATTGTCTCTTAACTCCAAGACCCTTCATACATTACGATACTTACAAGCGACTAGTATCCGACACGAGTCTCGAGGGTGAGACGCTACAGAGCATTGTACATACATTTTCATTGTGACCCGCATATATCGCTACCGGTATCGTACGGGTAAGCAAACTATATAGTATTGCGATACTTGCCATGTCGGTTGCGCCCTCCTTTCTGCCAAGGAGGGTCGCGTTCGTATACGGCTTAGAGATCTCCCGTCAGATCGGTAAGCTAATCCATAAAGGCGGTGTTTAGTGGTTTAGTGGGTAAAAGTCTCCACATAACCACGCAGCCGGCTGCGCGGTATGCTATGAGCATTCACCGCCTCCCTCCCCCGCTTTCCGGAGGGTTGCCCATATTTGCTTCGGGCGCAAAAAAAAAACCATGTCGGTCCTGTCTGTCTGTCATCCGTGCCTTGCGTCTCCAACGGATCTCTTCAAAATGGCGGCGGAGAAAATTTTATTGTTAAAAGCTGTATTTTTTTATCAATAGCAGACAATTGGCAATTGAACAAGATGCAAATAACATTCGGGTAAATTATATTCTAATATATATATTCTATCATCTTGTGGTTTTCGTGTAAAAACAAAAGTTTTACAATTTATGTTTGTAACGCAGGACCAACGGCTTTACGTGCTATACGAGGTAAGGAAGTAAAACACCACCAACTTCCTAATGAGTACTTCTTGACAGAACAGAATAACTGATTTTGGCCCGATCCAGCCCACTAGACCAACGTGGCAGTCAATTATACTATGATTTTCAATAACGTCATATACAAAACTCGAGTAGCGAACAAGAATATCTATCTATCTACTGGTATCCAATCAAAATATAGTATCTCGCTAGTATCATAATGATGAAGGGCCTAAAGAATAAAAAGCTAGAGTTAACATAGAAGTAGATTAATTTACATTTTTGCCAAATATTTATGAAGCAAACAAATTTCTGATCTTACTGCAAGAAAGCCATCCAAACATGCATTTCATAGCAGCGGGAGCATGTTCAAAAATAAACAATTACCAGTATTTTATAAGCCTACGAAGAATATAATTTACTCGAATATTCTCGTAACTAAAGAAAATGTTATAAACAAAGTATTTAATGTAGTGTTAACGTTGGATCGCAAGTTCCCAGTAATACACAGGCTGTTTAAAAATGAAGTGTTAAACGGAAGACCAGAGGAGAGCATCCTTAGCAGTACTTAAATTAACTCCTTTGTACATTGCGCGTTTTTTATTTTAAGTTTTTAATTTTTTTTAATTTTAACTATGTTTTTTCACCAAGAGATTAGGCGCTTATGCATTACTATTACGGCTATGCTAGAGGTAATGCTTTTGAAGTCGCCAGATTGTACAGGGAGCAAATTCAAAATAGCAGTGAACCTCAACCTGTAACTTGTCCTGATCATTGTATGATTATGATGGTTCATAGTCCAAAGGTCGAGGAAGCGACAACTAGTGGGGAAGATGTGTTCTTGAGGGGCAGCCTGGTACCGGTAAGTGAAGTGTTAGGTGGCCGCTCACCAGTTGAACAAGTTTAATCATTTTGGAAATGTGTGTGGGCGAATGGTTCAAATCCCGGCGGCGTCGCTATTCCTGGCCACCATGGTAAAGGCGTGCAGGGGATGTTTTGAATCTAAAGCGAAGACTCGGTTGTAGCCGAGAAGAACCTAGTGTTGCACTGGTATATTATAGGATTATCTGGAAAGAAAAGAGGTGGAAGACACCTTCTTAAATCCTCGTATCCGCCGACCTGTTCGATCGCCGGTTGGGCGATACTTCATATGCTGGTTCTGTACTCGGATACCCATCACAACATGACTATAGCAACGCCCAAAGATGCATACATGTCTATTTGATAATGTTATGACCTAGTAATCGGACTACTTTATTTATAAATATTTAAAATATAAAGAAGAATGTAACAACGAAAATACTTAAAGAAATAAAAAAATGTTTATAAGATACAAGCGATCCGTACCGACTTTTGCACGGGTGATTTCTGAATCCTATCGGGTTCAATTGTGAATCTAAACCATTTTCGAATCAACTTAATCACAGGCACAAAATTTCATCAAAATCGATCCAGTCGTTTAGGAGGAGTTCAGTTACATATACACGGATAGAAAAATTATATGTAAAGATAATGGTCTAAGAGCCATATATAAATTGCAGCTTTATTGAAGTAACATAAATTATTTAAAAAAGATACTGGCCAACCTATGTGCCATGATGTTGAAACTGCCACAGGTGTCTGCCAAACAAAACGTCAAACGGCAGATTTATTACTTTCCCGATTTTTTCAGTCACATTTTTACACCTTTCACACCTGAGCGTCCCTATATTAACCACCAGCAAAACTAAAGAGGTCTTCATTTCATGTGCCATAGGGGATTAACTGAAAAAACGTGAAGCTTATTGAAATACTTATATTTTAATAAGTAAAATAAGCCTGACGCCCACTGGCTCTTTAACTATAAGGAGACAATCAGTGCGTGTTGCCAGTTTTGACTTATAGATCTGAGACGCGATCCTTCACAGCTGGCCGCAAAGGACCACGTCAGGAAACTCAAGGTCACTCAGTGAGCTAAGAAGATAGCAATGCCGGAATTTCGGAATTTTTCCGATTTGTGTATAACATATAAATCAAGATATATCCGCAGTAGAACCAGTTATAACCGACATATAGCTCAACGGATCAGTAAGCTGAAGTGGCTATGGGTCACCCAAAAAGATCCAGAAACCAACAATCGATAGAGAAGAAAGGCACTCGAGTGGCAGCTTCGTACCGATAAGCAGTGTAGGGCGGAACCTCACTATATGGAGTGACGAAATGGTAAAACATACAGAAAGTCGTTGGATGCAGGTTTTTTTTATAGAATAAGGGTGTCAAACGAGCACACCGTCCACCTGATGGTAAGTGGATGCTGTGGCCCATAGACATCTACATATAAATCTATCAAAGAATCAAAATTCAGAAACGCTATTACCCTTGAGGACTAGAATAGAATAGTATAAAATAATTTGTATTCAAAAAAATTTCAAGAATACTTATTGAAAGTCATTTATGCTTTTACCACTGATTCAGAAAAAAAACTGTCCTCGAAAGTCTATCAAGAAACCTAGCGGGACTTTATTTTAAACACTAATTTACAAAATGATATATTGTACAATTATATATTATGAAAACTATTATATAACATTTAGAAACAGCATGGTAGCAATCACTTCATTATCAGCAATCAATCATGTATTCATTACTAGAATAGAATAATAAAAGTATCCTTGTTTAAAACTGCTCTTGTTTTTGTGGACATACGAGTACATTAAATTTACATAATTACACTGACAGCCCAAAGTTAATATACTAATTTCTTTTAACTTAACTCTAAGAGACCGAAGAGTATAATCTGCCACTTTGCCTGGCGTATGTGGACTATGAGAAAGCCTTTGATTCCGTCGAAATTTGGGCGGTGCTACAGTCTCTTCAGCGGTGCCAAGTTGACTGTCGGTATATCGAAGTGCTGAAGTGTTTGTACAGTAGGGCTACGATGGCTATCCGAGTACAGAATCAGAGCTCGAAACCTATCCAACCGCAGAAAGGTGTAAGACAGGGTGACGTGATATCCCCGAAACTCTTCACCGCTGCATTGGAAGACGTTTTCAAGCTACTGGACTGGAAAGGATACGGTATTAACATCAATGGCGAGTACATCACTCACCTTCGATTTGCCGACGATATAGTCCTTACGGCAGAATCGCTGGAGGACCTTAGCACTATGCTCAATGACCTCAATGATATCTCCCAACGGATAGGTCTTAAGATGAACATGGACAAAACAAAGATCATGTTTAATGTCCATGTCTCACCTATACCGGTAGTTGTTGGGAGCACCACTCGGACAAATAGTCCGATTAGGTAAGTCCAACTTCGACTGAGAGGTCAATCGATGGATTCAACTCGGCTAGGCAGCGTTCGGGAAATTACGACACATCTTCTCGTCAGGTATACCTCAATCTCTGAAAACTAAAGTGTACAACCAGTGCGTGTTGCCAGTGATGACTTACAGATCAGAGACGTGGTCCTTCACTGCTGGTCGTATGAGGACGCTCAATGTCGCTCAGCGAGCTATGGAGAGGGCTATGCTCGGAGTTTCTCTGCGTGATAGACTCAGAAATGAGGATATCCGCAGTAAAACCAGAGTGACCGACATAGCCCAACGGATTAGTAAGCTGAAGTGGCAATGGGCCGGCCATATAGCTCGAAGAACCGATAACCGATGGGGAAGAAAGGTTCTCGAGTGGCAGCCTCGTACCGGTAGGCGTAGTGTAGGGCGACCGCCCACTAGATGGAGTGTCGACCTGGTAAGACATGCAGGAAGTCGTTGGATGCAGGTGGCTCAGGACCGTGCTTTGTGGCATTACATGGGGGAGGCCTATGTTCAGCAGTGGACTTGTGAAGGGCTGTAATGATGATGATGATGATGATAACTCTAAGAGACTCCTTCGAGCTTAGGTTCTTGCGCTTATGGCTCAATTCTTCTTCACTTCTTCCTACTAAATTGAATATCTCGTTTCGAGTAAAAAGGATCGGTTCTCGCGAAGTTGCATGGAATTTTGCGGCTCGATACAAATCAATTCAAAGTGGCTCAGACACTATGAGTATAATTAGGTATAATTAGTTTAATTTTTTTTTATGAATTTTGAAACTAAGAAAACGCACTTAAATTTTGTAATAGAATAAAAGAATACAACGTGAAAGTGACTTTATTAATAGAAGTAAGGGCTCTAATAAATGGATGGATGGATGGTCTCAATAGATCATGTCTCTGAGACCAGTAATCACTAAAAAGCCAAGATTTGACAAAAAATTAAAATTAATTATTACTCTAGAACTAAAAAAATCGTGCAACATGGTGATTCGGGTACTGCAAGGGGTGTATACCTCTAGACTTCTGCTTGATACTAATTTTTAGGACACTTTATGTAACTTTCGTATGTAGTAAGGAGTTTATAAAAATACTAAATCATTTATTTTTATAAAATGAGATCCAACGCCTTAGAGTCTGAAACGAGCAAAAGCAACGAAAAACTGTGGCTGAGCGAGACAAGACAACGTACAATTAGCAGATGATTGGTGCGAGATAGATGGGTACAGCATGCGACTCACGAGTTCACGATACTGTATTGGATATGCTTTGCTTACGTGCGTCGTCAGGTCCGGCTCCGAGACCCACTGAAAATTCAACTAGTGTTAGTCTACACTGGGTGTCCTTCAAAAAGTAAATTTTGATTATTAAATGTGCCAAAAAAGTAGTATTATCCCTTTCCGTGACAAATTTTGTACGCCAATAGTGAACACCCGTCTCTCTAAAACGTTTGTACAAACTGCCTCCGAATCTATTTTCTACGACTTTGTTACTGTATATACAGCATTCTCACTTATTTTTAGTAAATTATGTCAAATGTCGCTAAATGTATTATAATATGTATTTTCTTATGTAATGTACTTATGAGCACAATAAAAAAATGCGGTGTTTGATTATTATGTATACTGATGTCGTCGAAATGTTCATATAAAATATGTGCACTGAAATTCAACATTTTAATTGAAATCGAAATAAAAAATGATTGAATGTGAAAATAAAAAAAATCACTTCAAATTACCTTGTGGCGAGGTCCAAGGTGTCTGTTCAAGTAATTTGAAATGCTCTTCATTATACCTTTTGTCCTTCTTTCTCTTGCAAGTTCCGGGTCCGAGAATGATGGTGCGACTGGTAAAGTAATTAAAGGGGGCTGTGGTCTCGGGGGAGGGGAGGAATATGTGGGTGGTGGAGGTGTTGGTGGCAGCGAGGGTACCGGTAGGACAGGGGGAGGAGGGACGGGCGGAGGAACACTAGCTGCAGGTGAAACCCTCGTCTTGCGAGTTGATTTCCTTCCAAGCCGGGGTTCAGTCCCTAGCCTCTCTAGAACCAACCTCCTAACCACTTCGGTCTGTTCTTCTCTCTCTCTTTTAATCTCCTGTACTTTATCAGTCATATCTCGCAAAGGAGTTGGACTAATAGATGAGCTTAAATTAATTGACGCGGGCAGCTCCACACTACGCGACGGTGAATCTGTACACCGAGAATTGGGCGTTTTAAACGTTTCACTGGCAGATCGGCATATAGCAGGTGAATACATTCTTATAGAAGCAGGAGAGACTAATGATATAGGTGAATTTTTGCTAGTATACTTAAAATCTCGAAAACGTGATGTATCTTGTGCTAATGGCGAAGGAGCATCCTCTACTATAATATTATCTTTTAATACTGTATTTTGATGTTTTGTTTTTTCTGTATTTGAATCATTTTCTTCTAATGGAGGCGATATTTCTGATAAGCTGATAGATTCAAACTTCATTTTCATGTCAGCCAAGTTTTTATTACTACAAGAACTTTCTGCTTCTATTTCAGTATTCATAACTTTATTTTGTATAGCATTATCACAGCTAGATTTTTCACTTAATTCAAGAGGTGATTTTATATTGCTTTCTACCTTTGGCTCACTCGACTCACATTCTTGTGAGTCATCTTTATCAATAAATTCAATTACTTCAGAAAAATCATTGGTCATTACGTCTCTACTAACATCAAGGCCAGTAGGCGTTACCAAAGTTTCTGAAAAACTTCTTTCAATGAAATTTTTCGATCGATCATTGCTCGGGCAATAAGGACCCAAATTTTCATCAACGAATTCTACGTAACCTTCGTTCCGTGGTGTGACAGGAGTTCCTATCGTTGGATCTTGGTCGCCTTCATCGACGAATTCAAAATGTTCCAATGCGTTTGAATACACAATAGGTTCTAATGGACTTGTTCGACCGCAAACATGTGAAGTTATAGCAGATATATTTTTTGCATCATGCACAGATTTAGGACCACTTAAAGTTCTAGGATTTTTATTTCTCTTCTTTTCTTCTTTTTCTTCTAGGCCACAATCATCTAATACTGCGCTTTCTGCAGCCCAATCAGAGAGTTCTGTCTCGGTTAATGCGAGAGTTGTAGCATCACGACAAGATTCTGATGATTCTGACTCCACTGCAATAATTGTAGGAATTGTAGCTGTGGCAGTTCCTGTAGCTCTTTCGTCATTTTCCTCTGTGCTGCTATTGATAAGCATTAAGCTGTCTAATTGTATTAATTCTCCGCCTTCGTCATGCACTTCGACTCTAGGCACTGACTGGTTTGGAGCGGTTTCTGTATGGGAAGAATCATCGTCCGAGAGAGAATCTGTTTCCAAATCGGATACTTTTTTTTCCTCTTTAATTAAATCTCGCCACTCACTTTTACATAACGGTGAATCAACTTTTATAAGTAAGTCAACAGGCGCATCTTCGAATAAGTTCTTAATAATGTCAGGCATAGGTTTTATTTTTCTTTCCTCCGAGACCTGCAAAGCAACGACAGGCATCTGTCGTTGAATCTGGCTTGGGAGTGCAGGTGCTGGATGAAGCATTTTCTGGAACTCTGTTATATTGGTACGGAACGCCTCAAGTTTAGTGTCTAACTGGGAAGTGGAGTCTGATTTTCTCACAGCTGGTGGGGATGGTTCTCCTAGCAAATATCTTCTTTTTAACTCTAATGCACGTTTAGTAGCAAGTCCACCAGCCGAGCGAGTTCTACTGAGTGGGTAATCCTGCGTGGGTGGGGGGGCCGGTGGAGGGGCTTCAGTGACCATAATTGCAGGCGGGGAAGGTGCCGGAGCACATTCCTCGCGGGCAAATTCGCTGTCCGTTGATACTTCTGTAGCTGATGACACCTCTTCATCACTTGATTCAATTTCATCTTCAGACTCCACCTAATAGAAAAGTGTTACAAAATAATATATAATCATTAAATTCATTGCTTTCATTCGTAATCCATTCATTCGTATATTTGACATGATTAACATATTTTAAATTTATTTTATGTACAAAAATATTATTTAAGAAATGGAAGACATTTGAACACTTAGTTCTAATGACCTTGCCATTTGATTTTAAACCTATTTTTAATGTTTTTAAGTTTTCACGAAATAGTAGATCCGTTTTGACGTTTATTATCGCAACGCTCTTATGTAACTAAGTAAACCAAATAAACCGATTTTTTCGATAAAATGATATAAGAGACAAAATCAAATCCAGACACATTTCGAGAAAAGTATATTATGTTTATATATTAATTGAAAATAATTTGTCTGGAAGGGAAGCTATTTATAGAGTATTGCTGCAATTGTTTAGTTGGTAGAAGAACAGTTGGGTGCTGTGCACATGTTATGACGCTTGTGTGGTATCTTGGGTGGGCCAGGCATCAGCCGACAATACCAGCACCTGCAGCATTCCTTGATGCTGTAGTTGTAAGAGAGGATGATTAATAAAAAGTAATTTTCTCTTTTTTTATAGAAATAAGGTGACAAACGAGCACACAGTCCACCTGATGGTAAGTGGATGCTGTGGCCCATAGACATCTACATTTATCTTCAATTGAAAATCAAAATGTTGATGTGTTACCAGCCCTGAGGACTGAGATAGAATGCCTGGTTCTCTATACTCACCATTCGAAACACAGCAGCATTAAGCTGCTATTTTAGTTTGGTTTCTATCATGGGCATAACATCGAGATGAGGTTGATCCACCTGCATCTTTTTTATATGATATATTACTATCAAGTGATGATATTGAAAATACAGAAAGATGATTATAACCTTAATGCATATTAATATAAAATATAAATAATATAAATAGTTGTTGTATGGTTCCACCACATATTTTATTTAGCAAACACTGCAACGAGCTTTAAGTCGCATGTATGAAGTTATATTATTTGCACTAGGACCATTTGGATTCAACAGGAAAGGTCCTATTATAGTGAACATGTCAGGTTTCACAGAGGGTATCGAATCGAAGGATAGTTGGGTGATGTGCACATGTTATGACGCTTGTGTGGTACCTTGGATGGGCCAGGCATCAGGCGACAATATCGCCAGTGCCAACATCACTCCTTGATGTTGTAGATATAAGAGAGGATGATGAATAAAAAGTAATTTTGTCTAGCCTACTTGTTTCATTAAAGTACTCCTAAATTATAAATTCTAGCATTACACTTCATTTATTCCCGTAACCTACCATTACTCGATTTTTCAATAATATGCAACTTTAGTATTGAAGACTTGAAAGACATTAGGTATGTTACGGCTTGAATGTTTCGCAATGTGTTTCGTGGGTGGTTTTGGGAACCAGAGAACAACCAGACCAAGGGCTGGCTAACCCGATGATCCCAACCGGGAAGTAAACGAAAATAGCTTTAGAACTGGGTAGATAAGGTAAGGATACTCACAAGACTGGAGCACTCATCGTGGTTATGGTGAAGTCTGTATATTTAGGCTGAAGTTCTCGTGTATACACAGATACCACACTGCACTTCGAATGTATATGGACACGAGCAATTGCACGATAGTCTTACAACTTATTTATGGGTTATTTTTAAACGAGCGGTAACGAACACGTTTTATGCGTGCGCGGCCATCTTGCTTCTTATTTTCTCGACGAATAGGTGGCGCACCATTCTGAGCAGAGCGTATACGGGGGAGGCGGGAGGATAGGAAACACTTAGGAAAAGGATGTTATATCGGGACTGTTCCGAAGCCACAACATTCCCTCCCACCTGAAATCACCTAGGGATTTCACAAGACAACCATCGACCCGGCAGCTCTCCAGGTCCCCAGTTGCTCATAGAATATAAATTAATATAAACTAAATAGATATCTGAGCTAAGTTGTGCATTGATAACCTTAACTAAACTACAAAGGAAAATCAAACTTAGTTAATTTAATTTTAAAATTAGAACTTACAATCTAGCTTAATAAAACAATAAAAATAAGATTCAATCAAAAGGAAGAGGGCAGACTTTGACTACTGGTCTTGTAAGTAGGCCTCTTTTGGTCTTTAAGGTCACAACCCGGATAATATTGTCCTTTCCGGGGTGGATTTGGACTACTCGACCTAGGCGCCATTCGTTAGGTGATAGATTAGGTTCAATGATTGAAACGAGTTGACCAATATTAGGATGTTTGTGATCATCCGTAAACCACTTAACCTTTTGTTGAAGCGTATGTAAATAATCACTTTGCCAAATACGCGAAAAACTTTGAGAAAGCTTTTGAAGTAACTGCCAGCGTGTTCTAGGATTCATATCTTCAACGGACGGTTCTGGTAGAGCTACTAACGGACGTCCTATAATAAAATGACCGGCCGTGAGAACATCAACTTCGCCAGGATCAGACGATAACTGACAAATCGGTCTTGAGTTCAGCATCGCTTCAACTTTAGTTAAAACTGTAGTTAGTTCTTCAAACGTCAGGACTTGTGAGCCTATGACCCTCTTGAGATAATATTTAGTAGATTTTATACCACTTTCAAAAATGCCTCCAAAGTGAGGTGCTGAAGGTGGATTTAATTTCCACGAGATTCCACGAGACGTTAATTGATCAGAAATATCCTGTTTTTTATCTATCAATAATTTAACCATTTCCTCAAGATATCGTTTAGCGCCTACAAAGTTAATGCCACAATCTGTCACAATATGTTGACATATTCCACGTCGAGACACGAATCTGTCTAGGGCGGCTAGAAACGCTTCTGTAGACAGTTCAGATACGAGTTTTAAATGAACTGCTTTTACAGATAAACAAATGAACAAGCATATGTAAGCCTTCCTGACCCGGGCGTTACGTCGTCTGTTTTCTTTTATAAGAAGAGGACCGCCAAAATCAATCCCTACCTGTTGAAAACAGTAACCTTGTTGAGATCTACAAGGTGGCAGGTTGCCCATAGACGGCTGATAGGGTATAGGTTTAACCCGAAAGCAAGTCACACACTTTGTTAAAACAGAACGAATAAGATTTCTAATTCCTAAAATCCAGAACTTGCGAACAATTAGTGATTGTAACGTGCGAGGTCCACAGTGCAAATACCGTTTATGATAATAGCTAATAATTAATTGAGATAAAATAGATTGTTTCGGTAACAAATATGGATGTTTTGTGTGCTCAGGTAAGTTGAAATTGTTAAGTCGTCCACCCACTCGCATGAGTCCTAGGTTATCAATAAACGGAGACAACTTTTGTAAGTATTTAGGTAGAGGCTTCTGCGATTTTAATTTAGACATCTCTTGATTGAAGCTGCCCCGTTGGACATATTTAATAAGGCTAAGTAGAGAGCACTTTACCTCATTCGTAGTCAAGTGACCTTTCTCGCGTTGGCTTGGTTCTTTGCGCGAATTAGAAATGAAGCGAAAGACCCATGCCAATATTCGCTGTAGTCGCGATAAGGATGAATACCGATTTAATAACACCTTCATAATGTCTTTATCAGATTCCCGAGATTGAGCAGTCAGAGTGCGTGTTCTCAACTCTGGCAACTCATCCTGGGGCTTACACCGAATTTGAGCTGGCCAGTGATCTGGACTACTAAGCATCCAATCTGGTCCTGACCACCATCGCTTACAATTGACCAATTCTGCACACGAGAGACCTCGGCTAGGAAAGTCAGCAGGATTGTCCTGAGTCGAGACATGCCTCCAGGTAGAAGGTTCAACTGCGTCAGTTATTTTAACTACTCGATGCGCAACAAAAGGTTTCAATTTATATGGCTCTGTATTGATCCAAGCTAATACAGTTGAGCTATCAGTGTAGGCTACAATATGAGATATATTTATTTTCGAAATAAGTAAAGTTTGCATGTGTTTGAGAGTACGTGATAATAAGAGCGCACCGCACAACTCCAAACGATTAACTGTTAGAGGCTTAATCGGAGCCACTTTAGATTTAGAAATCAAAAGAGAAACTTGGTTTTGATCATCGATACTTGATCGGAGATAGACACAGCACCCATATGCTTTGGTTGATCCATCGCAAAACCCAATCAGCTGGTGTGTAGCTGTTAAATCAATCACGGTTTTACGAGGGATTTTTATCGATTTTATATTAGACAAGTCAGACACAAATGAAACCCAATCGTCACACAGATTGGCGGGCATGATTTCATCCCAAGACAATCCAATACGCCATAAGTTTTGAAGAAGTAGTTTGGCTAAAAGAATAAAAGGTGAAAGCCAACCCAACGGATCATAAATACGAGCTACGTGGGACAGGATTGAACGTTTCGTAAACTCCACATTCACAGGAGAGACGGAGTAAGTGAAATAGTCTTCCGCAGGATCCCATTGAACTCCTAAAACCTTAAGTGTTATTGAACTATCATCAGAAAATGTCTTCGGACACTGACAATGTTCCATGGGTAACGATCGAAGAAATAAAGGGCTGTTACTGCTCCACTTACGCAAATCTAGCTGAGCACAATTAAGAAGATTGATTAAATCTTCTTTAAGCTGAGAGGCTGCTTCGACTGAGGAAGCACCTGTAGTAATATCGTTCATGTAAGTATGATGCCGAAGAGCTTCAGCTGCATGAGGAAACTGATCACCGTGATCTGCAGCTAACTGATGTAATGTTCGTATCGCTAAGTACGGCGAGCTTTTGACTCCGTATGTGACCGTACGAAGTCCAAATTCTTGAACAGGCTAGGAAGGGGATTCACGCCATAGTACGTGTTGCCACACTCGATCCTCAGGCCTTATCAAGATTTGCCTGTACATCTTAGATATGTCACATGTAAAAACTATATTATGGACCCGAAATCCAGTAATAATGTCAACCAAATCAGCCTGTAACTTTGGTCCAGTGTAAACAATATCATTTAAAGATAGTCCATTAGTCGTCTTGTGACTCGCATTGTATACAACGCGAAGTTTGGTCGTTATGCTTTCTGGACGAATCACACAATGGTGAGGAATGAAATATCTACCAGGGGTAATATCCTTTCCCACTGATTGCATATGATTAAGCTGCTCATAATCACGCATAAAATCGTTATAAAGTGATTTAAGATCTGGTTGTCGGCAAAGTTTTTTCTCAAGATTTATAAACTGCGACAAAGAACTATTATATGAGCCTCCCATATTGACAGACGACTGCGTCAATAAGATAGGGACTACATATCGACCGTCCGATTCCCTATAAGTTTGAGTAGAATACAGGCGTTCGACCTCCTCATCTTCTGGAGCAGGTATATGTTGATGAGGCGCTTCCTCGACTTCCCAAAATCGTTTCATCATCTTCTCCAATGAATTGGTTGAAGTAATTAACGAAGTGCCAACCGATTTTACCGGACTCTCCACATTGGTGGGTCCTGAGAGAACCCACCCAAAGACGCTATGTAAAGCAGCAGGGTAGCCGGGCTCTGGTTGAATGACACGGCCGTCATAGATGTGATGAAATACTTCAGCACCTAGCAATAAATCAACATCAGACGGTTTGTCAAAGTCACGGTCCGCTAATACTAAGTGTTTATAACAGTCTCGAACCGCTAGAGGAATATCAGTGGTTGGCATTTTAGAAGTAATGCTATCGATGACTATAGGATTAATATCAAATTGTGGGTCATTCGAATCACACGGGCGTATAGAGCATTGAGTCACTCCCTTGACTTGACACACAGACTGTTGTCCAAGTCCAGCCACAGTTGTGGTGCATCGACGTAATTGAAAACCAAATCTCTTTGCGCATTTCATGGTGATGAAGCAGTCCTGAGCGCCGCTATCGATGAGCGCTCTAACTTGATGGAACGTGCCACTAGAGTCCTGCACACGCACCATGCACGTCCCGAGCAGCACCACGCACGGGCCACGAGCCTCTCCCACGAACGCACTCGTGTTAGTGTGGGCACTACTCGAACCGGTGGTCACCGCGGTCGGTGATCGAACTTGGTTGTCGACGTGTACCAGAGTGTGATGATTACCACTACAGATAAAACATCTCATTTTTGAGACGCATTTATCAAGAGAATGTTTTCGTAAACAGTTAATGCATAAATTATTTTGTTTGACAATATTCATATATCAGGAGTTCCTGGTGAGATTATAAATATTCTTAAATATTGGTATGGCCACCAGACTAACCAAGCCAAATGGTTGGATCAGCTCTCTGATGCGTACGGATTGGAGTGTGGGGTGAGGCAGGGTGGTTTGACCTCCCCGACGCTTTTTAATTTGTATATAGACGAGCTGATTGTTAGGCTTGGCAACGCCAGTGTCGGCTGTTTCATTGATGGTCTCTGTGTAAACAGCATCAGTTACGCGGACGACATGGTGTTGCTGAGCCCGTCAGTTGCTGCTCTAAGAAGGCTGATCTCAATATGCGAGGAGTATGCTAAATTCCACGGCCTATTGTATAATGCTAGGAAAAGCGAGTTGATGGTTTTTAAAGCCAGGACTCGTAAGGTGATGTATGTACCGCCTGTCAAACTTAACGGTAGTGAACTTGTAAGGGTGCCATCCTTCAAGTATCTCGATCACGTGGTTACCGAGGACTTGAAGGATGACAAGGATATTGAAAGGGAAAGGAGGGTGATGGCAGTCCGCTGCAACATGTTGGCTCGCAGATTTGCACGTAGCAGTCCAGATGTAAAAATAACACTGTTTAAGGCATACTGCCAAACGCTTTATACGTGCAATCTATGGGTCAACTACACGCGGGGGGCTGTCAACGCTCTCCGAGTACAATATAATAATGGTCTGAGAATGTTGTTGGGGCTTCCAAGTTACTGTAGTGCATCAGGGATGTTTGCATTGGCGCACACTGATGGGTTTTACACCGTAGTGCGCAAGCGGATCGCATCCCTGCTGCGCACGGTGCGGGGGAGCGCCAACACCATTCTCAGAGTAATCAGTGAAAAGCCTGACTGTCCGATACTGCGGCACTGGGTGTACGCTCACACACATGTTGCAGGGGTGTCGCGCAGTGCAGGCAGATATTTAAATTAAAATAAATATTTTCCAAAATATTACTAACCTAGCTTTTAAGATGTCTTTGTATGCTACTAACAATATTATGGACAACAGTCTGAAATAAATCAATTTTATTTTATTTTTATTTTATAATATTTATTCTAGCACTGGTGTCCAAAGATTGAAAAGTGGGGCACTTATAGATAATGTGTGTTGCGCCACAATAATAGCACTCTAGTGAAACCAGCTGCTTCGAACTAGTAGGCGTAGACTGAGTAGTGAGCACGGAACGTTTCAGGTTCGGTGCCCGCGGTGAAACATTCTTGATCTGTTTACCGCCTAAAAATTGAGAAGATCGCGCCCTAATGTCAACACTAGCATTTATTTCTAAAACTTTTACATAGTTTTGAAGAAACTGCATAAGACTTTGAAAAGAAGGAATTTCCGATTTATTTTCAGATTCGAAGCGGTGGCGCGTATCGGAGTCCAGTGCGCGAAACGCTGCGTTAAATAAAATAAAATCGCCTAAGTCATCTAGCTCTAAGGCCTTAAGGGCATTGACTGACTCACAAAGAATATTAGTATATGTTTGTAAATCATTGAAATTAGGAGTTTTTAAATAAGGATAGTTATTTATTTGATCTAAATACGCCACTGCTAAAATGCGCTTATTTTGATAACGCTTAATAAGTTCATTGAATACAAGCTCATAATTATCGGAAGTTAATTTTACCTTCTTTGCGATCCCTAAAGCGGATCCCGATAAACAAGAAATGAGATAGTGAAATTTAGTAATATTCGCGATTGATTTATTATTATGAATTAACGTTACGAAAGTGTCGTAAAATGTTTGCCAATTCTCAATTTTTCCGTCGAACTTCAGAAGCTCAATTTGTGGCAGTCTAGCTTGTACCTTCTCCGCGTCAGGCGTAAAGGTGTAGTTAACGTCAGCGGACGTTGGGCTGCTGCCTCGTTTGCGCTCCGGTAGGGACATCTCCGCGGCAAAACTTAGAACTTCATAGTACATATCATCAAATGCAGACAACGCTTGCATATTTATTTTTTCTTTAGGAAACAGTGCCAGTTTTAACGAATTAATTTTTTCCGTAAGCAACATATATTCATCACGAATGTTCTCAATTTTAAGAAATCTAGATTTAAATTGGCTAACTTTAGAAGAACTGGAGTCTTCCCGTATTTGAGTGGATAAATCGAAAAGAGTTTGAATAGAACGAAAAACATACTCTCGCTGTGACGTATAAAGTTTAAGTTTCATTTCTTCTTGCGACATGATTATAAAATAACAGCGAAAAATTAAATATGAATGCTAAGTATAATTATTAACGACAGATATTTAAAACAATATTTAAGTTTCTCCAAACTAAATTAACATTCAAATACTGAATTTAATGTTAACGTTTTTTAACCATTTGAATTAGATAACAATTAACAAACGACCCAACATTCCTAGATATACAAGCATTCATACTTAAGTGCTATCATTCTAAGACCAAATTGATCATTTCCATAAACTGATTTAGTAATTTTTTCTAACAATAATTATAAAATACCCTCAAATTATAATAATTTTCAAAGCGTAAGACTATCAATGCACATTCGAAATAAACTTAGCAATTATAACGCAACCAAATAAGATAAGTCTGCAAAGTCTGAGCATTACGAAACACTTCCCGAGCATTCAAGTCTAGCAGGATTATAATTGAAATGAATTAGTTACTTTCAATTATAAGAAAACTAGATTAAATATCAAAGTTTTCCTTAGAAATTGAACTTGATATTATCTTTATGAGGAGCGGACTGTATAAAAATAGAAATCCATAGGTAGCCGGATCGTATGGACCAGAAATTATGTTACGGCTTGAATGTTTCGCAATGTGTTTCGTGGGTGGTTTTGGGAACCAGAGAACAACCAGACCAAGGGCTGGCTAACCCGATGATCCCAACCGGGAAGTAAACGAAAATAGCTTTAGAACTGGGTAGATAAGGTAAGGATACTCACAAGACTGGAGCACTCATCGTGGTTATGGTGAAGTCTGTATATTTAGGCTGAAGTTCTCGTGTATACACAGATACCACACTGCACTTCGAATGTATATGGACACGAGCAATTGCACGATAGTCTTACAACTTATTTATGGGTTATTTTTAAACGAGCGGTAACGAACACGTTTTATGCGTGCGCGGCCATCTTGCTTCTTATTTTCTCGACGAATAGGTGGCGCACCATTCTGAGCAGAACGTATACGGGGGAGGCGGGAGGATAGGAAACACTTAGGAAAAGGATGTTATATCGGGACTGTTCCGAAGCCACAACAAGGTATCTAGCGACTAACTCTCTTCAGCTGGAATTAAAATGGTCAAACTACAAAAAAGCCTCGAAATCTTTTAGGAAAGACTTTGTGTGATAATAATTACGCTATCCTTGTTTTTTACACTACATACTGTGCAAGCTAGTACAGTGAAACAAGTAGGAGTAGTTTTTATTGAATTATCGGTCATAATTTGTTGTCGAAACGGTCAACTTCACGAGATGGTTTGACAGACGGCCCTTTTTGATTTGACATCGAACTTTAGGGAGTATGGTGCATATACGTAGGGTACGCTTTGAGAGATGTTCTATTATTGCGTAATATAATTATTTTAACTACACTATTAGGCTCGCAGTCGGATAAAGCGTCCAAGCAAGGTTTTTCGTTAAAAATCAAAGTGTACAATAAATTGCCTTAAGAAATAACAAGACTTCGTTTCGACAAGTGACAAAAACATAATTTATGAATCACGCTTTCTATAATATAGAAGAATATATGAAATGTTCATTTTCTGACTTGCTTGACATGTAAAAATAATGTAAACGTATTTTGATTTGTAATTTTAATAAGCTAATGTAATCTTATATCATTTGTATTGATTGTAATTTTGACATACCAATGTTATATTTTAATAAAATGGCCAATAAAAAAAGTAAAAGGTATTTGTTGATTCAGCCTTAAAAATATTGTTGACGTTATTATAAAAGATCGTGGCTATTTAGATATTATTTTTAAACGTGATTGTGTTTACAACATAAAAACAAACCAATCTAACTATAGTTTGTTTTGGGACATGAAAAATAAAAGTCAAGTCCAGCTCCTATAGAAATTTGGCCATCCTCCTTTCACAAAGAGAAACTCGGAACAAATACAGACTAGGAACAATTATTTTTAAGCCATACATGTCCCGTGTGGAATTCGAACCCGCGGCCTTTAACGCTGCAACTCAAATGCTAAGCCATTGCGTCACGGAGCCGTAAATTCATGTCGGCATATAAGTCATTTCTTTATAGCCATGCCACCAAATCTACCTTTTTATTTGTCTAAGCTGGCGCTAGATCAATTTGTACGGAATAATAGAATGAAATATTAGTAATTTACAACAGAACTTGTAACATCAAAATACGTGCTCTTTATTACCTTTAATTAAACGATATTAAACTAACAAAAAGTATCCGAATCACTGCTAAAGTCCAGAATAGAGCCCAGCTCCTGGTGAGATGGCGAGAGACAACTATTATCGACGCATGCTGAGTGCCGCTCGGCTACCAGTGTTGCCAATTTTTAATTGAAAATAAAGTATGGTAATTTTTTGTCATTTTTAAGGGTGCATGTTGTTCTTCCTTAATTTAATTACTTTATTATTATTCTTGTTTTTAAAAATATTATGTTAAAATTTTCTCAGTCAATTATTATAAAAATATGACTTGCAACGCCAAAAAAGGCAATGCAAGTCTGCTTTTTTTATATATTTTATTTATTTATTTATAATCATTTTTGTACTTTTAATATATTATGTATATTAAATTATCATTCACTCATTGGTAGTTCAAAGTTTTCATTATTGGAATATTGATTGAATTTGGTTAGTTAAGAATAGTTTAAATGGCTGACTGATACAACATTGTAATAATACCCTAATTCAGTAGGGGATAAATTGTTATACGTTGAGATTTTAGTTAAAATAAAATTTTTGATACGATTTATAAATTACTCTTTGATATTGTTTATGTTAGTACGTTCATATAACGTTAACGTTATACGGTAACGTTAACGTACGTTAATTGCGTTCGAAAAACGTCAAATCGGGTATATCATTTTGTGACAACTATAATGTCATTAAGATAGGAAACAAAAAGTATAAGTTGTACTAAAATTCGCTATCAGTAATAAGAAGTTTTTAATATGTGCTAACGTCATACATATTGCTACAATGAAAAAAACACATACAATTATTAAAAGTCAGTGATAAAAACAAAATAGGGAAGATATGGTATTAAGCCGTAATAAGTAGACTACGAAAACAACGTATTACTGTCGCACTATAACCTTTGTTGCGATCGACACTATTGTCGCGTACACAAGTACACTGCCCTTAATAAAAATACTTGGAAATTTAAACAGTCATCAAAATGCATTCCTGCTAGTTTTAAATATGTGCTAATTCTTCAATCAAAATAAAAAGTCACTAGGAGTCACTTTTACGCGCGAGAACTTTAATTTTTAAAAGCAAATTTTACCAAACAAAACTAACCGGCCACGTTAGTACGGAATCGGGATAGAGCACTATGACCATTGTGCGACTTATTTCTGTTGTTTTCCTGCTGTATGGACACTATAATGTTTGGGCGTACCATATTTTCTCATTTTTGTTTATATCAATATAGAGAGGTGCGCTTTTTACCACACTAACTTACCGTCTGTAGCATAGATGGTACGTTATGTACCTATCTTTTATTCTACTTAAATACATTGATAGTACTACGTCATTCAATGGTACGATATATTTTGATATATAATAAACAAAATACAAATATGCAAATTACACCGAAGTATTCACAAAGTTCACACACACGTACACACACGTGCACATACACACACATAAACGCGCGCGCGCGCGCACGCACGTTCGGATCCTCTCACGCACGCACTAACGCACACACGATTAGAATAAGAATGGGAGGTGGAGGATGAAGAGGCGATTAGGTAAGATTTCTAGCTGTTCCAATCGCCTCGTAAAAGACCAACGGAAAGAAATGTGATGCCGGGTTCTATTACGACACCACCCACACGGTAATGTTATAGTAAATATGAATCATAATATGATAGGATGTACCATACACAAGCAAATAATATATATCACAAAAACACGAAACCACATTCAAAGCGTCAAATTAATAACTTATTGTTCTCATAATTTCAGTAATACACATACGATTTGCATAAAAGCCGAGACGTAAAATAAAAAATTAATACAGTCCAACTTGTAAAAAAAAGCAATTAGTTGGTGAATAACTAATTTTTATTGTTAGTAACTTGCAGCTGATTAATGTTAGATATCAACTTCTCCTAAGGCTAATTAAATAAATATATGTTTAACTAGCGATCCGCCCCGGCTTCGCATGAGTGATTTCTGGATATCGACCGGATATCTACCGGATACATCATCCAACCAACTAGGGACCCATTCCAACACACACAAAAAATTTCATCAAAATCTATTGGATGGTTTCAGTCTATAACGGACATAGTTAGAAACATTTCTTGTGCTTTATTATATTACATAACATAAAAAAAATAATAACATAAACACTCACGCCTGTCACCCAGAGGGGTAGGCAGAGACTACAGACTTCCATTTAGCACGATCCTGACATACCTTTTATATAGAATCTCCGGGAGGAAAACCGGCGACGAGGTTCGCCACCCGTCACGTTCTGTCTCCCAGAGAGGCGAAAAGTGGATTGCAGTGGATTATATTACAATAAGTTTAATTTAAGTAGTTGACGCCTAGTGGTCCAGAGTCGTCTGCAAACACGCACTAAAGCAGTACGACGGACTTTGACGGACGGAATTGCTGCTTAACCCCGTCACAGAAATAGCTGTGTAACTTTAATTCATTATGACACAGCTTTGTTATAATATTAAGATTTCAGCGCTTCTAATGAAATTTATGAATCACATGGTGTGGCCATATGACAAAAAATGGAATCAAATGCAACTGCTAACTGAAAACTCATACTTTACGAAATGTTAGACTGTATTGTTTTTATTAAATATTCAAATAAAACAATAAGTTAATAGAGACGGAAATTAGTGTGGGCGAAATATACACTCATATTTACGCTTTCAGCCGCCGCCTTAAGTTAAGTTAAATCGAAGCTAATATTACGAATCAAAAAACAGGCAATGAAAGACTTAAAGTATGAAAAGTATTTGTGCAATAAATTGCGAAGGTCTTGTTGATATCATATTTTACCTTCATAAATATATTATCAATTGCATTATATTGGGTATAGGTATTCGGGTTATTATAAACTGACTCTGTTTTAGTAAATACATTTGGAATACAATATTAAGTATCTTGTCTCGGTAATGGATAGCTATAAGCGTTGAAATTACTGCCGAATAATGAGTTGCTTCAATATCAGTTTTAGGAAGTTTGTAAATAACATTGCCAATGACTTATTATTGCATATGAATGGAATAGTATGATATATTAATGCGCAGTAGGGTGGAGTGAAAATGTATGGAGATGTATTTTTTTGTTGTAAATTTTTTAACATCATAAAGGTGAAAAGCTGCTTGTGGATGAAATTACGAAGTAAGTTAAATGACTTTAATGTATTATAATATTTTGAGGTGCCCACGTACGCTAGAATTTTGAATAAATGTATAATTTTGTTAACTTTTTACAGCCTCATTCAGATGTACATAAGCCACTAACAATTTATAGGAATAGTGTTTCGTATGTTTATTATGGTTATTAGTGTCTGGTATATAGATTAATATACATATATATATATATATATATATATATATATATATATATATATATATATATATATACTCGCTTACTTTAGCTTACTTTATTATTGAATGTGTTTAGAAACAACAGAAGAACAATTTTATAGATTTTTTTTTAATTTTGCGTTAATTTTTTAAGCAAAATGTTCTATCCGGGGCAGTTCTAAATTAGATAAAAAAATGTGTTTTCACGTGCTTATTAAACCTATCTCACAGCTTTTTGCAGGAATAACAGAAAAAAAACATATTTTTCACACCACCCTAAAGTGCAGTTAAGAATTCAGGCGGCGGCGTGCGCGTGTCATTCCGCAGCGCACCTCCCTAAAGTCGCGCGAGAAGCGCGCAAGTGTCGCGCAAGTGTTGCGCTGCGAGCGCGCGGCCGCTGCGGCCGCGGCGCGGGGTCGCTAGGCGAGCACGCAGCGCTCTACCTCGCTGCTGTCGGTGGGCGGCCGCGCGTCGACCGGCACCTCGCGCCGCCTCGCCTCCCGCGCCGCGCGCATCCGCGAACACGACTCGTTGCCGGATGACACCGCACCTACCCACAAACCACATTCTTTTAAAACGTTACCCCCACACTAGGATTTCTCCTGTATAATTAAGGCAGTTTACAAACATAAATTGCACAAGGACAAGTATCCAAACCACGAACATTCATCGCAACAACGAACATTGAACAACTATCAAGTTCTTATACTGGCTGAATGAATATATAAATAATTTAACACTAAAAGCTATTTGTAATATAATCAGTGATGTACGCGTACTGTTATATTTTAGCTCAATAAGTAGGAATATGGATGCTGACAGAATAACAGCGTTGTAGATTCTCTGCAACACATGCTAAGTCAGAACCCTTTCATTGTCCTTTAAAAATATCATTTATGTATTAGTTTAACTTTTAAATATTTTATTACTTTTGGTCAATGAATAAATATTTTATTATTATTATTATTATTATTTATCACCAAGGGCCGCCCTAGACTATATTGTCGACCAAATTAACAATATATCGAAGATAACCCATAAACTATATGATCTATAGTCTGTTTTCTTAAACAAACGAGTACCAAAAATTTTGACAGCGTTGTTATTGATCCGCGTTATCAACATATTGTCCGTCTCACACAAACATTGTAGTTACATGCACACCGGGGTGATGCAACTTTGTATGAAAGCTGAGAAATATGTACACAATCATAATTTTATCAATGTTTGGTATTGGACTTGTAAAAATAATACGAGAAAAAATATCGCTGTTTCTTTCCTTCATCTTGTTTTAGATTGCCATTTAAAAAATAGATACTAAATTTATGTGTGTATATATATATAATCGGAATCTCGATGGGAGGGAGTTTCGGGGGCAATAAATCGATCTAGCTAGGATTTATTTTTAGAAAATGTCAATGAAAATGTTTTTAGGCAATGAAAAACTACTACAATATCGTTAGAATAAGAAGGTAAATTTTAACAGTTTATTAATGATTGCAAATAGCTTAATTGGTATATTGGGCGGTCACAAAATCGTAATACCATGGTTCGAGCCCAGACCGACCGACCGACTTTTTTTAATTTTTTTTTCAAGTTCCTTTTTATTTTTGAGAAAATCATTTTTTCGAGCCCCTTTTTTAGTATTTTTTAAAAACACGAAAATTTAAATTAAACTAATTGCACTCATGATTTTTTATTCTAAAAACCAGTTCAGTTTTTTCTATTATGTCGCTAAGATCAAAAAATATTCGTATTTCATCAGTATGTAATTTGTATCTAAATATAATTTCCAAAACACAAGAATTAAAAAAACCGAGCGAAAAATACCGAGCAAAGCTCGGTCAACCAACCGGGTACTATATATACACAGTAAGGATGTGGTATCCTGGCAATTAATGAAACCACAAGTAATGCCAGTCCATAGAAGTGTAGCAAAAGGGCAGACCGCGGTCGTGCCGCTGTACTATTGTAGCAGTGACCTCTGTGTACATTCTGTGAAACAAACCCTGTACCAAATAAAGTTGTGAATCTTACCATCATCGGAGAAGTCATCGTAACCAAAAGAGTCATCGGAGAAGCAAAGCATGAGCAGGTCCGATTTGGTCCGGCGTAAAGATCTAGGCGCGGACTCACGAACCGGTTTCGGTGATATTTGCGCTTCATCGTCGCTTTCAACGTCAGTCCACTCTTCCGACGATTCCTCCTCCTCGCTACATTGGCGAAAAATGATAATATAATAAATATAATTTTATAAATTAAAGGTTTAGAGCACTTACACAAATATGAAAGTGAACTTATAAATCATATATTTACATTCCCAACTCACAACGCAAATAAAAAAGGCAATCGATAGTCCTCCCACCTCGCAAGCCTAGGCGTATTTCTGAACAGATATGCTGCCTTTTCCGAAATTCTACAGATGGTGATGGGAGCAACATAACTGCAAAAGTTTTAACTTTTAACCAGTCAGTAGGCGGTTTTTTTTAATTACTAAATATAGGAAGAAATACGGCTCTTCTTTATTAGGAGTGAAAAAAGCTTTTAATTTTATGATCTTAAGACATTATCCACACCACATATCGACAGATTAAAGGCAAAATGGTTTAACAACAAAGCGAATTAACTAAATTAAAACAAAAGATGATTGATGCTAGAACAAGTTTTGATGGAAACCGTTCATTGTATCCAAAGTTAATTACTAGAAAATAAATTGCTGAAAACATTTTTTTCCGTCGCTACAAAATTCCACAAAAATACAAAAGATTTATCATATATCTAAACAAAGAAAATATGTCGCTTAAGTCTTTTTGCTTGTAATTGGCTCCTAACAATATAGCTAACTCACAAAGATTTCAAAAAAAAAGAAACTTTTTTATAGGAGACAAACGAGCATACGGCTCACCTGATAGTAAGTGATTACCGCCGCCTATGAGCAACTGTAACACCAGTGGAATTGTAGATAATAATAATAATAACATAATAAGCAAGATCAATAAGATATGAATAACAATTAGTAAATCAAAAATTCTTTATAGAAATATTTTTTTATTTATTTAGCGTTTAAATGTGTTACCTCCGTTTGGCATTGCTTTTGCCTGGCGCATGAAGCGTCGCTCTAAAAGATGACTAAAAACAAATGAATCCTGTTAACACCCATTAACTAAAACTGAGGTGCTCGAACCATTTTGCTTTAACCTAAAAAATTACTTCGTACGAAGCGATTTTATTTATTTTTTCTTTAAAAATAACAAAACTGTTCTTAGCATGTTTATCATAAAATCCTAAAACCTAAAATTGTGACTCAAATAATTTTGCCTTAAAAGTGGCTCATATAGATGTACGTACCTTAGTCCACCGGCGCCCGATGTCTCAGATGCGAGGCAGTTCCTATCAGTCCATTCATCTTCATCAATTTCTCGCGCGCCACTGTCCGAAAGTTCTAGACTAATTCGTTCCGGTGTAGAAGTTATTGCTTGAGGTTGAGAAGACGGTGTCAAAACGCTTGTAGCCGTTACGGCATCCGGAACGCTAACGCCCGAGTGGCGCATACATACTAGGCGACTGCCGTACCGCTCCATAGTGTAGTTTCTGTTAATAAAATAATTAAGCATGTTCAAAATATGTTCAAATATTTCAGCCGTGATAACAGAATGAAAATGGTTCAGTAAATAAAATTATATATCTCCATAAAAATGATCACTAACCGGATAACCTTTAATCGTGAGGAAAAAATAAAGTGAATAGTTGAACAAATGGAAGCCTATGGCATAGATATTTTCAAATTCTGTTAAAAGTAAACTTCTTGAAAAAAAGGGGATTAAATCAACAAAACACAAATTATGAAAACCCTATTTTACGTGTAACAAGTATCAATGATTGTTTAACGCCATTGATTTTGAACCAACCGTTAGATAAAAAATTTACTTGAAAGTGGTAGTGTTCATTGATGAATCTATTCGATAAAAGTCATTAAAAACAATAAATATGAAAATACACTTTTAAATTCTTTTATTTCTTACGCCATAATATTGTTTTTACCAAAGGTGAAAAAGTCTAACTCTATATTTAAATTAAAATTAGGTATATTGAATGGAAAATAGTTTGTAGGATTGTTGGGATGGAAGATTGCCATTTTTATTGGTGAAGTTATAATCTGAAACCCGAAATACGAGGGATGATCCAAAAGTAATGATAATGAAAATAAAACACGGTAATTAAAGTTAAAATAATAATTTATTTTTCTACATAGTCTCCTAACAAATCAATACATTTAGTCCATCTTTTTTCTAAACCCAGGATTCCCTTTGAAAAATTTTTTTTATCTTGACCCTCCCAAAACGCTTCAACAGCGGCCCTGTAGAATATGGGGGAGCAGAGTCCCCCAATGTTCCCACTAAGTCACTGTGTATGTCTTTTGAAGACATTTTTTTCAAACAGAGGTACTTGATGACAGCTCTAATTCCGTTTTTCTCCAGTTGATGTTATCTCTTTGACAGTTCGTATCCAGAATGTATCTCCCGGAAATCGTGATCTATTTATATGATTTTTTTAGGCTGACGTAGTGAGTATATAAGCAAGCAAAAAATATTTTTTTTGGATTTTTATGCGGACCTGAAGTAACCGATTATCATTACTTTTGGATCACCCTTCGTAATTATGAAAATTAAGCAATTATCAGTCATTCTTATTTATTAAAATTTTCATTAGAAGATAATATTTTGTTTTAAGATTTCATTTTTGATTGATTATTCTTATATCTTTGTATTTCGTACGGGAGAGTGTTATATTAAGGTGTATCCAAACACAATAATGTACTTTATATTCTATGATTAATAATCTCAGCTCTCGTTTTTTGACTGCATCGCGAATTGAAGTAGTCGCATGTGCAATTAAATATATTAATTACGAAATTAGCATAGAAGGTTGGTAGAATCAGTGCAAAAAGCGCAGAACAATTTTAATAAGATCACTTTGTCCAGTTTACATCGTTATGCAATATTGTGTATTCAGTTAAAAACTTGGTGTATACAACACCATGTGAGTAAAGTAAAGGGCTGTTTTTTTAGAGGTATAGAACTTTAAGTTGGCAACACTTTTTTAACTGCCGGCTATTTTGTCAGCTGTCAAGTGATTTATGTTTAGTTTGGTTTCGCATTTCAACATGAATAGACTGACGCCTGAACAACGCTTCCAAATTATGTAAATTTATTTTGAAAATCATGGTTCTGTTCGAAATACGTATCGCGCATTACGTCCATTTTACGGTCAACATAATCGTCCATCAGAGCAATTAATTCGATTAACTATGGGACGTTTTCGCGCCACGTTTACTCTAAATGATAATACGCATCCACAGAGATGTCGTGCAGTGCGCACAGAAGAAGTCATTGCTGCTGTGATCGTGCGATTTAACGCCGCTTGACTATTTTCTGTGGGGATATGTGAAGTCGCAAGTCTACGCCGATAAGCCCGAAACGATTGACGACTTGAAGGACAACATTCGGCGCGTTATTGCCGATATACGGCCACAAATGTTGAAAAAGTCATCGAAAATTGGACCTCCAGATTAGACTACGTCCGAGCCAGCCGTGGCGGTCATATGCCAGAAGTCATATTTAAATTATAATGCCAGAAGATTGTCTTTTGAATAAAGTAAATTTCATGTCAATAAAAAAAATCATGTTTGTTTTATTTCATTTCAAAGTTCCATACCTCTAAAAAAACAACCTTTATAACAAGCAGTGCAACTGGGTCTTTATCCTCTTAGGTCTAAACCCAGAATAAAACATCGAATATGCATACTTATTTATCAATTTTAGTTCCGAAAAATCGAAATATTTTCAGATAGATTACATCGGACGCAGTTAAAGCTGACTATTGCGAAAATAGACGTATCCCTGTCTCACAGCTCATTTTAAATGTCTAAAATTAACGGTTGAATTAGTTACGGTAAGTAGTTGAGGTAGAGAGGTGTTTTTAACATTTTTTGTGTTTAATTGGTGTTGCATTTTGCACTGTGCCCAAACAGAGCCAGAAAACCGAAAGAAGCAACTGGAGCTCGGGACTGTATATGCCCATGATAAAATAATGAAACCAACATCTCGTATTCCCCATTCTCCTACTGCAAAATTGGACCGATTTAAAAAATGTTCCCAAAAAGATTATAAGAATTTTATGTTCGTTCAATTTGTTTGCCGGGTGTCATATATAACGGCGATATAACTAGGCAATTTTAGTAATTTTAAAGGGTTGTTATTATTTTAAATAATTGAAAAAACAAAAAATGCCGAACCCTTACCCAGGCCTCAGGACCGTCTTGCAAACAGCGCATCGAAAACAAGCCCTGTGCAAATGCAAGCCATCAGCAGTAACTCCCTCCGCCGCAAAAACACGTGTCCCGCAAGATGCGCATTGTACTCCCGTCGAAGACGGACCACGCCAACTCTTTTTGCTCTGTTAACATGACATTAAAAAAAACGTGATAGAAAGATAGAATGATAGGTTAATTATGATTGCAGCACGAAAAGGTCGTATCGAGGTACGGGCCACGCTATTACAAAACGTCAGCGTAAAATAGCAGCATAAAGCTGTTTAATATGATGTATACACCTTCACATAGCATACACAGCATGAATATTTACTGGTTTTAATTGGAGATATAAACGAAGACCTTTTTAATGGCCACGAATTATTTTTATCTTAGTCCACGGATATGTAACCTGTCTACATTTTCGTTTTATAAATACATATTATTCGTCTACATAAAACATTTCTCATATTATACTACACGTATATTTTATTTTGTTTGTTTTATTTAAAAAATATAACAAATTGATACAAAAAGCACTTGCCTCTTCTTTGGGATTAACTTTATCGGTGTCAGGTTCTTCCCTTTTAACAAATTTTGTAGCTAAGTTAGCGACCTGAAAAAACATAATAAATAAATAAATAATATTTTATATTCGACTACCAATTATTCAATGCTAACTGTCTCAAATACGACCTACATACCTTTTTAGTGCCATGATCTGGTCGACCTGAGTCCTTTAACTTCTGGTCAAGTTTGTGCAGAGTATCATCGATTTCACCCCACTTCTCTTCAGCCTGTTGACCTTCCTTCAATCTCCTTTGACGCCCAAGAAACTGTTTGATGAAAAAGCACAATTATTAATAGCTATAAATGTGCCGACATGATAATAAAGTATTATGTTATTTTAACCTACAATATAAATAAACGACGTACAGAAATAGCTATCTTAATTTCAAACAAGTGAAGAAATCCATTTTCAATGACTCTTTATCTTTTGTTATTGTGTATCATTAGAGACATAATGGACACCTCTTATTAATTTTATTTTGATTATTGTAATTGGGTTGCTCGTCACATTGTCAGATTTGTTATTTAAGGGCACTTCTGAACATATACTTTTTTAGAGTGCGCAATTAAACATGTTTACTTTGAATGATCAGGGAACCACGCTGAACAGGCGGGTTTGTGAGCACAAAGACAAGACCCTCACAACAGTGATCCTGTTCCCAATCATTATCTGTGGAATTTGGGTTTCACATTTTTGGATGTATACTCCATTATGAGACGGTTGTCGAAGCCGGTGTCAGTCTATTAAAAGGGTTCTTTATGAAAATTAAGATGCCTTTCCCCCTTACATACAATGAAGAAGCAATGTTTCTCAAACTTGTAGCCCCAGCCCGGCTAGCATGGGCAGGAGACAAAAATTTTATACCCCGATTATACCCACGGACAAGGGATAAAATTGTCTTATCCCTATGCCAAAGTTCTATCCACCCTGCGAGCATGGGCCTATGGTGGATATAATGTCGACAGTAGATAAAATAGGAGATAAACTTATCCCCGCGCATAGATAATATACCATAGTATAAAGCTATAAGCTATAAAGGGCACGTACAAGTACAAGCATAGATTACTGTGTATATAAGGAAACAAAGCGGAACGCCACGAAACTGTGACGATTCCACAGTTAAAAACTCGAAAAGTGGTAAAAAGTTAACAGATTTCAGTGTACTTAGTGTCTAAATTTGCGTGTTAACGTGACGCATCTAGTGGTATAATTTTTAGTGATTTTTTAAGTGAAAAACCGTTTTTCCTCATATTAGCAAAACAGTAAATCGCTTGCGGCGCTCGATTAGTTGCCACAACCTGCTATTTTTTAGTGATTTTGTGCGCCACCTGGGGACACATCATCCTCCAAAAAATTGGAATGTTTGGATAAAGGAAACCTGAGTTATTAATAATTTCATTTCCATAAACCATTTTTGCAGTTTTCTTGGAGATCCGGACTGAAAGAATACATAGTAGACATACACACTCGATCGATTAATGATTACTGATGGGTTGATTTGTTACGGCCTAGAAAGCTTTTAATAAATGTTATTATTCCATAACTTTGAAGAAATTTTATTATTCCGTAAATACTGTTTTATTTATTAAAAGAAGTAAGTACCTTCTTAATTGGTTTAGTATTCATAACAACCTATTGCAATTTGTGGATGTTAACTAAGGTAGATAAATAGGCCAACACGTTTCAAAGATAACAAATAATAAAGAAATACTAATTTGAAGAAGTATACGAATACGTTTTGGTCCGCGTGAAATTCAGTAATACCACGTTATCTCTTTGAGGATAAAGGGCAAACTAGTCTTTTTATTCTTTCCAGCTATCTGAATACCAAATCTCGTCAAAATCGGTTGAATGGCTTAGCATTTCCTACACAAAGTTTTATACCCATTCTACCGTTTTTATCCAAATTGGCGGTTTAACGGCTAATAACGACTAAACCTACTTTAGGTTTCACAGCCTATTTAGCTATGATATTAGTTTTTTGACTTAACCGGGTGTTATTTTATCTCAATTTTATGAAAATAGTTTCAGCGGTTTGGCTCGAAAAACCTGTGACAGACATTCGCATTATAATAGTAAAGTATGGATTTCTCATACACATGATTCTGAACAACTGAATTTATCTATCTTTAATACATTTTGGCAGCTAATTACGTATTTGTTTAATATTTCTTGACGTAAAATGTTGGATTTTTTAACCGTAAAATTTTATAAAGAATCGTGTATTTGGAACTTACAAAAATTTTTTGACTGTACTTTTACAAAGTGAATACGTTAGTATTTATCTTTTAGTATAAAATTGTACAAAATAATAACATAAAATATTATTGAAATATTTCAAAATAAATACACTCAAATTTTACCGGTGCTTACCGATCACCGGTGAGTCACTAAACAAGACTACATCCCTAGCGGTGATACCATTATATACTACAGTTTGCAATACACAGACTAATATGATTGAACAACTTTTTATTTACAATAAGAAAAAAATGATACTGCGTTGATATTTACGATTAGTTTACATATTATTTACAAATAAATATGTATTAAAATTTAAACTATTTAATTTTTTAATGATAATCTTGAACTAATTAAAAGTCTAAAATACTGTTACGCGCCTAAGTCGACGGCACTAGCGCCATCTAGTGTCAGAGACGAGAGCGAGGGAAGCTTTCCAGAAAATGACATCACTAATCTTTGGGAGAGAATTACGGCTGCCTGCGGACCTGATCACCGGGATTCCACCTGATGCTCCACGCAGTATAACCGATTATGCAAATGACTTGCGGAACAAAATGAATGACATTTATGAGCACGTCAAACAATCGGGCCAGCAAATGTCTGAAAAGATGAAAACCCGGTACGACCGCAAAATGAACAACAAAGGGTTCGACGAAGGTTCACTAGTGTGGTTGCACAATCCAGTCCGCAGCAAAGGGAAATCTCCTAAGCTTCAAGCTAAATGGGACGGCCCGTACCGGATTGTGACCAGGATCAATGATGTAACCTACCGGATACAGAAAGGCGCAAGAGGGACTCCTAAGATCGTCCATGTGGATCGCCTGGCGCGTTATTATTGGGCCGATAATGCTCGGGACGAGCATGTCTTAGGAGGGGGCAGTGTTACGCGCCTAAGTCGACGGCACTAGCGCCATCTAGTGTCAGAGACGAGAGCGAGGGGAGCTTTCCAGAAAATGACATCACTAATCTTTCAACCGACAGCGCCATCTAGTCTCGAACCGAAGAACTAAACTTCTAGAAGTTGAAACTCGAACTCTCGGTACCTTGCGCGTGTTTACTTGAATATTCTGGATATTTCGGTGCTAATTTATATTTATAGGCGCTGCAAGATGCGATCAGGGAAGTATTTAAGTTGGCGAGACAAGCGAAGCTTCGGAGCGGAATAAAGTGAATCAGTGTGATTAATTATTAGTGTTTTTAACTTTAATTAGTGTAAAGTGAATTAAAGTGTTAATTTAGGTAATTCTATTGGCAATTTTTATTGTCACGAACCTCAAGCTCGTAACAATTGGTGTCAGAAATGGGATCAAATCATGCCGATTTTACCTAAGGAGGAAACGGATGGTGTCCGTACCCGAAGTCAACGCCAGCAGGAGACGGACCAAAGAAGATTTGGTGGTGCAACACCGCAGACGTCGGAGGGTCAGCCGCCGGCTGCAGGCCCGTCAGTAGCTCCTACATCTGCAGCACCGGACTTAGGTGCTCTGATGGTGATGCTGCAGGAGCAGGCTCGCCGACAGGAGGAGCAGGCCCGTCAGTTGGAAGAGCAGCTGCGGGGCGGACAAGAGGAACAGGCCCGTTGGTTGAAAGAGTAGCAGGAGGAACAGGCCCGCCGACAGGAGGAGCAGATGCTCCTCGTGAAGGACATTCACGCTAACTTCGGGAAAGAGATACGGGAGGTGAAGGATAAAGTTGCTCAACATGACAACCGCCTGTCGGAAGCTGAAACCCGGATCGACCAAGTAAACAATCGGGTTGACAACGTAATGGCTGACAAAAAGAAATCACTGGACGAACTCAAGCTGGGGGATGGAACTATAGCTCCCGTAGTAGCTACTACACCTTCGCTATGTGGGTTCAAAGTGCCACCGTTCGATGGGACTTCTTCCTGGTCAGCCTACAAAATCCAGTTCGAGGCTGTGAAGGCGAACGGCTGGAATAAAAGTCAGGCCATGACTGCTCTTACACTAGGCCTGCGTGACCAGGCCTAAACAGTTCTGGAAGCTCTCGGTGAGGAAGTGACTTATGAGCAACTCCTTGAGGCATTGGAGGCGAGATATGGCGACGCTCACCTGGAACACGTCTTTCGTGCGCAGCTTAAAGATCGCGTGCAGCGCATCAACGAAAACCTGCAGCAGTGGGCTCTAGAGGTGAAGAAGCTGGTGCGAAAAGCATACCGGTCTGTACCTGCGCTCATTGAAGGGAACCTGGTGAAGACATTCATCGACGGCATCCGCAACCTGGAAGTCAGAGCTGCTGTCAGGCTCGGGCACCACGAGACGCTTAAGGACGCCTTGGCCCATGCACTGGAGGTGGAAGCCGTGCGGCAGGATCATCGTTCCCATCGCGTCAGGGAGGTTGCAGCAGCTACAGTTCGCGACCGCAACAAAGGATAGAGCCATAGGTGCTATGGCTGTGGGGAAAAGGGCCACCTTCGATCCAGCTGCCCTAAGCGAACCCTAGAAAGGGAAGGGAATGAACGATCTCAGGAGGGTAGTGCGGCCAACAGCACCGCCCAGTAGCAGCAGGGAAACGAGTAAAAGCCAGAACTGCGGGGCGGGTGCTGGCTGATGTTAAAAGAGCCCCAAGGATCTCGATCTCACAAACCCACGATGGGAACAGTCTAATCATCAAGGGCGAGGTCAACGGAATGCCGTGTAAACTGACCATAGACACTGGAGACTCTCGTACGGTTGTTAGTTCCCAACTAATAAGTCAGTTCCTTGGGGACTCCGCATACAACCGAGAACGCATTAATTTAGTAACAGCCACCGGTCAGCGTATACCCGTCCGTGGAGAGAAGGAGATGGAGTTGAAGCTAGGCAACGTGATCTATCTGCATAATGTCATCGTGGCTGATATAATGGACAACTGCATCCTAGGCCTAGACTTTATGAGGAATAATTGTTGTGAGATCGACGTTAACAATACTTAAATACGCTCAATCCGTCAAAACAGCGAATCGGGTTTGTAATAAAGACGTATAAAAGAAGGACTGAGGAAATAACTTTAAAAACATCTTAGGTTTGTAGTAGTGATAATACTACGTAAATGCTTGTAACTATGCTCCCGGCGACGCCGAACCTCGTACAAAATAAGGTTGACAGCCATCCTATTGTGTATTATAGTATTCTATGGTTAATATATTTAACCCGTCGTAATCCTGTAATATAGCGTATAATATTATATTATTTACTTATGTAGCTACAAATAGTTTTTATACTTTCTTTTTTTTAATATTTTTTTTATAGAAGAGGGGGCAAACGAGCATGCGGCTCACCTGATGTTAAGTGACTACTGCCGCCCATGATCAACCGCAACACAAGGGGAATTGCAGGTGCGTTGCCGGCCCTTTAAAAAGGAGTAAGCTCTTTTCTTGAAGGTCCCTAGATCGTATCGGTCCGGAAAAATCGCCGGTGGTAAACTATTCCACAGAGAGGTCGTACGCGGAAGAAAACTCCTCGTGAAACGTACAGTGGTGGACCGCCAAGTATCCAGATGGTGTGGATGGTATCGGGACGTTTGCCGCGTAGTGCGTTCACGAAATTTGGCGGCGGGGATTAATCCGAAGAATTCCTCAGAGTGCTCCCCGTGATAATGCGAAAGAAAATGCAAAAAGATGCAACATCTCTTCGTAGCGCCATTGAATCGAGGTGATCGGAGCGCACTCGGTTTGTCGACGATTCGAGTCGCTATGCGCTGGATGCGGTCAAGTGGAAGGAGCTGGCACTGGGGAGTTCCAGCCCAGAGATGGGTACAGTATTCCATGTGCGACCGAACCTGCGCCTTGTAAAGTTGCCGGCGGTGTGCCGGCATTAAATACTGTCCCGCTCTGCTGAGCACGCCAAGCTTTTTAGGGGCCAATTTGGCCTTCTCTTCCAAGTGACAACGAAACTGCACGTCACTGGATATGTCGACGCCGAGGATTCCGATACAGGCTGAGGCAACAAGGGGAGTGCCTTGAAACTGAGGAGATACGACAAAGGGGTTCTTTTAAGTGATTAACGCGCAAACTTGTGTCTTCTGAGGGTTAAACTGGACTAGATTTAGTCACCCCAAATCCGAGACTTTGTTCAGCAAAGACTCGACTTCACACACAAGTTTGTCCCATTACTCGGAGACGTTTTCCCGAGAAATATTGGCACGGCCGGTGTACGGAGCATCACCAGTGCTGTCATCTGCATAGCAATGAATGTTGCCGGTTTGCAATTGATATGCAGAAGAAACAACGTTGGCGATAGCACGCAGCCTTGTGGAACACCAGCATTAATGGGCTTGTAATCGGAGCCTGCACAGTCTACGACATTGATGCTCCGATCTGCAAGAAAGCTGGTGATCCAATTGCACAATTTCTCGGGAAGCCCGTAAGAAGGGAGCTTCGAAAGAAGCGCTTTGTGCCAAACCCGATCGAAGGCCTTCGCAATGTCCAAACTAAAGGCCAATGCCTCCCCCTTGGACTACTGCCTCCGCCCATCTATGAGTTAGGTAGACCAGAAGATCACCAGCTGATCGACCATGACAAAAACCGTACTGGCGATCATTAATCAGCTGGTGATCCTCAAGGTACCTCATGAGATGACAGTTTACAACGGACTCCATTGTTTTGGAGAACAAGGAGGTGATGGCGATAGGCCTGTAGTTGGACGGGTCTGAGCGGTCGGCTTTTTTTAGGGATCGGGTGGACGAAAGCCGTCTTCCATGATTTTAGGACTACGCCTAGGTAGGTAAATGTACATGAAAGTAAATATCATTCCACTTTTTAAAATATATTGCGTGAGCTGGTACATGTTAGCAAGCGATAAGCTAGTATAGGCATTACAACTTAAGTTATGCGGCAAAAATAATATAATTATAAGCGGGTAGTCTGTAAGCGACCTCGCTACGCGGTTGAATTATTAAATATTAGTTTTGTTAACGATTAACTTTAATTGTTAACTTTTATAATAATTATGAAGTTATTTATAACGAATATAATGCTTAAATATATGTGCAAATAATAAATGTTTTAACAGTATAATCTATAGATGTAGTTAAAAGTTGATGACGTGATGTGAACCAGTTATAATATGTATCATGATAAGTTAATATTTTAATGCATATGCGCTATGGTGTTATTTTTCACTTTGGTGAATATCGGGCCTTAGACTGTCTACTAAACTATCTGTTTTATGGATGTTCATGTTCAGACTTTCAAACTAGTCTAAACATCCATTAAACAGATATTGCAGTACATTACTAAATTACATCAATATAATTTCATATCACTAAGACCCACTTGTTCTCTATCCCACTTTGGCACCTTCTCCGCGCCTTTCGGTTCGGGCCTACCGAGCCGATTCTCCAAAATCTTTCGTTCGATTTCTTTAACGTTCCAGTCATCTCTTTCGATTTTGCCGACTGATCTCATCAGATCCTTGGGCTTGGAAGGTTTCTGTGGTGCTGTGGTTGGAGTGGTGTTCGAAAGTTCAGCTGCAAGTCGCGCCACTCGAGCCCCTCCGCCTACTGCTTTGATTCCACCCCCTACTATCCGGCCCTCTTCCTAAAAAATAATGTATATTTCGTACATCTATATTAAATTTATTTATGCCTACGCAAATGTGTTCTATAGTGTGAATCATAATATTAATGCATAATAATGATCTCCTTTCTTCGAAACATAATTAAGTATATTTGAAGACACATCTACTACGTCTACTCTTAAGGAATTACATACATTTAAATTTCATTGTAATTTTACAGTAAAGTGATATTGTTTACTAAATGTTTCACAATCTCAATCACAATTAATAAGCATATGATTATTCAAATGTCACACCTGAATGGTTAAATTCGTTCGCTCACTCATTACAGACCACACAATTCACTAGTGAGCATAGAATGTCCCTAAGGAAGGCCAAAAAGCACGGTTCTGAGCCACATGCATTTATCGACTTCCTGCATGCCTCACCAGATTGTCACTCCATCTAGTGGCGGGTCGCTAACACTTCACGTACCGGTATGAGGCTGCAACTCAAGAACCTTTCTTTCCCTTCCATTGGTTCTTCAAGCTATATGGCCGTGAACACCCATGAAGTGGCAATGGGCCGGCCATATTAGATTTTCATGAATTTAAAGCCACGTTAATAGTTGGCACGCTTGGCGAGCGGGTTGGCAACCGCAGTTTTTTGTTGTACAGTTGCTGTTATCAGGAAGATGAAGCTGGTAACAAACTTTGTTATACCAAATTGTTATTGAAATCAATTGTGATGCTACTTGTCTGCTATGAAAGTTTTTAGCAATCACGTTAATTAAATTCATGCACACTCAGAATTTTTTATCAATACTTCACCAAAAGCGAAACTGTTTTTGCTGCATAGCCCCCCCCCCCTTCCATAGATTTTCCTCATAGAAAGCCACGCTCGGCAGGCGGGTGGACAACTGCAATATTTATTATTCCATTATATTTCATTATATCCATTTGTTTCACTTTCCCTCCGTCGCTTCTTACATGATATAACAATTATTTATGCAAACTATTTTATAACTTTAAATCATCTATCTGTATATACAATCATACTAAGCTTTTTGCATTACATAGTAAAAGAAAAGATAATAAACCACAAATACAAAGGAGCAAGTGTGCTAAATTCATGCTATTAGAAATAGACTACAGTGGTTGTTGGAAAACGATTATTGTTACTTTGAACATATAGTAAATACAATTGTTTCTTGTGTTTACGTTAACACTACACATTGAATAAAACTATCTTTTACTGATTTTATTGTATTGATTTATTCATATTCTGTGCCCCCTTACTTCCCGGCATTGTATACTGACTAAAAACGTTTAAACACAATTTTAAAGCAGGTAGTAAATGGAACTTAGCGTGATAGTCCATTGGGACTAGTGGCCCCATTCTAGTCTTTCTGTCTATAATTAACACTAAAAAAAATATCATAAGCATAGCAAAACACTCAATACAACGGAGATGTTAGTCTCATCATGCAACACGTAACGCCACACGTTTGCTCCTCACATTGTGTTGCAATTGTTTCTCCAGTTTCTTTACACGTTCGTCGAAATGAGGCGCGTTGGCTCTATACTGCTGCAATCTATAGTCGTTCTGCAAGTCTGCGGATGTAACGGATTCTACACGACGCTCAGTCGCTAACATTTGCAAACTTTTCTCGAACCGCTGCTTCATAATCTCCCGGGCCGCTTTCCTCTTGCCCCCGATCTTCGGTCGCTTCGGTTCGGCATTTCTCTTCTGCATATTATCTAAGAACCTTTGCACTTTAAAAGCCATGTCACTCGAATTTCTTCTCTGAGTCAATTCAGGGCTCTGCCGTGGTTTATTACCTCGAAATAAAGCTGCTATCCGCTGTCTTCGCAATTTCATTTCAGAGTTGCCGATAGATTCTACCATTTTTGTACGTTCAGGGCTTGGTGTACTACGACGTTTCCCTTCAAAAACATCGGCTATTTTATGCGAGTTTTCAATCGACCCTGATGGCATAGAATGAGATTCACGGTTTAGTAAATTTTCTAAAGACGCTGAGGAACGAGAACGGTCAATCGAAGTCACTTCGAGACTTTGCGAAAATCTTTTACGGATTGGATCAATAACTTCGGCTTGTGGAATACGAGTATCAATGGACGTAGAACTAATGAACTGCTCTTTCTTTTTTTCATCTGTTGAGTAAGACCGAATAAATTCATTTTTCTTTTTATTTTTCTTTGGTTTATTAATTTCAATCACCGTAGCTTTGGAATCTGCGGAATTGTCAAGAAATGTGTCCGAGGAATCTGTTGCCTCTAAGGAAGCGATATCCAATCCTTTAAGTTTCTGAGATGGCTTTGATGGACGTCGTATCGATTTGACTTTTTTATTTTCGAAAAACCTAAGTGCCAAATTCGACTCATTCGATTCTTTGGGCTTTATTTTTATCTTTCCTTGGAGTAGTTGTTCCAATGTATCTCGGACTATTTTCGGATCTGGGGAATCTTTGGGGTCAATTAATGCTAATATTTCATCCTGAATGTCTTTTTGCTTATCGGTGGACGTATCTTCTTTTACAATAGCATCATGGCCTTCTATCAGGCGAGCTAGCCGTGTGATATCATTAAGGTCTAACTTGCCGATCTTTTTTCTGATGTACTCAGAGGCATCGCTACTTACTTGAGGAGTGCGCAGAGAGCGACGTTTCTTTCTGTAGCTCGATGTAGATTTATCGATTTCAGCAACATCTGTTAAGAAATTTTTTTAATTAAAGACATTTAGTTTTCCTTTAGGTAATCTGACTCATTCAAAAAGAATCGAAGTAGAGTTCGTATGTGTACGCGCGCAAGTATGCGCACACATAAACACAAATTTTTAATATGATTTTACCGCCATCAGTCCAGAATCCCTTGTGTCAGTGTGTAGGTGAGGTTGCCATTTGTGAAAAAATGTGGCATTTAGGAATAGGACATTTTAGGAAATGATAGTGCATCTAATTTATAGGTGACACAGATAAAAATAATTTATAAAAGTAAAGTAACAAGTTTTAACGTATATATAATTGAGGGATATTTATTTAGCAATAACGATGGCGCCTTCTTATAGAGCATTAACTTTATAAAAAAGTTAGTTTTAAATCATATTTTGTTTGTATAAGATTACTTACTCGAATATACAGAAACTGGCTGCTCCGCCGTATTTCGAGCATGCTTCTCTTTCTGCTGATTTCTTTTGATCTATAAAAAAAGGCAATTTAATGTAAACAAGTGTACAGTTAATAATTTAAAGAATGTTATGCTGTGCAGACTATGCAGGAGAAATAAAATCTCTTGATTTAGGTACAGATAATTACATATTTACACATTTTACAGTAGCTACAAAATAATAACTCTGTGAAAAATATAATAAACTATACTTAAGATTTCTAAAAAAAAAATTAAAAAAATTCGCCGATATAATGTTTTGTTATACAGTTTATATCCAACAGAAGGGGTAAAAAGTAAAATATAAACATTTCAGTAAAGTACAATACATTAGCATTAATATTTGGGTAAATTTTGTCATAAAGTGTCAGTTTTGTATGACCTGATCGAACACGTCGGTTTGGTGATGTATGTGGGGGACCTCGCCCTTGAAGGCGTTGTACACTCGCGCTAAATAGGACCGCAACTTAGCAACAGGCACGTCACGTGTCTGACCGCTCGTCGTAAATGGCGTAATTCCTAAACAAGGAACAAAATAATATTTAGAATTTACAAAAAAAAGTAATAATTATTAAGTACCTATTTAACATATAATACATAAACACTCACGCCTGCCACCCAGAGGGGTAGGCAGAGACTACGAACTTCCATTTGGCAGATCCTGACATGCCTCTTTCGCCTCCTTTACATCCATATATCTACGCATACATGCTTGTCGGTTAAGGGTACTTCTAACGTGGCCCCTTTTCAAAATATCGCCAATTTGGTCGATAAACTTTTTTCTAGGGCGTCCCTTCCCGACTCGGCCATTCACATCGGCCATATAAATTTGCTTTGTCACTCTTTCCTCATTCATTCTTTCTACATGACCAAACCACCGAAGCATTCCTTTCTTAATCCTGGTCACAACATCATCTGTCATACCACATTTATCTCTTATCACGCAATTTCTCACCCTGTCATTCAGATTCAACCCTAGCATACTCCTTAAAGACCGCATTACTACAGCATTTATTCTACTTTCGTGCTTCTTCTGCCACACCCAGCTTTCACTACCATACATTAAAGTAGGGACTAACACAGCATTATGAATTACCATACGTGCCTTTTTTGACACACTCTGGTTCTTCATAATAGAGTGTAGTGCCCCATTCAATCTATTCCCTGGATTTACTCGTCGTTCTATATCCCTATCATATCTACCATCCCTGCTAAATACACATCCCAAATACACAAACTCATCCACTTGCTCAATTAACTCTCCTTCTATTCTTATTTCACATACCGTTTTGCTTTCTTCTCTTTCAAAAACCATCACTTTCGTCTTACTTGCGTTCACTTTCATTCCCCTTTCTTTTAATTCCCAGTTCATTAATGTAACCATCATTTGCAACTCAGCCGCCGATGACGCAAATATGACTTGATCACCGGCATACAAAAGGCATTTGACGGTTCACTCGCCCATTCTTAACCCACATTCTTCATCTTTCAAAGTTTGCAAACACCTGTCCATAAATAGGTTGAACAGCCAAGGGGAAGCTACACAGCCCTGTCTGACAGCTTTTTGGATGCCAAACCAGTCCGAGTAGACCCCATTGATCCTGACACAAGCACTAGAGTCCCTATAAAGAGACCTTAATGCCCGTATCAAACCAGCGCTCAACCCATATGAGTTCAGTGTTTGCCATAACACATTCCTGTCCACTCTGTCATAAGCCTTTTCCAAGTCCATGAACGCACAAAAACTTTCTGGTTTTTGGCCAAAAACTTCTCCGCAATCATGCGCATGGAAAAGACTTGATCTGTACACCCCATTCCCTTTCTAAAACCCGCTTGCACATCCCAAATTTTTCCATCCGTTTCTTTCATAACTCTTTCAATTAACACCTTAGCATACAGTTTACCCACAATACTAAGCAAGCTGATACCACGGTAATTTTTGCAGTCCTGCTGTGACCCTTTTCCTTTATATATTGGTACTATAACTGCTTTACGCCAGTCATCCGGTACCCGTTTTAATTCCCAACATAAATTAAACAAGGTGTACAGCAGGCCTGCCACCACTCCCTCTCCAGCCCTCAGCATCTCGAGTGATACTCTATCATATCCAGCTGCCTTACCTGCTTTCATGCTTTTCATTGCTTTCATTATTTCATCTACACTTATCTCCATACCCCTTTCCCATCTTTCGGAATTTCTACTTCATTTAATTCAGACGACTCTTCACTCATGAACACGCTTTCAAAGTATTCCTTCCATCTGTTTAAATTCGAAACTTCGTCATTCAGAATACATCCATTCTCGTCTCTTATAGCATTTATTATAGGCTGTTTTGTATTTCCCCTGGCAGTTCTTACGAGTTTCCGGAACATTTTTATGTTAGTCTGGAAATTATCAGATATCCTTCTATCATTCTTATCCGTTCTTTCTTTCTTTTTCCTTTCAACAACTTCTTTTACTCTCTTATTTAGACGTCTAAATTCTGCCTTTTTTCTTTCAATCTCATCATTCATACCAGAAGAATTACCAGCTTTGGTTGCTAGTAAATCTAACTATCCTTTCTTCTTTGATTCAACTTCCACCTGTTCCTCATCATCCCACCACAACGTATTACTTTTCCTTTCATTTGTTCTCTTACTTACACCACATACTTCGGTGGCGGCATCCACCAAACCTTTCTTAATATTATCCCACACAGCATTCAAGTCTAAATCATTCATACCCAACTCATTCAAACATCTAATATTTTCTCTCAGTCTACATTTATACTTCTCTTTCACATCTTCATCTTGTAACTTCTCTATTCTTATACGCTGTAACGCAGTGGTAGACACAGATGTCCGATGCCGCCAACGCTTGAAAAGACCATTAATTCGACATAAGACCAAGTAATGATCCATCTCTACGTTGGACCCCCGGTAAACCTATTTAAGTTTTTAAAATATAAAGATTTTAAGATTTTGAAAATAACAGCAGTTTAAAAAACTGTTTTTAACGTATTTCACGTCAAATTTAACGTGAAATTAAATTAAATTAAGCTTTAGCTCCAATAAATTAAAATAAAGATACTCATTATATACATTAGGTACGTAATTGTCTATACACGAAAATATATCATATATTTAATATATATAGCGTATAGACAATTTTGATAATGATTTCTCAATTTTACGCGAATACAACACATTGAATAAAACTAAATTTACGGATTATATCGCGTTTAATTAATTACTTTTGCTTATTTTATTAATTCCCGACGTTTCGGGTGCTTTACAGCACCAATGGTCACGGGGGGGGGGGGGGGGAGGGCTGAGATGTTTGACGTCCCAATGTCATTGTTAGCTCGGCTACCTTCAGTATTTTAATATAAATTTTTCGCGTTTTTGCGGATCGAAAAATCGATCGAAAACTTTAAGTTAACTTTAACTTTAAGTTTTATAGGATAAGGTGACAAACGAGCACACAGTCCACCTGATGGTAAGTGGTTGCTGCGGCCCATAGACATCTACATCTATCCTCGATTACAAATCAAAATGCAGATGCGTTGTCACCCGTGAGGACTTAGGTGGAATGCCTCGTTTCCAGTAAAAAGGGTCTCCGGTTCTCTACACTCACCATACGAAATACAGCAGCATTAAGCTACTATTTCACGCTGGTATTCTGTGAGAGCGTGGTCCTTCCCCGGTTGAGCCGACCCATTCGTACTAAACTTGATTTACCTTTTAGCCCTATTAATCGGTAACTGTGAGAAACGTTAGATTATATCTAAATTCTCACATACATAATATACTATATTCTATCCGGACTTATAAAACTTTTACTGAGTATTGTTAATTCAAATTAAGATATGAACTATGTGGTTAACTATAAAATATTCTATAGGAGTCAATCATCCAATATTTTGGATAACCTTAATGCTTAAAAATGATGATAATGTTGATGGGGTCTGACCAAATTCATGCTGTAGCACATGGTAGACAGCCAATGGTGATGAGTTGGGTGGTATGAGGTCAGGCCGGTAGCGTCGCAGAAGGTCTGTAAGGGCGGATGCACTAGTAGCCGCTCGGATGCCTGGCTCCGAACACCCTACCCATGATATAAGTGCCTCTTCGGGGATGTCTGCATCTGTGTCAAATAATAAATAATATATCGATCCATACTAACATAATAAGAAGCCAAGTTGTTTGTAAATTTGTAGGTTTCTTTGTAGAAGGAAATCTTTAAAACTGCTGATCAGAATCGTAAAACTTCTTTCACTGATAGAAAGGCACACCATTCCTGAGCCTCATCACAATCAGTTGGGCTGTTCCGAAGGTTAGACAGACATACAGACAGGCGAACATTTGATTGAGTTAAAATGATTGTAAATAGCATGCAAATAACCCCCTGAGCTTAATAAAAGCCAGTTATTTCAATATTACAGATGGACACATCAATATATATAAATATATATATATATATATATATATATATATTTATATATATTGATGAACTTGTAACTTAGTCCTTTATTAAAATTCGATTTGTACTGTAAAATCTGACATGGTTCAAATCCAAATATTGATATGAACTTTATTTACGCCTATTTTATGTATACCAAAGTGTATTATATTAGATAAAAAGTACTAAAGTCCAAAAAAGGCTTTAGTACCATAGACCATAAATGCCCCTCGGCAAATTATACAGAAGACCGAAGAATACAATCCGCCACTTTGTATTGCTTATGTGGACTATGAGAGAGCCTTTGATTTAGTCGACATAAGAGTAGAACTACTACATACAAGGAACAACGATGGCTATCTGAATACAGAAACAGAGTACAAAACTTATTCAACTTCAAGGAGGTGTAGGACAGGGTGACGTTATATTTTTTATGGGCTAGGATGACAAACGAGCACACAGTGCACCTGATGGTAAATGGTAGCTGTGCCTCATAGACATCCATATATATTAAGAATCAAAATACAGATGCGTTGTCACCCGTAAGGACTAAGATGGAATGCCTCGTTTCCAGAAAAAGGGTCTCCGGTTCTCTACATTAACATTACGAAACACAGCAGCATTGAGCTGCTATTTTACGTTGGTATTCTGTGAGAGCTTGGCTACCCTGGTCGTTGGAAAGGATACGGTATTAACATCAATGGCGAGTACATCACTCACCTTCGATTTGCCAATGATATAGTCCCTATGGTAGAATCGCTGGAGGACCTAAGCACTATGCTAAATGACCTCAACAGTGTCTCTCAACGGATAGGTGAATATGAACAAAACAAATATAATGGGTAACGTCCATGTCACATCTATGCCGGTACTTGTTGGGAGCACTAAGCTCGAAGTTGTTGACGAGTATGTTTATCTGGGACAAATAGTCCGACTAGGTAAGTTCAACTTCAACTAAGAATTCAATCGACGGATCAACTCGGTTGGGCAGCGTTCCGGGAATTACGACACTTTTTCTCGTCAGGTATATCTCAAAACCTACAAACAAGATTATAAAACCAGTGCGTGTTGCCAGTGATAACTTTTGGATCTGAGACGTGTTCCTTTACTGCTGGCTGTATGAGAATGCTCAGTCGCTCAGCGAGCTATGGAGAGGGCTATGCTGGGAGTTTATCTGCGTGATAAACTTAGAAATGAGGATATCCGCAGTCAGTATAACCGGAGTGACCGACATCGCCCAACGGATTAGTAAACTGAAGTGGCAATGGACCAGTCATATACCGTCATGAACCGACAAACGATGGGGAAAAAAGGTTCTTGAGTGGCAGCCCCATATTAGTAGGCGTTGTATAGGGCAACCCCCCACTAGATGGAAAAACGACCTGGTAAGACATGCAGGTAATGCATGTGGTACATAAAGATAGGTACCGAATGTTCACTTTCATTGAGTGTATAACGTACTTACTTAGTAATATGATAGCAAATTTTAGATAAATAAAATGCATATGCAGGAACTTTCTTATTAATAGTACACTGTTACAAATTGCGGACTGGTGTTTACCAAATATGTACCTATTTAAAAATGATCTTACCGTACAGGCAGGTTTATACGATTTACCTACACAATATTATACAAAATAATTACCATACAAAAATTTTATTGGCCTTACATTGGTTTACATTGGCCTTACATTATACTAATAGAGAAGTATTATTTACGAGTACATACACCACGATTTCACTTCACGATTCACTCACCGCGCCGTCGCTTTCTAACTCCTGATGTAGCATCCAAAGGTAACGGGTCATCAGAGTCATAGAATGGGGTGACCCGATGAGGTGTTACAGCTGTTCGATTCAGATTTGGGTACCGCGTACCAGGGTCCAATGTATAAGCACCAAAGTCACGATGCAAATTTTCCGGAGTAGTTTGAGCTGAAAACAAAAATTTTAGTCAAGTACTGATTTACAAAAAATATACAATCTAATATTAACGGTATTTTATATAAAGTCGATTGTATAATATGTGTCACAGCTAAAATCCAATGTGTGAATACACCTAGATTTAGTATTTAGATTTAATTAGGTTCAGCCGGGGTGTATTTTAACTTCTGATGGAGCAAGCTCAACTTTTTATGTTTTCCGATGCTTATTAGGGTATTCATATCATTTATATGAAAAATGTTAAATGATTTTTTCACGTTTTACCAGGCCTCTATCACTCTTGCCACCTACGTGAAATAATTACCTAAAATCGCGACGCGCCCGGGCGAAATAACGCAGTCAGGGCTAGCGCGTTGCAGGCGATTGAATGTTAGTTTTTTTTAACGCTGTTGACGTATATAACTTTTTGTAAATATTGTTGAAATAGTTTTGTTTAGTGTTTAGTATATATATTTATAAGATAAAGTAGTTCAAAAGTTTTAATGTAATTTAAGAATTATATATTATGTATATTACCCATTATTTAATAAATTTTAATATGGAAAACGTCGTTGGCACTATAATTATTGCGTGGATAGACGCTAAATGACCAACAAAATATTTCAGATATATCATTCTTTATTACCGAAGGATTTTAGAAGGAAGTTATGAAAAGTGAATTTATTTAATTTTTATTGTTATATAGGTACTTATAGCAAAAAAGAATTAAGTAATAATTTATTTATTACCAACGAACTTAATTACAAAATATAGTAGAAATTTACTTCAGTATCCAAGTATCTACTTACGTACATATACTTGCGTTTTGTATTAAATTATTTTAAGCTGTTATTTTAGCTTAAAATATTTTAAGCTAAAATAACACAAAACACTGAAATCAAAACTTTGTTTACTAACAAAATTTTAACTATGTAGTATACGATTACATTTCTGTTAGGAATCGTATTTCAAGTTTATTTGTTGTTTACACTATCTACCTTTTCCATCCGAGCCAAGCGTCGCGATTCACTTTGAATGGCCTTGCAAGTTGCGTTAGGCATCGCAGAACTCACGTAGGCGCGAAAATATGGTCTGTCGATCATAGTCAGAATAGGTATTTCACCTAAGTAACCTAATTAATATTTCGCAACGTATTTTGTTACTCTTTATTGACATCCCTCCATAACAACGGAAAGTCAACCGTAACGTAGGAAGAGGAAAATGTGCAAAGTAATACGGACACTCTCGCGCAGCGATAAAGTTTTATTTAGCTTGCGAGCGCGATTTATCTAATTAATAATAATTATGTAGGCTATTAAACGTCGGCAAGCAGTCAACATTAAAAGAGCGAAATTTCTGTACGTAGTACTATTATTTATTCTGTGGTTTTACTTAAATTCATTTTACTTCCTACGTCTCGTGTGCCTTACAGCACCCATGGTCATGGTGTGCCTAAGGTATTGAGCGTCCAGATGTCATACACCCGTATTCACAAACGTTACTGTGCAGTCTCACATTGCGCTCGAACGCACAGGGTACAGAAAACGTATTCATAAACAACACTTGAGGGACGAACGACACTATGCGCTCATTATAATGAACGCACAGATAAAGTAGCTCGCTAGCTACTTTACGCTACGCATAGTGCGACAAAGCAACGCAATTATGTCAAACTGTTTACGGGTATATAGGTGCTTGTTGATTTGTGATACGCTGATTTGTTTTTATTAATTAATTGCGATGGATTACAGCAGCTAAGATGATTTTGATAATTATATCCTGTAGAGAATAAACGTGCAAAGAACGATTAGCACAAGAAAAGTGATACGTGACTTTCAAAATCCTTTTGATTATTACAGTGCCATGAATTTAAAAGTCACTATAGGTTTTCAAAAGATACCGAATTCCGAAGAAGTAAATGGTAACTTCTTTGAACTGTAAGAAAACAACACGTGTTATTATTTGCACGAAATTGACAACGAAACAAACAGAAACATAAAATGTAATGCCATATTTTAAGTGATTTCGCATTCATTATAGGCCAGCAACTGGTATTCAAAATGAAAATAAAATAAAATTGTATAAGTAAACTATGTTTAGAATTCAAATGACAAAATAATATCTTGGTTGAGTGACGTTGAACTGTCATTCAATTTGACTGAAGTCGCATCACAACGTTATCCAATCACGGCGCCCCATTCAATGCTATGTGTCCGCACAACAAAGAGTCCACTAAGTATTGTTTATGAAATGAACGGCCTGCCATGACGAACGCAGTGAGAAATATCTTACTTAGCACAGTGTTGCTGCCATACTTATGTAAGTATCGTTCGTGAATACGGGTGATAGTCAACCCGCATCGCTCGACACTTCTACGCTCAGAGGACACACAAGAGAGCACACATGGTATGAGTCCTTACTCATACCATTTTGTCATTGAGATAAAAGTTTGAGTAGAAATCACTCTTAACATAGCACCATAAGCAGCACGTAGATGATACATTCGTAACTTTACGTCAAACAAAGTAACTGTATTTTTATTCTTATCTATATCTTATTTCCATTAATTCTTAAATTCAATTTAAATTGGAGTTAGCAGCAAATAGCTTTCATATAATATGCGTTAGTCATCCGAAATTCTAACAACACCATAGTAGGTTATACTGTGTATAGAACCGCTGAATAAAATTAGTATAAGATGCTGGAGTTTACCAGCTTGATTGTAATGTGGTCTTTCCCAAATAGCTCAAACAATAAGGTCAACTGAACTTGCACCAAGCCTAAACTCCTTTATAAAGGTGGAGCACGTGGTAAGGCCATGCTGCAGTTATATTATAGTTGTAGCACGAATGAATCGGCTCGACCGGAAAAGAACAACGCTTTCACAGAATACCAGTGTAAAATAGCAACTCAATGCTGCTGTGTTTCGCATGGTCAGTGTAAGGAAACGAAGATTCTTTTTAATGGAAACGAGGCATTCCATCTTTGACCTCAGGGGTGATAACGCCTTCTTACGCCTTACATATAACTTACTATTTCGCAACGTATTTTTTTGCTCTTTATTGACAGCCCTTAGTTACCACGGGAAGTCCGCCGTGACGTAGGAATGAGAAAAGATGCAAAGTAATGCGTAAGCTCGCGAGCAGTGATAACGTTTTATTTTGCGATTTATCTAATAATTAATAACTATGTAGGCTATTAAAACGTAGGCAAGCTTTCAACATCAATGGAGTGCAACTTGTATTTATTATATTGTAGTATACTTATATTTATATTCTAGTACTAGTACTAATTATTATATTGTAGTACTAGTATTTATTCTGTGGTGTGGGTATGAAACTTGTATACATATGCAATGTATCATTTTATTTATTGTCACGTAAATAAATGTGTGATAGGCTATAAGGATAAAAAAATATTTTTCAGACTTCAACTTACCCAAAAGTCTATATATAGATTCCCTTTCAGCAATAACCTCTAATGGATGTGGTGAGGGACTTTGTCCCCATGCCCGTACGGCCCATGCCGCGTCTAACGCTGACAGAAAACCACGAGCGCAGCCTGATCCTGTCGGCCAGAACGGTTCTAGCAAACTATCGCCGACAAGTTGGCATAAAAGTTTTCGACCCTGTCTTTCGTACACCTAGAAATCACAACAAATTTTGTAGTCACGAGTTTGTTATAATTTATGAATTTTATTAATTAATATAGCCCATGAAGTCGCGTCCGGCAAATCCCGAGCGGTCGCATGCGACCGCACCTACCCACAGCACTTTAAACCATTAAAACTTACGTTTAGAGACCACTTTTCTATAAAGAAGTTTGGCATTATAAAATCTATACATAATGCTCTATCTTGTAGTCTAAACAAAAGTGAGGTTTTACTTCATTACAAAAAGATTTTATTGTATTTTGATAACAAAAAAACCATACCAAGAGTATATCGGCAGCGTGAAAATCACAATTATTTCTATATATTACTCGAAATTATTAACGTAAAAAGATAAATTATATTCACACAAAACCTTCATTACAATTTTATATTAAAACACGTGCTAAAACACTAATAAAACACTTGAAAAATCCAAAAATCAACACAATAACATTCACACGAAAATGGCGTACGAAATGAACGTAAATTATAAATAAATATGCACTCAAAACAATTTATCATAGCAATTTACGTTAAAGTCAAACGTCAATATCATACAATTATTTTTATTAAGACATTGGCCTGGATTCTTGGTTTTAAGCCGTGTCTTCATTTCATTTGTCATACAATCTCAGTATTTTAACCCTTAGATTGTATTCAATTGTAGCGTTTTATTCTCAGTTTAATCTTTTCATAATTATTAATATATTTTAAATTAAATGTACAATATACTCTTGTGTCTTGTATAAATGTAAAATAGTAAACGATCACGGCCTTACTTATAATCGTTGTTTATCGCTTACTTAAGTTAGTCATTAACATTATAATATATGTCTTTTTCTATTGTCCTTTGTTGTATAGAATATGAGCACAACATTATCTTTTAATTTGAGCAAGTGAAATATGAGTAAGACATCATTGCTATTTTACTGTTTAAAACATTTGTGCTAATCTTCTTTTTATATGTAAACTTGATTAATAATTTTTAAGGCAGACCGGCAGGTAAAACAAATAGTGATTAATTAACTTTTTATATTTCATAATAGTCTAATTATTTTAATATTTATATTTATAAATATAGTATTTAGTATACATAAAATTTATTACATATATAGGTATACATATGTATTATACAACATTATTTATTATTACATATACCCTATATATTTATTTTTTACTATTATTAATAATAATAGATTAAATGTCATCGGATGAAGACTCATTTTATTCTGCGTGTTCTTCTCTTAACATTACCTCAGCCGCAGACGATTCTTTTATCGATAACGTGGGTAATTATTTGCACACGAAATTTGCTGCTACAAACTGTTTAAATGTATGCCATATAAATGCGCAAAGCATCCCTGCCCATTACTCAGATCTACTTGACATATTTTTCTCACCATACATCCATGCTCTACTTATCTCAGAGTCCTGGCTAAAACCCTCCCTATCCTCCACGTTGTACAGTCTTTCCTGGATTTGTACTTATACGTTCGGATCGCACTGGCAATGGTGGAGGTGGCGTAGCCATTTACTTGCGATCGGAATATACATATGATGTCATTGCAATATCACCATCAGAATATAGAGGATCTGCTGAGTACCTATTTCTAGAAGTAAAAATTAAGGGTTTGAGGGTCGTGCTCGGAGTTCTTTACTGCCCTCCTTCAACTCATTATTTTTCCCATATTGAATCAGTGATCGACTCCATCAGCACTGATAACAAACGTATTATAATAATGGGTGATTTCAACACCAACTTGCTAAAGGATTCTCCTCAGAGTCGCAAACTTAAAGCCATCATGGACTCGGCAGATCTCTATATTCTACCATCTGGTCCAACTCACCACAACGTGGACACCGAAGATTCATGGTTAGACATCATTTGCACTAGTTCAGCGGATCATGTTATATATCAAGATCAACTGGCTGTTCCCGCGTTTTCTCGACATGATCTTTTGGTCACGTCGTATAAATTAAAGCCTCTCAAGCCAAAGCCAGTGATTGTGTATTTACGCAATTTCAAAAAAATTGACACCATTCGACTACACCGCGATGCTAAGAATTAGAACGGGGCCCATTGCTGGATGCAAATAATATTGAAGACAAAATTGCTCATTTGAACACCCAAATTCTCAACCTATTCGATAGGCACGCACCAGTTCGAGCAGTCAGGTTACGCCGACCTCCTGCACCGTGGATAACTGACGAAGTGCGTAGAGCAATGAGAAGAAGAGATCGAGCTTTTCACATTTTTAAAAAGAATCGGAACAGTTCCACTTTTCAACAATATAAGCGAGCACGAAACCGCTGTAATCAGGTGGTAAGAACAGACAAACGCCGCTTCTTCCACAATAGTATTTTAAACTCCTCTTCTGCAGATATACGGAAGTTCCTTAAATCCCTGGGATTTGGAAAATCACATTCCAATTCTCTAATCCCAAATATTTCACCCAATGACTTGAACATACACTTCTCTTCTGCATCACGTCCGCATTTGTCCACCAAAGCTACGACTCTCCATGAACTTAATTCCATGCCTTCGTTATCATGTAATTCTTTTGACTTCAGTTCAGTGACTGACGATGATACTAGAAAAGCCTTACTTTCAATAAAATCTTCCGCAACCGGCTATGATGAGGTGAGTGAGCTATGATACTTCTTATACTCGATATTATTACTCCAGTTCTCACTCACATCATCAATTTCTCCCTCTCTACTGGTATTTTTCCCAAGTTATGGCTAAAAGCTTTTATCTTGCCTCTTGCTAAAGTACCCAAATCATCCTTACCCTCCTATTTTAGACCTATTTCCATACTGCCGTTTCTTTCCAAAGCCCTTGAATCATTGGTACACAAACAAGTCACCTCTTTCATTTCGAAATGCAACTACCTTATTACATATCAATCTGGCTTCCGCCCGGGACATAGTACCACCACAGCGTTACTTCAAGTTACAGAAGATTTTAGAGAGGGCATGGAGAGGTCATGTTTGACTGTTCTGGTCCTTATTAGACTTTTCAAACGCATTTAATTGTGTCGATCACGACTTACTCTTTGGATTACTTTCACGCCTAAACTTCTCCTCGTCAGTACTGAACTATCTTCGCGGTCGCCAGCAGGCTGTTGGGGCTGGTCAGGATTTTTCCGACTGGTGCGATCTATATCTAGGTGTACCGCAAGGCGGTATTCTCTCTCCTCTCTTGTTTTCGTTGTTTATCAATCTTCTAACTACCCACCTTCAATGTTCTTACCACCTCTATGCTGACGATCTTCAGTTATACTCAGAAGCGTCCTCGGTTGAAATTGCTACCGCTATTGCAGCTATTAATCAGGACTTACAACGCATTTCAGACCGGTCACAGGGATTTGGTATAACGGTAAATCCCAGTAAATGCCCGGCTATTATCATTGGTAGTCGTCAATTGGTGTCACAACTTAACATACCTGAACTACCATCCATTCGCTACGAAAACTGTGTAATTCCTTTCCGCACTAGTGTCAAGAATCTGGGTTTAATTATTAACCCGACCCTTAGTTGGAGGTTACAGGTGTCCGAGATTTGTCGTAAAGTCACAGGCATACTTCGTTCCATCTTTCGTCTTGTTATTTCTGCCGCCTTCAACTAAGCTTCTACTCATCCAATCTCTATTTATTCCATTATTTGACTATGCCGATGTCTGTCTCTCTAATATCTCTATGAGCTGCTAAGCAGGTTGGACAGGTTACTTAACAACTGCATACGATTCATCTTTGGCCTGCGCAAATACGATCACGTATCAGAATTTCGCTCCCAATTAAAGTGGTTGACTATACGCCAGCGCAGAGATTTTCGAATGCTGTCCTCTCTGTTTTCAGTTCTTAATGATTCTTCCTCACCCCTTTACCTAAAAGAAAGATTCCAATTCCGTAGTGACACTCATTCCCTCAATCTCCGATCTTCACACAATTTATTACTGTCTACTCCTCTGCACCATTCTGGGTTTATGTCAAATTCTTTCACATTAACTTCCATCTCCCGTAAAATGTGGCAACTTGACCACATTTTTTTTAGTTTTTGAAATATCTATAACCCAGACAGACTTCTTTAACATTTTATGATTTGTTTATAGCAACAATGACCAAATTATCCATTTTCACTAGTTATTTCTTTAAAATACATTTAACCTGACATTCCATAAATAAAAAAGTAACAGAGGTCAAGTTGACACAATTGTGGCATCTACCCAATCAATACCCATGTAGACATCATCCATCACCTTTTTTAGAAGAGGCGGGAAGTGACATTTATTTAATGACGCTTGACGTGGGTTTTCAACTTTATAATTTGTCAATATTTTGCGCCAAGTCTTATTGAAGGGTCCAAAGAATGCGACATCAAGGGGTTGGGTGAATTGTGTAGAATTTGGCGGTAAAAGTACAAATTTTATTTCATACTTTTCACACAACTCTATTACATCAATATTGATGTGGCTAATTAGGTTATCGCCAATTATAACCTTGGTTCCCTTTAATTTGCGTGCCCATGGTACAATTATGGTTGTGAACCAATCAAAAAATGTACTCGAATCGAACCACCCACTTTTGGTTCTATTATAACGAGCTTCATCTGGACCTCCTTCAACCCACTTACTCCATAAGGCCTCGGACTTATAAACGACATATGACGGTAATACATTGCCATCTGCGGTTCCACCAAACATGACTGAAATACAGACCTTTGTACTGTTCATGATTCTCTCTGGGTATTTCACCCCGCAACGAAATATACATTTAACGGAACCTGGGTTGTCGCTAAAGTTGGTCTCATCGTAATTTAACAAATGAGTTGGAGGAACGTTTTTTACTACATGTTCAAGGTTCTTAAAGTAATTTTGAAATTCTGTTAAAGCTTTTTCTACTCGTGCCCTTTTAATATTTTGCACAGATCTGATAGTTAACTTATCACGATGCCGTTCTATGAATGCCCTGGCACACCATTCTCCAGGTAATTTTCCGTCAAAAATAAAAGCCTTATTATTTTTCAATAGGTATTCATTCATTAGTATCCTAAGATCCATTAGGGTTAGAGGAACACCGTAGTCTGCGACTACAATAAGAACTTTAACAAAGTTCAATTCTTCCTGTTCGGTTAGTTTTTGGGGAGATCCTAGTTTATTCATATGTTTTTTTTTTACTTTTCTTTCTATTGTTCTTTGAGGATTACCGTAAGTTTTTGCGGCATCATAGGATGACATTTTTTTATTTTGGACCTTATCGACTGCTATTAATAACATTTCGTCGGTGTAGTTTCTGTATTGTCTTGCCTCAAGTTTCCTACGATCTCGTTTTCTTGGTGGCATATTATCCTAAAATAAAAAGAGGTATATAGGTATTCATAGGTAATCTAAAGTTGAATTTTAGGTATATAACGCGAAATAATGATTCAAGCTATCAGATTGCACAAATTTTGTTACGGTTTGTTTTAAACTTTCGCAGTTTGTCAATATATTTGTTACGGACATTACTTTGTTTGCTAAGAATCGAAATAAAATTAACGAAAATCACTACGGCAACCACTCAAAACAAATAAAAAAATTGGCTTCTCCGTAACTTTGATCATTACTGGGTCGACGAAACGGTTCTAGTTTCTAAACGAGCATAATTTCATGTTGTACATAACGTATTCGTTATTCTAATATAAAAAACTAAATAAAATTTCTTATCTTAATTTAATAATAGAAAGCAGTAAGTGCTACATAGTGAGACAAGGTTTCCGGAAAACCGAAGGTGAATTAGTTATGAATGTACTTAAATTTTGTGTCAACCCTAGGTGTAGGTCAAGTTACCACGCAAGCAATGCCGAAGTAAATATTTCGGCAGAATCGCCTAAAACGGATAAATCATAACGTAAAATTAATCTTTAAGGTTTATTACACAACATGTCAAAATTGTACTCACCAAAGATTTATAGTTTAAAGTACGGCCGCTGAGTTATTACCGATTTGACAGATTATACTTAAATTAATCGATATAACCTTGCACGAGCGACACACTTGCCGAATGATTTAGAATACCTCTTTAATATAAAACTTTATGTCAAAATGTCAGAATCAAGTAATTTTCCAATAAACTCTGTTTCAAAACTTAAAATAGTTTGTAAGTAATATGAAAACATTTATTTTTTGTTCTTTGGCGCGCTTGTACAAAGTTACATCGTGCGTCTAGTTTTCATAGTGATGTGCTTGATAGTATTCGGTCCGAATTCATTGGAATAGATATGATATTTATTTTATTTGGATATTTTTATTTTACGTATTCCTTCGAGCAACTAGACTATAATGCTACCATTTTTTTGCGTCTCCTAATTGCACTGTGTTGCCAGTTTCTCTATGATTTTTAAGATTTGTGTGTGATCCAAAGACAGAAATACTGTTTTCTATGATTTAAAAATAAATACAATTAAAATGATTATGTATAATTTTTAACATTCATAATATATAAAACAACATTTAATAAATATGATTTTCTCCCTCAATTAAGCAACGTTATAGGTGTATTTTTTAAGTAAATGGCGATACTATTCTGGCAACACCCTTACCACCGCTATTTTAATCTGTTTAGTCGTCTTCCGTACTCTCGTGCGCACAGACTACGTTCTTTTGTGTAACCGTTGTTTTTTGACTCGGCTTTCTCCTGTTTATCGTTGCGCTTTATTGGACTAATTTTGTTTGTGTTTGGTAATTTTGTTGAAAATGCCGAAACGAGGAAAAACATTGAATAGTCAATGTCGTGAGCTTGTACTAAAGCTACGGATTACTTTGAGCGTGAGTCACAAAATGGCGGCCCTTTGATTCCTGTCACTCAAGTGAAAGATCGGGTTTCACAAGCTCTTGGAATTGGTGCAAAAACACTATATAATATAAATAAAGAAAAATTTGGTGCTTCTGGAAGCGAAGATAATGTTTTATGCACTCCTAAGAAAAAACGAAGACAAAAGCCCGGTGCAAAAAACAGGTGTTGATGTTTTTGATGCAGATGCAATAAGAAACCACATATATGGTTATTATACTAGGAACGAGTTTCCAACTAGACGTTTGCTTTTGGTCTCTTTAAAAGAAGCTGGCTTGTTTAAAGGCGGTAAAACGGCGTTGTCAAAACTATTGCACGAAATTGGGTTTGAATATAAAAAAACGAATAAAAGGAAAATATTAATGGAAAGATTTGATTTAATAATTAAAAGGAGCGAGTTTTTAAGAGAAGCCAGAAAAATCGAGTCTTGGGACAACGTCGTTTTTGTTGACGAAACATGGTTAAATGTGAACCACACTGTGTCAAGCTCTTGGTCTGACGAAACAAAAGCATCAACCTCAAAGGTTGCAATTGTAAAAGGATCGCGACTGGTAATTTGTCACGCCGGTTCTGCTGGAAGTAGTTTCTTTGAAAATGGACTGCTGGCTTTCGCGTCAAAAAGTACTTCCGATTACCACGAGGAGATGCATACAGACACTTTTACGAATTGGCTCGAAAATCAATTATTACCCAGCCTGCCAGAGCCTTCTATCATAATAATGGACAACGCTTCATATCACTCGAAACAAGTGAATAAAGCGCCTACTCAGGCCGACAAGAAAGCTGATCTCGTAGCATGGCTACACCAAAATGGAATTGAAACTACTGCCGAAATGCTAAAGTCTGACTTAGTAAAGTTGGTACGCGAAAATAAAACATCAAGAGTCCGTTATGAAGTAGATGAGATAGCTCTAGCACATGGACATCGGGTACTTCGCGATATAAGAGTGGACACCATTATAGAGAATGAAATTGTCATACAAGTGACTGATAGCGATGACAGCTCTGGCGAATCTGGTTCAGAGTCTGAATAATTGTTTTAATAAATGATAGGTAGTCATTTATTAAAACATCTTGTACCTACTCTATTCATTAAAATGTGTAACAGTGTTTACAAATTTGTTTTATTTTGATATGTCCTCGACCAATTATCTACGCCCATCAAGTACGCCCATCAAGGATACTCCACCTAATAAAGAACCTGTGTCTTTAACTATTATTGTTTTGATTTTATTTAATTACACACTATACTAGAATATTTAAAAACAAACTGTTCCCAAATGATATTAGGGTTACTGGTTCAGTCACTTCAGTAAACTTCTAGTATTGTCAATTCGTCATGTGTCAAATCGGTAATAACTCAGCGGCCGGAGTATAAGCTTTATAAACACAATAATGCTCACACCGGCAAAAAATGTCTTCTGTCGATCACACTTCAAAAAGTTCTAATGTATAAACTAATAGTGTAACCACTATAAAATTACAATATGTTGCTAGTGAAAATATAAATAACCTAGTACCGTTGATAAGAAATGTCAACTTGTATTTAATTCTATGAAATTTATAACTTTGTCACTTAACCTTAGGTCAAGTTGACGGGCAAAGGTCAAGTTGCCACATTTTACGGTATATAAATTTATGGATATATATATATATATATATATATATATATATATATATATATACACTCGGCGTCACAAAAATCGCACCTCTTTAAATTTCTACTTCAAATTACTTTTTAATCCATTTAATCAATGGTAAGTCTATGAGTATATTATAATCATTGGAAAGCTAATTAAATTTACTCATTAGAAAAAATAATTAATTGATATCATGTGTTTTACCTTGTGTCTTTCATTGATCTTATCGACGTAACAATGTGTTCTTGAGGAATGTTGTCCCATTCCTGAATGACAGCCTCCTCGAGTTCTTGCAGTGTGGTTGGGGCAGGATCACAAGTCCCTACTCGCTGCTTTACAACATTCCAGAAGTGCTCTATCGAGTTTATATCTGGGTTCCAGAGATCCCGACCTCTTGAAGGTAATCATGTACAATTAATGCAGTGGCGTTGTCATGCATTAATGTAAATCCATCGCCAACAAAACCCGGGTATGGGACCACATGTTCTTCTAGGATTTCCATTATGTATCGGTGAGCAGTCAGCGACCCTTGACCATGAGCACCTCCATTCCGGGAAACGCAGACAAGGCTGATGGCGTCGACTGACATGCGACTAGGGTTTGTTTACCGATTTCCGAATCGGTCGGTCTCGTACCCGGGAAATTCAGCGCGAGATAAGTCGAGACATCGAGAAGTTTAAATAAACATTTTTACGCTTAGCTTTCTTTGTAAATGCGAGGCGGCAGCGGCATCCTTTAACAGCACGGCTCGTGTCTGTCGGTATCCTTTGTTTTTGCCGACAAACGCAAGCGCGACGCGGCCCCAGTTGTATTTTGTTCATTCGTGTTCACTCCCGCCGTGTTCGGATCGGTCGGATCATAAACCCAGCATAGTGAGTGTATTTACTATTTAGTGACGCACGAGTAATAGAATCGCAGAACAAACAGGTAAGTATTGTTATTATTTATTTAAATAGTTCAAGTGTTTGTTTTGTTTTGTAAGTACTTTTGTATTACCAAAATAATATTTTTGTTTAAAATGAATAGGTATGTTAAAGAAATAAAACTTTTATTTTTAATCAAATAAGAGAATTGTTAGTGCATAAATATTTACCGATTTCATTAATTGCATTTGTATTGCAGATGTTGTAATAATCCCACAAAAGCCTGAAGTTCTAAACTAAACACATAATATTAAGTCGTTGTTTTATGGCAATTTATCTACTACAAATAACACAAAACGTATCCATTCCAACCAATCCTACCAAACGTAGTATACAAAAGGACACAGCTATTTTTTCATCATCATCATCAGCCTAACCTAACCACATCAACCCCCTGCTGAGCATAGGCCTCCCCACTGTTGCGTCAGCTATTTTGTAGGTACTAAACTAAAATACTTACTAATTCTTGAACTGTTTGTTATAGATTTTACAACTAATGAACCAAAATGGAAACTTCCAAAGTTTGGAAATATTTCAAGAAAAATAAGGACGCCTCAAATGCGCAATGTCTAAAATGTCCTAAAACCATAGCCTGTAAAGGATCAAACACAAGCGGACTAGTGAGGCATTTAGCTCATGTACACAAAATTGATGTAAGATCCACCGAGGTTCAAATGGGCACAGAAGAAGCATCTACCAGTTTGTCTAGTTCCGAGGTGACGGCACCAAAAAAATTAAGAAGTGATTTTGAAACTATGCACGTACAGCAAACACTGAAATTTGACGTTCAACTCAGAAAATCGTTAGGTGAAATTTTTGCTAAACTTTCAGCCCAAGATGGTTTTACTATAAGAGGCATTACTAAAAGTGAATTTATCCGTGAAACACTTGCTGCCAAGGGGTATAAACTTCCAAAGACCCAAACCGAAGTTATGAACCTAATATTGAAGTTTTATGATGAAAAGGAGAAAGAGATGATAAAAGAGCTTTCTCAGCTTTGCACATCAGGAAACCGGCTAAGTGTGACAATTGACGAGTGGACGAGCATACGAAACAGAAGATATTTTAGCGTCTGTGTTCATACAGCAGAGGCAAAAGTTTACAATTTGGGGCTAGTTTACATACCTGGAAAATGCGGTGCCGCAGAGGTTAGAGAAATAGTAGAGGAGCGTTTGAAATACTTTGGGGTAAACTTCGAGCATTATGTCTTAGCCGTAACAAGCGACGGGCCAAATGTTATGAAAAAATTTGGCAGAGAGAGCCCCTGTGAGATGGTCCTCTGTGTAAACCATGCCATCCATTTGGCTATTCTTGATACCTTTTGCAAAAAAAAAACAGTAACTACAGTTGCTAGAAGAAACACACCTGTTAGCGACGATGAACACAGCAGCTCTGATGAAGCCAGCACTGATAACGATGACGAAGAATCTGATGATGAATCTATATTGCAGCCTATTGACGACATAAACAAAGTGCTAAATGAGACCCGTTCGATCATAAGATTTTTCAGAAAGAGTCCCCTTAGAAATATCACACTACAAAAACATGTGAAGACTGAATTCGGGGCCGAACTAGTCTTATTACAGGATGTCAGAACTAGGTGGAATTCAATGCTAACAATGATTGAGCGTTTCTTGAAGTTAAAAAATTCCATTAAAAAAGCCTTGATTGATTTAGATAGCTCATTTAAATGGAAGGAGGAAAATATTCCTATACTACAAAAATTGCGGTTGATATTGACGCCAACTAAACTTGCAGTTGAAGCATTGAGCAGACAAGATGCCAATTTACTAACTGCAGAGGCTATAACAGATGTGTTGCTAAAACAATTAGAAAGTATCGACGACCCTTTGGCTCTTCAGTTAGTAGAATCTCTTAAAATGAAAATATCAGATCGTCGGAATACACCTCTAATATCGCTGCTACGCTACCTAAACAGCCCCGTTAATTTTATTCTCAAAAAGAGTGCTTATTTTACCGATAATAGCAAGACATTTTTAATTGGATACGCTGAAGACTTATTCAATCGTCTATACCCCACTGTTCCCACTACTACAGAACCTTCGACAGGAAATAATTCAGAAGTTGTCGAAGCAGGCGTAAGCGAATCAGAAACTGAACAAGACAGCTTTGCAGCTCAATTAGAGAGAGCAATAAAAGGTGTTTCGAGAAATGGTGAATCAACTAATGCTGTGGTGCTTTCCAAATCAATTATAAAAAAAGAGTTTTTGCTATTTGAAAAAACAGGCAAGAGGACCCCTAATCTGGAAACACTATACAAAGCATTAATTTCAGTCAAGCCGACTTCAACAGAAAATGAAAGGGTATTTTCCATATCGGGAAATGTGGTCAGTAAGATTAGGAGCCGGCTTTCTGATAAATCTGATAAATCTATTAATGCTTTGGTTTATCTTAAGGCATATTTCATAAGAATTAATAAGCAGGCTTAAAGACAGTTATATTTTTCGTATTAATAGTAGATAGATATCTCTTATTTAATTACATTAAAACTGCCAAAAATTGTGATACCATACCACCCACATAGTGAGATTAGTGAGTGATCTTTAGTTATGATGAGAAAAATTATGATTGTTTTTAGTTAAGATGTTTGTTTTAAGCTGATTGTTAACAGAGATTTTGTTTTTTATTAAAGATTAGTGAGATTAGTTATAATAAGAAGAAGTATGATTGTTTTTAGTTAAGATGTTTGTTTTAAGCTGATTGTTAACAGAGATTTTGTTTTTTATTACAGATTAGTGAGATGAGATTAGTTATGATAAGGAGAAGAAGTATGATTGTTTTTAGTTAGCAATTTTGTTTTGAGCTGATTTTTTATTGAGAACTTGTTTTTTTTTGTTAAAAATTATGTTGATTTTTTTCATGTAAAATAAACACAGTTAAATTAAAGACTCTTTTTATTAATTAAACAAAAATTTAGACGTATTTTATTTTTTCCCGACAACCCGAGAAGACCCGAGAAATCAGGCTCGAGAAGTCTCGACACCCGAGAACTAAAAAACCTCGAGAAATCGGAAACCCTACATGCGACCCAAGAATATGCATGAGCCACCCTTTAATTCAACTGTTTCTTCAATACAGGCTTGTGCAAATCGTTCCCCTTGCCTTCTGTATACTCTTCTGCGTTTATCATTGCAGAAAAGACGTACTCTCGTCTCATCCGAAAAAAGTACCGTCTTCCATTGTTCGATCGTCCAATCAATATGATCGTGTGCAAATTGCAATCGATGTCTGCCATGCTGTGCGGTCAATTTTGGAACAGTTGCAGGCCTATGCGCTGCAATTTTCTTTTCTCTTAACCGTCTTCCGATCGTAGAGACGCTTACAGATGTTCCGCGAGCTGATCGTAGCTGCTGTTGCAGTTCTATAGCATTCGAGAATCTATTGCGTAAAGATGTCGATACAATGAATCGATTGTCTCTTTGAGAAGTGCAGCGCTGTCATCCAGATCCACGCCTCCGAATATAGCCACCAGTGTCCTGGAACCGTTGAAATACTCGTTGAACGGAAAAACGGGATAGATTTTGTTGCCGAGCGACATCACAGTGTCGCATCCCTGACTGCAGTAGCGCAATCACTTGAGCGGCTTCACCAGCAGTAGTATCCATATTGTAGGGTTTTTAGCTTGCTACAGAAGTTTACGTGTATCCTCTTGAACGTTTTGAAAGCGAACGACTCACATTTTATCTGTACCGGCCCTTTAATTATAGCACATAACGCACCGCAACTAGTGATTTTTATGACGCGTATTTTTGAAACAGTTTTTTCAACGTCTCATACTCAGGAAATTACTTAAGTTTATGAAACAAAACGGTTGTTAATTTAAAGGCTAATAAACGCATTTCCAGTAGATACCAATATTGACTTGACTTAATGTAAACACTGAGAGCCAGATTTTTTTTTATAGGATAGGGTGACAAACGAGCACACAGTCCACCTGATGGTAAGTGGTTGCTGTGGCCCATAGACATCTACATCTATCCTCGATTACGAATCAAAATGCAGATACGTTGTCACCCGTGAGGACTAAGATGGAATGCCTCGTTTCCAGTAAAAAGGGTCTCCGGTTCTCTACACCCACCATACGAAAATACAGCAGCATTAAGCTACTATTTCACGCTGGTATTCTGTGAGAGCGTGGTCCTTCCCCGGTCGAGCCGACCCATTCGTGCTACAACTATACTACTAATATAACTGCAGCATGGCTGTACCACGTATACTCAAATAACATTTTTTCGAGGAGGTGCAACTTTTGTGACGCCGAGTTTATATATATACTTACTTACTTACTTACTTATCGTCACGCACAATCCCTAACGGGGTAGCCAGAGAGAACAGATCGCCAAGTGTCACGATCCTTACATACCTCTTTCGCTTCTTTCAGGTTCATTAACTTCTTCATACATGCACGTCTAGGTATCCGAGTACTCTTGACCCTCCCCTCTTCGAGCAATTTGCTCACATGGTCTTCGAAAGTTAGTCTCGGTCTACCTCGACACCTTTTAATATTTACTTTCGCTCTATATATTTTCTTCACCACTCGGTCTTCACTCATTCGTTCAACGTGTCCAAACCATTGGAGTACGCCCCTATCAATTTTTGTGATAAGGTCATCTTTCAATCCTGCCATATTGCGAATCTCTTCGTTTCGCTTTCGGTCGGCTATGGTAACGCCACACATTTTACGAAGAGATCGCATCTCCACTGCATTCAACTTGCTTTTATGCTTCTTCTGGCATACCCAGGTTTCGCTGCCATATAACAAAGTCGGTACCAACACTGCGTTATGTATTGCAAGGCGTGCGCTCTTCACCACGCCTTGCCTTTTTATTAATGCATTCAGGGCACCATTGACTTTGTTTCCGGCAGCGACACGCCTATCCACATCTAAATCACATCTTCCATCCCGGCTGAAAGCACTCCCCAAGTATACAATTTCATTTACCTGTTCTAGACATTCCTGATTTACCCATATTTCACATTTCGTTCTCTCTTCGTCCTTTTCAAATACCAGAACCTTAGTTTTATTAGCATTCAAACGGAGACCTTTAATTTCACATTCCTCTTTCATACACGTGACTAATGCCTGCAGTTCTGCTTCTGATGGTGCAATAAGCACTGCATCATCAGCATACAGCAGACAATTAACTTTTATGTCACCCAATTTCACACCCAAACAGCTATCTTTCAGCTTCTGTAAACAGCTGTCGAGATACAGTATGAACAGCCAGGAAGACATGACACAACCCTGTTTTACGCCCGCTTGGACGCTAAACATGGGTGACAGGTCATGCCCTACCCGCACACAGGCTTTACAGTCATAGTAGAGTGACTGCACAGCCCTTAACAATCGACCATCCACACCATATCCCGGCAACAGTTTCCACATTTTCTTCCTTATAACCTTATCAAATGCTTTCTCCAGATCCACAAAAGCACAGAAAATCCTCTGGTTAACACTCAGAAGCTTCTCCGTGATCATGCGGAGAGAAAACATTTGATCCGTGCATCCTCTTCCAGGTCTAAATCCGCATTGTGCCTCCCATAAGAATCTTTCCGATTTCTCTTTTAGCTTATATATATATATATATATATATATATATATATATATATATATATATATATATATATATATATATATACCCAAGGTTAGCTGGTAGAGAATGCCATATAGCATTAAGCTCGCCTTTTGTACAAAATCTTTGATGCAATAAAGAATAAAATAAATAAATAAAAATATCCATAGACTAAGTGACTTTTTATTCCACTAGATAATTTGAAAGATAGAAAATTTCATATTGATTCTATAATACCAAACTTCTTCATAGAAAAGTAGTCTCTACAGGTTAAAGTGCTGTGGATGTGTGCGGTCACATTTGACCTCTTGAATTTTGACGCAATATCGAAACGGTCAAATTTTGACGCTTGCCGTTTGAGAGGTTAAGAACTATTACTTCACTTACTGGCCAATATGTCACATTTTCTTCATATTTTATAGTGATATAAACATAAATTCTACCCAAGAAATGGGCAGCAACTATTTTCTGAGGTATAAAATAAAAAAATATTGTACCCTGAGGACAGAAAAGATCATCTTAAAGCTGAAAGGAGGGATAGAAAAACTCCGCTGGGACATAACATAATCTGCGATAAGAATGCAGGTGGAAAACGTGGTTATTATTAAATATTTTATAATCAGTAAAATTAAAACGATAAATATATTAAAATGTTTTAGCATAAAACTTCTTTTTCAGCTGTCGGTCCCAAGGATTTGTCGGGTTTATCGTCGATAAAGTTACTAAATAAAGAGGATACATAAGTATAGCTCATGTATGTACTTGTGTCATGTATGTCATGTCAGCCATAGTGGTAGGCCAATCAGTTAAAACTTACGCAAAATGTGTGGTGCGTGGAGATTTTACTTACTTTCCGATATCCGATTCATTAGGCTAAAATTTTGCTTAAATGCATATTAAGTAGCTTGTTGCATGTTTGTAAGGAAACGGTACATTTTGTTTACAAAATAGTTGCTTGTTTGATTTACTATCGCAGTGAGTGCAGCAAAAAAACTAATAATAAATTAATAAATTGATAAATTCAAGAATTATGTAAAACATTACTATAGTATTTGCGTTGTAGCATGGTGCGAATGACGACAGCTCACGTCTATGTAGTTTCGTATTTTTTATATAAACTGTCATACAGATATTGTTGTACTTCATGGATGGGTACCGCCCACTTACGAGAGTGATATGGCACGCTAAACTATGCCATGCATAATGAACAACCACAGACAATCAAGAATCGATTTTGAAATAAATCAAATATATACAAATCACGTAAATATTTATTAAAATTGTGACTAATCGTTCAACAAATTTTTATTAAAAGAAAAAAATGCACATAGACGAATGCAGTCCTTCCAATACATGGACGATTTTTAAATTGTCTGTCTGTTTGTTCCAGCTTATAATTGACACCAGCAGATAGCATTATAAGAAGTAACACAATGAAATTGTCACAGGATTCCGCGCAAAAAAATTTAAACTTATAAAATCCAATCGTAATTAACAACACACTAGCGAGGTCGCGGGAACAGCTATTACGTAACTATTATGTCATAATTTGTATTAATCCTTAACTTAATTCTAAATGCATTGTAGTTTATAAAGAAATATGTTTCGGTTTTAATTTTTATATCCATAGCTAATCGATAGTTTTTGCTTTGCTTTGTGTATCGTTAATCATCTTTTTAAAATCGATTTAACCTTGTTCCATCTATAGACACGCCAACTGTAAGCTGTCACCCGCACCATGCTATAACGCAGACTATAATTAGTAATATACCGCATTATTATTTTAATAATTAAGTCTAATAATATTTAATAATCATATTTGCAATTATTAAGTATAAGCTTATATTTTCGCGCCATTTTTCTGTCGATGATATTAAGGCAAAAACGAAAGCAGTCGTGAAAGAGCGTGTGCCAGCATCACATCGCATCTTACATTATTTTGAGACGATTTGGAATTCCGTATCCGTAAAATATTTTTTATGTGCATTGCGTGAGTGCACAATTTATGAAACTTAACTTCTGTACTCAATTTATTTCGTGATAAGGCACTCATTTTCAAAGTTTTCAAGATTGTGAACGTGTCGATATGGGTTGAGATAATTTTTCTTATCAGATAGGGTCGAGTATCACTTGATGTCGCAAAATAAATAATAATTCGATCAATATTTTTGTGTATATATAGTAGCTGGTTATCGAACTAATAAATTTATTTTATCAACAAATTTGCACGTACGTTTTTTAGATTGAACCAGAAAATGACTGGCTTTATTTTTTATATTATATTATATTTTTTATATATTAAACTAAAATATGATCATAAGAACTTGCCTCGTACATTGGACATTTGGATATTTTCATGGTTTCAACGCTATGCGCCACTATAAAACTTCAGGCACAGTTGAGGGCTACCGGTTATACAAAAGTAGAAGAAAGAAAGATTATCATCAATATGATCTTACCACACTAGCGTTTTCCGCCGCGTACATAGAAGTAAAGTCGAAAAGTGCGACATCGGGTTCACCGTAGTGGTTCAGAGCGAAGTCTCGTAACGGTAAGCGGCCATCAGTTGAAAATCGTGCAGCCTCTTGCGCATAACGCATCAATGCAGCACGATCTACATTCTCAACGCTCAGAAGCCGCGACACTTCAGCATAGTCCTAATAAAGAAAATACAGTAAAATTAACACAACACATAAATATGTAACTAAAATAAAATAGTGTTTATATTAATGCAACTTCATCGTGTAGTGGCGGTTAAGAATATCCACTACCTACATAAGGACCAGCGGCGTCTCCTCAATAACAACTACAAAACAAAACGACGATGGCCTCGTCTACCAACGCTGTTGATGTGTTTCTCTAAGAGACTCTCTCGGTTTAAGGTTGTAAATAGCTCTAATGGCGCTCTTCTGCAAAACAAAAATAGTTTCTAAATGAACTGAGACGTGGTCCTTCACTGCTGGCCGTATGAGGACGCTTAAAGTCGCCCAGCGAGCTATGGAGAGGGCTATGCTCGGAGTATCTCTGCGTGAACTTACAAATTAGGGTATGTAGTACCGCAGTAGAACCAGAGTGACCAACATAGTCCAACGGATTAGTAAGCCGAAGGGGCAATGGGCCGGCCATATAGCTCTAAGAACCGACAACCGTTGGGGAAAAAAGGTTTTTGAGTGGCAGCCTCGTACCGGTAGGAGAAGTGTAGGGCAACGCCCCATTAAATGGAGTGACGACCTGGTAAGACATGCAGGAAGTCGATGGATGCAGGTGGCTCAGGACCGTGCTTGGTGGCATACCTTGTGATAGGCCTATGTTCAGCAATGGACTTGTGAAGGGCTGTAGGGATGATGATGAATGATCATAACATAGAATATCGATAAAAACTACTAGATATCGATAAAAAATACTAGCACATATAAGTTTTAGGCTATAATGAGATTATAATAATAATAATATTCCACAACTATCACACAACGCCATCTAGTCCCAAGCTAAGCAGAGCTTGTGTTATGGGTACTAGACAACTGATAAACATACTTATATATTTCTAAATACATAAATATTATAGATAAATTACACCCAGACACAGAACAGATGATCGTGCTCATCACACAAATATTTGTCCTGGGTGGGAATCGAACCCACGACCTCCGGCTTAGCAGTCAGGGTCACTAACCACTAGACCAACAGGCCTGTCAAATTTGATTGTTTGAAAAAAGATTGCCGTTTGATTGTTTATTTCTCAGTATTCCCGTTAGATGCGGTAAAACTAATATCACTAATGTAATCTAGAGATATAAGTAATAAATCGACATGCATTTCATTAAGTTACAACACAATTTGTGGTGAACCCATTCTCCACACAAAAAGAAACTGTCTTTTTCACGTACTTACATACATAATATAGCAATTATTTAAATTATTATATTTTAATTAATTGCTATATTATGTATGTAAGTAATTATATTTTAGTGAATATTGAATGATTAAGGGATAATAATAAAGAAGACTGATTTATTCAATTTTATTGTTATTTCATTAGAATTTGAGAACATTTTATGGTAAATAATAAAAAGCATGGTTTTACTTTAAAAAATGTCATGTTATACTAAGACTAAAAAATTTGGGGTATCCGGTCTTTTTACCAAAATGTCCGGCTAAGCTTGTTGGTCTGTCCGGCTTTTCGGTCTTAAGACCTAGGAAACCTAGCCGTGGCCCTGCTATTTTGTGCTAGACCATCTTCAAATACGCCGCAAATATTAAACATTGGAAATATTTAGTACGGTATTAATTCAATTAGTATAAAGTTCGAACATAATTATTATACCAGATAGTTAGCTCATTATAGTTATTTTGATTGTAGCTGAGCTTTCTTACCGGTCCGAATGAGGTAAAATAAATACGAGTATCAATGTGTCACTTAACGTAAAAATCGCTGGAGAAAAAATAATGGAGAATAAAAATGTCTGCATGCTTGCCATATGAACTGGCCCAGATTATGCAATAGAGGTACTAAAAATCTAATCAAATTTTGGATTTTTTCAAAAGTGTAAAAAGTAATGCCTGAAATTATTGACTATAAGAATAAGCTCGGTTAATGCCGTTGCGGCAAATATTTTGTAATAAAAAATACCGTAAGTACCGATTAAAAAAATATAAGTTACGGTTGGTTATTTTATTTATTAAAACGGGTTGCAACCGTACTATTATTTATACCTCTATGCTACCGTAAGTAGATATAATCGATTATTAACCAACATCGGTTAACAATCGATTACGGTGAAACAAAATATTTATGTGTACTTATTTCAAAACGGTTTCATAAGTAATGAAAAATATATCAAATAGATTATAATAAAATAATTAGATAACATAAAAATGACACACTAATGTTTCCATCCACTGAACTCGTTTTTCATCCACTGAACGTTTAGTCACAATACTCACAGTAAATAGTCGCTCGCGTAACGCCGTAATGTAAGAGGGCTCTTAAATGAGGATAAATGTATATATCTAAGGGCCACAGCATTCACTTACCATCAGTTGGACTGTGTGCTCGTTTTCACCTAAATCAATAAAAAATACACTTTCCCAATAAAAAAACATTTCAATTTAATTTAATATGCATGGTTGAGTCTTCTGAAGTAGAGTTATTTCTATAAGTTTGAATACTGATTCTGATAACGCACTTAAGAAGAACCACAGAGTTTTTATACATATTGTACAGACTGTATGATACAACTCGTATCAAATAGTATGCAGTGTTGCGTTGAGTATAAGCCCCACCAAAGACAAATATGAAGAGAGAGGCGTAGCTTTAGCTTTTTTTTATCCCGCCTGCAGCATAAAAATGTGTTTAGTATAAACTCTGCACATAGGCCATTTAACAATACACAATACATCAATGGTAAATACCGATACTGACAGTTTACTGAATAAACCATATAGTATATATACATTAGATTGGCGATGCAGTGATTAGGGTGAGACCAAAAACGAAATGTCCCAGTGTGAGTGAAATGCACATATGTGCGAGACGAATAGTGCTGCGCTATGCATCAACTTCAATTATCGATACAGAACACTCTGTCCGTGTAATGAAATGAATATGTTTAAGTTTTAGGGCATTAAATAAAACAATTAAACAAAAGGTTCGTGATTTTTATTTTCCACCAAAAATAACTATAGTCAAGCAAATCTAAGAAATACATTTTGACAGCTATCAGACTTATTGCACCAAGCATGCCAACCAAAAAAATGGGAACGTACAATATTCGATTCTTAAAAAACTCGATATCGATTATTTAGAGTCGGTAAACATTTACAGTTTGGTTTGAATAATACCAGAATAAATTAAAAACGGATAATTTAAAAAACAAGATTTATTAGTTTCTTTGAATTTGTTGTTACTGATAATTTCTAGAGGCACAGTTATAAAAATTTCAGATTGGAACTAGATTAAAAATAAATGTATTCAATCACTTTCAGTACAACTAGTTGAGCTGTCGTTGTTTAGATTAATTACTATTTGAATTTCAATAATGCAGACAAAATTAATGTCTCTTTCAAAGTCATCCATGATTAATTTTTTGTTTTCTCTACCACTTTTGCTCATCATTTTTTGTGACATGGGCACATGTTTCAACGAATATAGAAGAAACAGTTCAAAAAGTTAAAGCCGAGTCATAAAATAAGAAGACAAACACAAAATCACGAAATTACGCACGTAAGTTCCCGAAATGGCGGGGGATTGACATAACGTAGTGGTTTTTTCAGCGCGGTCTTGTATATGAGTTTTTTACCTACATAAATTTACGTTAACAAAGTAAAAAATAAACTTGTTTTATTCATGATTCATGTAATTTAAGGAATTTTAAAAATAAAAATTTAATTATACACATAATACATTTTTAAAAAATTAATTACTCCATTATTTGAATATTTTTACCGATTATTTAAATATTTTTGTCGATTATTCGCATAACAATAAATTATAATCATCAAACACTACGGTAAGGTACATATATCATTGAAACGACGTCAAGTAAAAAAGTTGATACTGGTTGTTATTTTAATATTTTGCTTTGTTTGAAAAATTCAAATTTAAATTAGTAATAAAAAACTATACACATTGTAATGAAATATAGATAACATCATAATTCTTCAGATTTACGTAAAAGGATAATTTAAATCGTGTAAGGCCTTTGTGCAAAGTTATTGCGGAATGATTAATGTGAAACGTCAAAAGGTATTTCTTAGATTTGGTTGACTATAATTTATTGTAAAAATGTCGAAAGCTCTCCTTTGGGGTATTTTGCAATTTTGCTTCATACTTTAATCTAATAATCAAATAAGTTTCGATTATTAATTTAATAATTAAGTGTTTATGATTTGATATTGCAGGTGAATCATACATATGTATGTCAAGTATGTCAAAATAATTTTTGCAGAACTTTCATATATTTTCGAAAAATTCGTTCAGAATGAATACCTAGCTCATAGACGTCTTGAGAGGGATAAACGAGGCCACCTACATTCTTCATTTTTATAAGTGAACCTTCCATAACTTCACCATAAAGTATATTTACACAGGATTCGCATTTAATTTTATTTGCAATTTTTTTTCACCACGTATTATTCCATGCCTTTAGTAAACCATGGCAGAGATGATACGAAATTAGAATCTTTATTATCGACTTGGTTTGGGCCAATAGCCACATCGTCGTCATTGCACTAAGGCTAGTTGTAGTATTTAATGTGTCTATAGTAAACGATCTTTGTAGGTTGAGCATACTAATATTCTCCAAAGGCAAACAATTAGCTTCATAGCTGATTTGCACTTCCACGTAGCAGATTAATCGTTTGTATGCTGCTGTGAATGGTCTGGCTGTAGGATTGTTGTTACATTCTCCTTTAGAACGTACTGAACAAAAAAGTTTCTATATGATCTTAAGAGTTTATAGGGCGGAAGAAACTTTAATTTTCCGGACTATGAAATCGACATAAGGGCACTAAAACCAAGTTTTCTCTGACTCTCTTTCAAAGCTTGGTTGTGCTCAAATACTTTGTCACATTCAGATACAACATCTTTAACGTTCTTTGCATTTAAGGCCTTCTTAAATATACAACCTGCTGTCGCTTGGCAATTTTCAAATATAAGTAATTTTAATACGTCTTTGCAGAACTCTAAGCTGGTTGCAACAGAAATACATAACAGTTGCACTGCTAACCGTACATTCATTTTGTAGTTTACAAAATTACATGTTTTAGTTAGCTTATTTGCCAAATGCCTATAGCCTATATAGGTATATAGCGTGTACGTGTATGGTCCAGTCATTCTATCTCGTTCTAACGTAAAATATGCTATGCTCTTTCTTTAACATTGCCAATCTAACGTAAGTGTATACTAAATCTATGGAATAAACAGTTATCGCATTGGTGGTTTAATTTTACTTTTCACCAAAGTGGCGTCATGTCTCCACCAGCACGCTGTATGGGCCCTAAAGGAAAAGATAAGACTGCCCCACATTTCTTACGCCTAGTTTGATGAAGTTTACATTTCCCCAAAGTACTCACATTACTGGTTATACGAAAATAATGCTGTAAAAATATAACTGAAATACATTAAAAAGTCTTAGGAAACTTACATTCAACAACACTCCTTTATCCAAAAGGCTGTGTTTCTTAGCCGTCATCACGAAGTAATGAGTGTCGTCTTTGTAGTAGACTATATTTTCAAGATCAATTCTAGTCACCTCATATAATTCCTTGAAGAATTTTTGATTAAATATAAAGGCAACTCCACTAATTTCTGGAACCTGATAAAATAATAATAAAATAAGTATATTCTTCTACCAATTCTACATAATAGTATTGTTTAAAAAATAAAACAACATACACAATAGTATTGACTTGTATGGAAAACAAAGAACAAAATTTGCAAAGTGCATGTAGAGGCACGAAAATAGGATTCGGCAGGCTACGTCTAATATTTTCTAAGGCTCAAATATATACTAATATTATAAAGATAGGGTGTGAATTTTTTTAGGTGTTTGTTTTTGTAGGGTTTTTCAGGTACCACTGCACGCATTTGAAAAATTCTTTTACGATTTGAAAGGTAGATTATTCCATATAGACATAGGCTGTATGTTTAGTTTAAGAAATTATTATGGCTAAAGTAATGATAAAATTCGTCGTTAAGTCGAAAAAAGCCGTGCCTCCTGAAAGCTTTTAGTACAGTATTAATTCAATATATAGCTGAGTTGTTCGTCTTGAAACATTATAAATAAAAGTCCGCGACAGTCTATCTTCTAAGAACAACTAACTCAAAAATTCCCGCGAAACAATTATGGAAAATGGGGAAGCAATTTATTTTAAAATTTCAAAAAAATCGGACAAACAAAACATGTGATATACGCCATTCAGTGGCGGTGCAAGAGAATCGACTACACCATATCATTCTGTGGGTGTCGTAAGAGGCGACAGAGTGAAACTGAAATAGGTCATGGCTATTCCCTTTTTGAGGTAATTTGTCTAACAAAACTATTGAGGAATGAGGAATGCTTATGACATCAAAATCAACTAAAATGTAAATTATCTAGTTAGGCTTAACAACTATTAGCAGTTTATTATTGTGAAATCAACCAATTAATAAGTGATCTACCTAGTTCTTTTTAAAGAATAGAAAGAAAAGTTAGGCTAGGTAAAATATGTACCACCACTCCTTCTTTCTCATCGATTTGACTTACTGGCGTTACGATGAGATGTTGCATCCACAGGGAGTTCTTATGTGAACTTTTCGGATTAATTCCAGCTGCCAAATTCCACCATCGCACATCGTGACAAAATTAGCGATACAATCCATATCATCTAGATACTTGGTGATCTACTATTGTACGATTTATCAGCACTTCCCCTTATACAACTTCTTTGTGGAATCATGCTGACCCGAGCGTTGGTCATCCACCAAAAAGTGAGCTGCATGCTCGTTAGTAAGTCTTCTATAAAAAAATGAGACTACCTTTCTGAGAAAACCACAGAGGTGATAACCGTCGTTGTCATACGGTGATACCGCGTGGGGCGATGAGTGTATTGGTGGGACTGTATTTTTCTCGTGTATTTTTTTTTAAATATACATTATATTGTCAACATTTTTTTTAATTTTAGTTTCAGCTAATGACTTTTGGTAATTGATCTAGAAAGTTTAATTTACGAATAGCAATTATCTAAAGCAGACTGTTCAACAAGTTTTGAATTCACCTAATTAACACTGCACCTTCTGTCTTCGGTTCCGTGAAGCGGTCTTGTTTCGCTTTTTCACGATTAGATGGTCATGTGCTACTACCATTTAAGAATATACATAATATAAAGAATAGGAACAAAAAGGTCACCAGTAAAAAACTTACCGAAGCCTCCTGTTCTGTGTGCCTATTGATGAAGTTAGCTGTAATAGCCATTGCAAGTTTTCCTCGAAATTCTTTACGCTTGAAACCGTGCAGTGTATTTCGCTTTCCATCTGCACCCACTAACACATCAAACTCGTACTGTTTGACTGGATGTTCATTGGGAGAAACACGCGCTCTCCAACCTAATTCTAGACATATACAGACAAGAACGTGTTACGTTATGGACAATTTAAATTTCCCTTAATAAAAATGATATCTAGTGAAAAATAAATGCCATCAAAAAAATAACTTGTAAAAAAACATGTCTCGCAACTCAGTTCTTCTATCGTAAAAAGTTGTGAGACCCATGTAATACCAAGTCGGTTTATTTAATTAATTATTTTAATTTATTCAGTCCCTACTTAAGGGTTTTTTGTTTTAAGTTATTACGTAATTAGCTAACATAACAACATCTTGTTGTGACCATATCAATATTAAAAATCTTTGGACATGGATCTCACAACTTTTACGATAGACAAACAGAGTTACGAGACTTGTTTTTTTTACAAGTTATGTTTTTGATGGCATCTCATTTCTTTTTGCAAATAGTCCTTCTTTTTTTTCTTCCGGTACTTTCTACTTCTCGATTACCAACCATGTACCTATCTACACCTTTTATTCTATTATATTATACAGAATTTGAATACACCTACAGGTAGACTGATTCATTCACTGCAAATTTAACTTTGTAATTCTAATTTATATAGGATTACAAAGTTATTTATGCATTTAGTGTATCTAGCAAACTGGACCGAAATTGAAAAATATTTTAGTTTTTCCTTGATTAGTACACTAAACACTAATTGTGTTCTAATTTTGAAGCTTTTATGTCTGCTAGAAGTGCCTTAGAGTTTTGATGATCGGTCAGTCAGTGAGTGACAAAATTAAGAAACTTTGACTAATTATAATTCCAAAACTACTGGTTCAAATTGAATGAAATTTGAAACATACTGTGTCTATACAATGCCTGCTTGGTTTCTGAAAATTCAGCTTTCTTGTACCACCCACAACGAAGTTATAGGGGGTTATATCGAAAATAGCCAGAATTTCTTCGAGAAAAATATGGTACGGCCGTGCCGACTTTTTTCTCGACTTGGCGGGGGCACTGCCGCGCCCCCATATACAATATGTAACGTAATTAGCGCACACCCTCAGACACCCCTATTAAATTAGTTTATTATATTATAATCATAATACATACACTGAATTTTTAGTTAAACATTTTTATGTACTGATTACATTGGTCGGCATCAAAATAAGAGCAAAAAAATTTATATATGGAAGTTATTACGTTAGTTACGTTAAATCTAAATATGTAGTTAGAATTCACCTAGCACGTCTAGTTTCGACGCAATAGCATTTTTTGTTTGCACTAGAATTGTTTGCTTATAGTTGCAGGCAGCGGTATTTGTGAACGTTGGTATGTACATGTATTTAGTTGTGTTCAGAGTCTGTTCTACTGTTCAAATCAAAGTTGGTACATAAAGAAAGAAGAGCATGGGTAGTTTTTGAAAATGTATGTCACAATTTTCTTGGCAATAAAAAGGCTGAAAATTACACAGAGCTGATAGAAGAACTGCTTTCGTCGTATCATCAACTTGGATGCAATATGTCTTTAAAAATTCACTTCTTGCATTCGCATTTAGATTTTTTCTCAGAAAATCTTGGTGCCGTGTCTGATGAGCATGGTGAAAGATTCCACCAAGACATTGCACATATGGAAAAAAGATACAGCGGCAAGTTGACCCCAGCAATGTTAGCTGATTTTTGCTGGGAAATAAATCGAGAAACAGCAGTTAAAATGTATAAAAGAAAGCGATCTACCAAATAGTTATCATTTTTATGTTTTTTTATATTTTTTAATTCATATTTCATTTTAATTTGTGTTGTAAAAGTCATCAATCAGTGTAAATTTTTTCGTTCTAATATATATACATATTTCATATATACCGATATTTTATTTAAATGTAAATATCTGAAAAGCTAGAGGTGATAGTTGAAATCTTTAAACAGATTTGGACTCAACAAATCAAAGCCAATAGAAATCACATAGTAAGCTTTTTGCTCCCGGATTTTTATTTTTTTTTTGCCGACCAGTGTTATTTATCAAATTAGTTATACTAATTCCGGAAGAATGTTGTGGTCACAGTACAAATCCACGTACGCAAAGACTTTAACGTCTTGAAATAAAGTTCATTTTTCTTTATTTTCATTGAATGACAGAATTAGTAATACATAATACAAGTAAAACTGCACTCTTAAAAGTCTTATTGCCTTAAGTTACGGTCCATTTCAGTTTGTTTTGACTGTACAGATTTAGTGTGACTGTAATTTACGTAGTTTTAATTATTTTTGGGATAAAAAATTACCTATATTAAAAATGATAGGAAACGATTCAGTAAACGATTCTGAACAAACTACTTTCTCAAAGTGCGTTAATTATGTTACGTGTTGTATAATGGACGGATATATATACCTAGTCAGGTCATAAATTCTGTCACATGTTTAATATAAAATAATTGAAACAAGTTTATTCATTATGTAACCATTTATATACCAAAATGAACTTAACAAAACATAGATTCTTATGACACTAAAGTTTATTCAAAATGACCTCCGTGATTTTGAATACAGGCCTTCAATCTGCGCGGCCAGTCGTCTAGCGCAGCACGAACGAGGTCCATGTTATTATCGGCGGATGTCTTGAGTGACTTCAAACTGGGATGAGGCTTTGACACAGCACACCTTTTCCTCCAAGTGTTGCCATATCTTGTAATCTAACGGATTCAAATCTGGAATGGAGGAGGGCCAGTCTTCGTGCCGGATGAAGTCGATTTCACGCGCCGCCAGCCAGTCTTGTGTGCTCTTCGCTCTATGAGCTGGCGCCGAATCTTGTTGGAATACCCAGTGCCTGTTATTGAACATGGTATGAGAAACAGGTTCCACAAGGTTCGTCAGGACTGTATTTTGATACAAAACTGCATTCGTTTTTACACCTTTTTCACAAAAATGTACCTCTGTTAATCCCCAATAAGAAACTCCCAACCATAACATTAGCGAGGATGGAAAATGACCTCGTTGGACACGCGGAATACGGTTGCTCGCTTCTTCATTACTGTGTGCGTACACCTTATCATTTTGTTTGTTGTAGCTCTCTTCTACGGTAAAAATTTTTTCATCCGAAAAAAGAATTTCCCGATATTTATTTCCCGCGTACCGCTTCAACAAAGCGCGGCATCTCTTCAGTCTCAGGTCCATTAGACAAGCATTCAAACGATGTCCTGTTTTTTTTTCGATATGCCCGAAGCCCTAAGTCTTCCTTTAACACCCTTTTCACCGTGGTTCTGCTTAACCCCATCTGAAGGGCCAACAGTTTCTGCTTACGTTTGGGATTTCTTTGAATTCGCGCCTTCACAGCTTTTATCACCGCTGGAGTCCTAACAGACCGAGGGCGACCACTTCTTGACCTGTCATCTACACCAGAGTCTTCATTGTATCGTTTGATGGTACGATAAACGAATCTTTTGGTTATATTCAAATTTTTCAGTATGTCAAAAATTTGAATTGGCGCGAAACCGCAACGATGCAACGCAATAACTGCAACACGGTCTTCTTTAAGCGTCCACTCCATATTTAAAAATGAGTAGAATTCTAAAAAGTGTACAGTTTTATTTTCATGAACAATTCAAAATTCGAATTCAATAAACCTTTTGTGGCCAGCATTCTAAAAGAAAAGTTTTTACTGTGTGACAATACTTATGACCTGACTAGGTATATATATATATATATATATATATATATATATAAAATTGGTGTTTTGTACGAATACAAAGTCAATTTTTTTGTAAAATATATTTAATTCAGGTATGCACCGTTTTTGAAGACGGTTTGGAATGCCGCATCGGAGTTGAATTTTTTTCCTTGTAAGAGTGTGGTCTTGCGTTGTCGTGAAGTAGCAGTACTTACAGTCTTGGTCGAGTTCTAGAGTCTAGGTCGAGACCTAGAGTCTTGGGAGAGTCTAGAACGAAGGTCTAGAATCTCGGTTGTTTAGCAGCTAGTTCTTCCTTCATGGTTTGCAGTTGTTGACAATAGATATCTGCTGTAATCGTTTGGCCAGATTTTAAAAAGCTGTAGTGAACGACACTGGTGCTAGTTCACCAAACACTCACAAGTAACTTTTTCTGAGTCAATTTTCGTTTAGGGCAAGATTTGGCTGGGTCTCCAGGGTTGCGACGAGTACTTCCCATTATTGTACAGTATCGACTTTTCGATTTAAAATCCCTTCATTTTTGTGTCAGTTGGCAAACAAAGCAGTCGACGCGTGTTTGCAAGTTCGATTCACTCAATTAATGAGGTACCCATCGTTCAAGTTTTTTTACTTTCCCGACTTGCTTCAAGTGGATTTATACAGTTTTATCACTTACCCTAAAGCCTGCAGCTATCTCTGAAGTGCTTAGTGATTGATCCGCTTCCACAATAGCCTTTAATTCTTCATTTTCTACTTTGGGTGTCCGGCCGTCCACGGGGTTGGTTCTAAAGGTCGAAATTTCCAGAACGAAAACGTTGCAAATAAAAATGGACCGTGCTTTCTTTTACGACACGAGCGCCGTACACATCATTAACCCTTAGAGCTGTTGCAGCACTGGTGCCACGGTAGAACTCGTACCCGTAAATATACCGATATTTCATATTTTCCAATGTGCGGTAATAAGCGACGCAAAGAAAAAATAATGAGGAAAAAACAAATGAGTGACTGTTTTCAAAACTCAAATGTAATAATAATAATAATGTCTTCCAGACCGAATTTCGGCCAGGGCGGCCAGCCTCAACGGAGACTAGCCATCGGCGCAGGACAGGATTATATTGCCCAAGTATATGCGGAAGTGCAGGTGCACTCCCTATTTCCTCACTCTCATAATCCGATGGGACGGTAAACCGACACGATCGGAGAGAGATCAGGCACAGGACCAACGGCTTTACGTGCTTTCCGAGGCACGGGGTGAGACACCGCCAACTTCCTGACTCCGGGCAACTACTAAGAATTTCTCCACGGAGAAACTCAATAATTGATTTTTTAGCCTGACCCGGGATTCGAACCCAGGACCTCATGATCAGCAGAGGCACTACTACAACCACTAGACCAACGAGGTAGTCAAACTCAAATGTACCAACTAAATGAATTTATAAATTTGAATTTGGAATTTTTAACCAAAGAGGAGATATTTCAGACCAAAGTGATCAGTACGACAAAACGCTAATTTCATATGTAAGGACTCCATATATATATATATATATATATATATATATATATATATATATATATATATATATATATATATATATATATATATATATATGTATCCGAGGAGTCACTTGACAGCGTACGACAAAGGGGCCGGCTATTCATGACGCACTCGATTTGTGTGCGAGTTGTAGTACGGTGCCTAATTCTTCGAAAGACAAAATTTGATCTCCAATTACTCGGTATAAATCCTATACTATTAAACGAGCAATTCTTGTATATATATATATATATATATATATATATATATATATATATATATCTACATAATCGCGATCTCGGAAACGGCTCCAACGATTTTCATAAAATTTTGTGTGCAGGGAGTTTCGGGGGCAATAAATCGATCTAGCTAGGATTTATTTTTAGAAAATGTCTTTTTGTCCGTGTTTTTAGGCAATGAAAAACTGCTATAATATCGTTAGAATAAGAAGGTAAATTTTGACGGCTTATTAATGATTACAAATAGCTTAATGGTATATTGGGCGGTCACAAAATCGTAATACCATGGTTCGAGCCCAGACCGGCCGACCGACTTTTTTTTATTTTTTTTTAAATTCCTTTCTTTTTTGTGAAAATCTATTTTTTTCGAGCCCTTTTTTTAGTATTTTTTAAAAACACGAAAATTTAAATTAAACTAATTGCACTCATGATTTTTTAATCAAATAAACAGTTCAGTTTTTTTCTATTATGTCGCTACGATCAATAAATATTATTCGTATTTCATCAGTATGTAATTTGTATCTAAATATAATTTCCAAAACACACGAATCAAAAAAAAACCGAGCGAAAATTACCGAGCAAAGCTCGGTCAACCGGGTACTGACTCTTTATACTCCTAATATTAGTCTACCAATTCCCCCCAAACTACTCGCGGCGGGGGCGTTCAGAGACCACGCGATGCGGTTCTCAGCTAAGATGTGAGCGAACAACGAATTATAATATTTAGTGGTTAGAAATTCTTGTAATTCCGATAAAATACGTTTCGCGCCTACGTAGTTCATACCGTTATCCGAGTACATTTAACTTACAGGGCCACGGCGAGAAAGGAACCTTTTAAATGCACCCATGAAGCTAGGCGTGCTCAGATCACCGGCAAGTTCTATATGCACAGCGCGAGTAGTCAAACATACGAAAATACAAACATACGCTTTCGTAGATTCTATATCACGCCCGCGAGTTAGCGTGCCCTTGGACGGACCACCAAAGTCCGACCCGGTGTGCATAAAAGGCTTTGCGGATTGTGTTACACGACAAGACCTAAGGTCCGCCATTTCTAGGAATGACGACCTAGGACGCACTCGAAAGCAAGCTATATATCTGTGCACACGATTGCGAATTAAATTACGTGCAGAAAGAATCCAGTAATTCTGACGCAAAATAGATATCAACAATTAGGGGCCAGCGTGACAATTAAATTTATGGTGGTAATTAACTAATAAATTCAAAATATGATCCTTACGTTGCAAAACTATAGGGTTCCGTTGATCGAAACTCAAATGTGAGTTGGACAAGCGCCCACCTAATCTAACAATCCATTCTGCAAAAATGGCTTGAGGCGTTTAAAAGCACGACTACAAGTCCTATGTAATTGTAATCTTGTAATTTCATCGGAAATGAGCATAGGTTGAAGCTCACGTAATATTATCAACTCGGCATAACTATAATCGGACGCAAAAATATACGGACGTCGTGGTAGAAGCTTCGCAAATCGACAAACTTAAATCACGCTACGCAATAATTTCGACCAAGAGGAGAAACGGTTTGCCAAAGCAATGATCGGAGAAACGTCACTCGAGGCATTCACAACCAGAGCGTGCCTCTTCTCTTCCGGTCGTTGAGATAATGATGAAGGGTCAAAATCAGCTATGGGCCACTGTCAGGGTTTCAAGTGAATCCAAGAAGGTTTTTGAAACCAAAGTGGGTGGTTTATTATTTGTATCGGAGTGAGTCCACGAGATAGACAGGGTTTTCTGTGCCGGACACATGACAGAAATTTTGTGATCCTGACTCGTCTTGATTCTTGGATCTTGGCCACTCGGTTCGCGACGAAAGTATACCAACGATGGGGTGAAGAATGAACCCAACATAAGGCGACGGTTGAATCAGAAAAGGCAAATATTTTATCTATATGAACTCAAGCACTAACTAACTGTAACTGCGGTGATAAGCTTGGCAAGGACCAAAATTGCGCAAAGCTCTAGGCGCGCAAGAGACAACATTACGGGGAGAGACCCCTGATTTAGAACTAATGAGGCTGATCGAATTCCATCCATTGTTCTGGACGTGAAAATATACAACGCCGGTGTCTGTTGTGGTATTTGTTACATACCGAACTAGAGTTACAACTAGCGACGCGATGCCAGTTACTTAAACAATTCAAACACAAGTTGTTGGCCTTTGCTATTTTATAACGTGCGCTCGGTGAATGTGTGAGTGATTATTTTTACGTAAAAAACAGGCGTTATGAGGTAGTGAACTAGCTGTATTCGATGATGAAACCGGTCAATGGTCGGCGCACCTCTTCGCTTCCTGTTTGGCACTTGATGAACGTTGCATTACTTTGATTTGGTCTCGAACAAAAGATGCCAAAGATTCGAACGATGGTAATTCAGAGCCGCGATATATAGAAACACAAAGTCCATAAGGTAATCAAATGTAAGATTTTTGAGGGTCACTGATGTTACGAATTTATCCAAAAATTGTTCGAGACCACTGATATTTACATATGACATAACCTTAAGATCGAGTATTTGATCCAGATATGAAGAGACCAACATTCGCTTATTTATTTTTATCATAGCGTGAAGGTCCTTCATGAGGAGCATCTGCTTTTTCTGGAAAGCTCTCCTCGCTCTGTTACCCGACACTAGATGGCGCTAGTGCCAGACGTCACCTTAGGCGCGCAAATATATATATATATATATATATATATATATATATACACTCGGCGTCAAAAAAATCACACATCCGAAAAAAATAATTTAAATACTATTTTAACACAACAGGCCAATGGCAATATTATGGTTTGAGGGTATCATTCGAAAGGTAATTTCATTAGCTTTCAGGAATTTTAATTGAATTTTACTTTTATAACGAGACCAAAGAGAAATTAAAGAAAAAGACAGGGTACATTTAATAATTTTAATTAATAATTTACAAAAAAACTTAATAAATACTAAAAAAGTTCTTAAAACCTAGTGTTGCCCCCCCCCCCTTGCCTTGATAACGGCTTCCATGCGATCTTTCATGGACCTTACCCACTCTTCAAGTACCGCATCTTGGAGCTCTTGACGAGTGGTTGGAGCTGGATATCGAGCTCGCACGCGCCGTTTTAGGTCATCCCAGAGATGTTCTATTGGGCTAAGGTCTGGACATCGTGCTGGCCAATGCATAACAGGGATATCGACCTCCTGTAAATAGTCCCGTACAATAGCCGCGGTGTGGCAACGAGCATTATCATGAATCCATCACCGACATAACCAGCATACGGGACCACATGTTCCTCCAGGATTTCAGTAATGTACCGACCAGCATTTAATGACCCTTGCCTACGGCCACCCCGAGTCCGGGAAACGCACACAAGTTCCGTTTTCCCGTCAACGGAAATGCCACCCCAAAACATACACGAGCCACCCCCGTATTCGACGGATTCTTCGAAGCAGGGTTGTGTGAACCTCTCCCCCTGTCTTCTATAGACCCTTCTACGTCTGTCATTGCAGAAGAGATAGACCCTCGTCTCATCAGAGAAGAGTACGGTCCGCCACTGTTCTAGAGTCCACTGGCAATGAGTGCGAGCAAACTCTAGACGATCTCTGCGATGCTGTGCAGTAAGTTTTGGACCCTTAGCAGGTCTATGGGCTGTTAAACTCTTTTCGTGAAACCTTTTTCTTATCGTAGAAACACTCACAGATGTTCTCCGAGTTGATCGAAGCTGTTGTTGCAACTCAACAGCATTTGTAAAACGGTTTCGTAAAGATGTCGTAACGATGAAACGATCCCGGTTTTCTAACATAACCACCAGTCTGCTGAAAACGTTGGTACACCCGTCGAACTGAAAAACGGGACAGGTTCAACTGTCGAGCAACGTTACACTGCCGCATCCCCGACTGCAATAGGGTAATCACTTGAGCGGCTTCTTCAGAGCTGGTGTCCATCTTTACTTGTTCTTACTTGGGTTACTTGTTCACGTGTGTTCACTGCAAAGTCTAAATTACAACTGACCCATATTTCATCCAGATCGACCCTTTTATAGTCTTTTTAGGTGGTGTAACTAGCGTCCTTCTTAACGAGCAGTTTTTATTTTTGACGCTCTATAATGATAAATGTTTTAATGATTTCATGATTTTTTATTATACATTATTAATAGCTATAAGCATTATTATAAGCTATTCAAATACCCATTTCAAACATACCAATATTGATATAAATATAATTCGTTTCTAGACATTACAGCCATTTTTCGCGCAAACTCAGAGAGGTTCGATTTTTGTGACGCTGAGTGTATATATATACATCACAATATTGATTCTACGTCCTTTCATTTCGCATTATTGTAGCGTCCACCACTTGTAGGCATTTTTATACATTATGACAGCGTATATTGGTCCATTAAACAATTTCAAAGATAGTGTTTAACTCATTTCTTTAAAAATTTACCGTATGTCGATATACAAATATTCGTATATTGCCAGACGGAGGGAAACCAATCAGGACTCCCTTCCATATTACAAATTATCCAGAATCCCCGTAATATACATAGTTTTTAATTCATTCTCCTGCTTAACGCAATTCCTTTGTATGGTACGACGTTGCCAATCTTATTAGTTATTCCGCTTTGTAATATTTTATTTATAGGTGATATTTTGTTTACGTAGGTATTCGATAGATTCCTATAGTCTGTTTTTTTCGCAGGAGACAAAAATAACAGATCGTTATTAGATTCGTTTAGCACGAATAATACAGTTTTTATGATTCTAGTTTAGATTAGATTTAATTTTAGTCACTTATGTTTCGTATATTGTTCAAAATAATGAAATAAATCCACAGAATGTACAGTTACGAAAAATACGCAATATCATTTTTGTTTCCGGCGAAAAAAAAACAGATAGATATCATGATTAATTTACGAACTAGTTATTCGTTTACTAAATACGAAAAAATATCTAGGATTGCCCAGCCGTGATACATTATAGATTGACTATATTATTATTTATTTTACTATTGTAAATAAATACTAATTGTAGATATTGACAGGTTTAATAGAAGTTCATTTTCTTATATTGTGATTAATAACCTAATATGACATTAGGAAGAAACTCATTTTAATATAAGGTTTTACTGCATTAACTGCCAATGGGTTGATAATTTCTACAATAGACCGTGGCGTACTGTTGCTGACATGAATAACTCCGAAAATATAATTTATTTACTTGATCGTATTGAGTTTTGGTGCTCTCACTGCGAGTTTACTTTCTATGATCACATATACGGACGTAAGAATATCCTAAAATATTCACATAAACTTAGTCTTTAGTATTTGACGTCCACTTCTTCGATATCAGATGTCCAAAGTTTTTGTTGATTATTACATTTTGTCGGTTTGTACTGTACTCAGTGCTAGTAGATAATTTTACTTTCCAATTTGTTTTCGGGTCCTTAGATTTAGCTAAGTACATACAGAATGGGTCCCACATATATGCAATAAATGAAACCATATACTTGTTATCGCCTTTGCTGACGATATACAAAAAATGAACGTAATCGGTCCAGTAATTAGGTCAAAAAGTAGAGTTCTAATTTTAAGCAAATTTGAACACTCTATAGAATTGGGTCACTAAGTCAGTGATTCAATGAACTTGAATGAATCCTTGAACATTAAAAAGCGACGTTGCCACGCAGTGCAAACTATTGGTATTGCGACATATCGACAGCGGTGTCTTTTGTCGGCGTGCCACCCGCGTGCAACGTTGTCACTCTTCCAAGGGGGCAAGGTACGTTGTCTAAACAGAGTGTTCACTTTTACTGAATTTATTTTAATATTTATTTTGTTTGAAAATTTCACTTTTTTATTTTACGGGTTTTAATTTAATATTTAATTTTTCTACACTTCTACGGACTTGTGGTTTCATTTATTGCATATATGTGGGACCCATTCTGTATAATAATATGGACGTCCGAATATCCTAAAACATTCATACTGAATGATATTTGACGTCCATATTTTTAAATTTTGTTATATTTCTATTGTGGGATATTTCTATATATGTCCATATAACCATGAATATATTTATATTTTAATTTCTTGTGCATAAGACACACATTAATGATCATTACTTTAATGACATTTTTCGCTATTGTTTTATTTCTATTTTAGTGTATGGAGCCCATGCGGTATAAATAGTCACTTTGGTGTTTTATAAAATGTTTCATTCTAGAAATGATAAAACGCTTGGAAGCTTAGAAAACGTGTGTGAAAAATTAAATTGTATTTCCACTAACTGCAAAACCAAACATAATATCATAATTTAACAAAAATAGCCTTTCACAAAAATGAATCTAGTTAAGTATAGAGTAATTTCGTAAAGATTAGGTACAATAGTTGCACTCATCCTTAAGATACAGTGAGAGCACCAAAACTCTAACACGATCAAGTAAATAAATTATATTTTCGGAGTTATTCATGTCAGCAACAATATGCCACGGTCTATTGTAGAAATTATAACTTATTGGCAGTCAATGCAGTAAAACCTTATATTAAAATGAGTTTCTTCGCCAGACCAGATTAGGTTATTAGTCAGAAGTTATTAGTTACAATATAATAAAACAAATTTCTATGAAACCTGTCAATATTTACAATTGAGTCCATCTTCCTGTACTCAATCAGAAGGTAACTTAAACTCAAACAGAATTATGGGTTGCTTCCAAAGTACCAAATGTAAAATGTTAAAATATAGTGCAGCATGAAATAAACCGATATGCCGACGTCCGCATCTACATTTATAAAAATATAACTAAATTCAAAAATACGGGTGTCAAATATTATTCAGTATGAAATTTTTAGGATATTCGGCCGTCCATATTATGTGTAAGTAAATGTAAGGTTAAGAAAACAAGTTTAAAATTAAAATTACTAGTACCAAGCGCAGTACAAACCATATAATAATGTCCTGCAGACCGAATTACGGTCACGGCGGTCTGCCTTAACGGAGACTAGCCATCGGCGCAGGAAAGGATTATAGTGCCCAAGTGTATGCGCAACCACAGGTGCACTCTCTATTCCCTCACTCTCATAATCCGATGGGATGGTAAACCGACACGACCGGAGAGAGATCAGGCGCAGGACCAATGGCTTTACGTGCTTTCCGAGGGAAGGGGTGATATACCGCCAACTTCCTGACTCCGGGCAGCTATTGATAATTTCTTGACAGAAAAACTCAATAATTGATTTTTTGGCCCGACCCGGGATTCGAACCCAGGACCTCACGAACTTACGATCAGCAGTCGCACTACTACAACCGCTAGACGAACGAGGCAGTCATAACCATATATCACCAAATACACGTAACACGTTGGCAACGGTGACGGAACGGCAACGTCGCATCTCCTAATTTTGTGAGGAAGTCAAATACGGCCATAAATGAAAGTATTCAAAAATCGACAAGCTAAGCTCCTATTTGACGTCCGTATATTGGACGTCGTAAGCAGGTTGACGCCACATTATATGCAAAATTTGCCATAGTGGACGTACAGTAAGTTACGGGATGTATATATATATATATATATATATATATATATATATATATATATATATATATATATATATAAGCCTATTTAATAATATCTCATCTATTTTAATAGAATAGCACTTCCTTAGTTAGCTTACTTTCAGAGTTCTCTGTGGTGGTCGGCTCCAAAAGCTCTTCAAAGCTGACACCTTCATGTAACTCAACGCCCAGTAGCAAAGCAACCTGTTGATTTTAATTAAGATTGGTTACGTAAGAATGCATTGCTTTTGACAAAAATCAAACTTATAATAACATAAATAACAAAAATATTAGACATAGAGATACTGTAATATAGCAGTACTGCCTACCTACTACTATAAGAGTTACTTAAGTTGTCGTTCAAGTTCATCATATCAATCAAAATAATCGCTCAAATGATGTCCAACTTTGGTGCACCCAAAATATGCACACCAGCCTGCGCATCACAGAACTGGGCAAAAATATTATAAAGGCCACTATTCTAACTGGAGCATCTAAAGAAGATTTTGCTTTGATAATTTAAATACGGGTAGTATTTAAATTATTCCAAAAAAAAACATTTCAATTAAAGCCTACAACACTACCACCTCGCAACATTTAGATGCGTTGTCGTTTGTTACAATTGGAGATGCGTTGCCAGCCTTTTAAAAAAGAATAGACTCTTTTCTTGAAGGTCCCTAAGTCGTATCAGTTCGGAAAAATCTGTGGTGGTAGTCAATTTCACAAGGAAGTTGTGCGGGGAAGAAAAATTCTTCTAAATCGCACAGTGGTTGACCGGCAACCATCCGGATGGTATGGATCACGGGTTTTGTCACGATGTGCGATTGTAAAATTAAGCGGCTGGAATTAGTCCAAAGAATTCCTCAGAGCACTACCCGCGGTAAATGCGATAAAATACTCAAAGAGATACAACATCTCTTCGCAGGGCCAGTGAGTCAAGCCGATCATAAAAAAATTCGGTTGCCGACGATTCGAACACCTCTGCGCTGGATGCGATCAAATGTGAGGAGCTGGCACTGGGAAGACTCAACCCAGAGATGGGAACATTATTCCATGTGAGGCCGAACATGCGCCTTGTTAAACTGCAGGCGGTGTGCCGGCATGAAATTCTGTCCTACCCTGCTGTGCGCGCCAATCGTTTTAGAGATCAATTTGGTCTTCTTCACACCGATCGATATATGACCTTGAAACTGAAGAGATACGACAGAGGGGTTCTTTTAAGCGGTAATCGCGCAAACTTGTGTCTTATGGGGATTGAACTGGATTTGACTAGACTAAAGATATAGTCGCCCCCAGTCAACATACTTTGTTCAATAAAGACTCGACTTCAGACAAAAGTTTGATCCGGTACTCGGCGACGTTTTCCTGAGAAACATTGGCACGGCCGGTGTATAAAGCATCATAGACTGGGAAATTATAAACAAGTTCTACGTTTATAATTTCTCAGTGAGTGATGAAGCACAGCATCTTGGGAATTAAACTAACAGACCACATCCAAAACGCAATCCACACAATATTTATTAAAAACTATAGTAATATTCAATTTTTACTATAGTTTTTAATAAAAACTAGCCATTTTTGACCCAGATTTACTAGTCTGATTTAAACAAATTACGCTTTACATTTCTTTTACCTTCATTAAAATACACTGCAACTGACGTATACTAATGTGGTCAATGGAGCCAGCACAAAACTTTCCAAAAAACTTTTTTGCACCGAGCGCGCGTAGATCCTGGATTACAAAGGGCCACAAGTGTAAGACGTTGTTGCGTGAAATCCGATCACGCTTTTCAATCACCACCTACGAAATATTACCAAAATATTATATGATATAGGTAAAAGATAAAAAATAAGGTAAGTGTATACTTAATAAAGCTCTAAGTTTTATGAAATAAAAATAAAAAAAAAAATAAAAATACTAAGTTTTTGGTAGGTGAGGCAAAAAGACGTTGTGGTTATAACTGTTAATAAGTACTCGAAGCGGCTAAATTATCAAGAATTTACCCCTAACTTATAAAGTATATGATGTCGATGCCCAATGATTTATGAAGGCAGTTAAAGACTATCTAATTAGCCTAGCGCGACCATTAAGGGAAATCCTACCTACGACAGGAGGCCATGTCTAGCAATGGGCTTTAGCGAATTGGCTTTGATGATGAAGAGATCTCATTGTACCAAGACTGGTGCATAAACCAGTTTAATTATCAACTGAAAACCGTTTGGAGATTCTAAGTATAAAATACACAACCATTGCTGACCAATTCCTGATGTTGACCACGTTATTAATAAGGACCTTGAACTATAAATCATCTACAGTCAAACCTGTCACCTGTACCAAATTACCATTATCATGAACCACGTAACGTTTTCTGACATAATATGTCAATTTTGAGTGAATATTTAATAATAAATAGGCAACATCGTTATCGATATGGCAACATGAGAGCTATATTTTAACGCGGTATTGTGCCGGCGCAGCGACGTAACTTCCATGTTCGGTGCTCTGGAACTTTTATTGATTTTGTTTGAAATACTGAATGTAGGTATCTTTCTAATAACGTAATATTATTGGGTAGGAAATGTAAAATTTCGTTTTTAACATTATGGTCTTAATATTTATCTATAAAACTAACTTGTCAAAGTCAACACACAAGTGATATCACGCGACTGTATGCTGTATGCGGTAAACTGTATGCTAAGATATTAATTGAAAGAGTTATGAGAGAAACTGATGGAAAAATTTGGGATTTGCAAGCGGGATTTAGATAGGGAATGGGGTGTACAGCTCAAGTCGTATCCATGCGCATAATTGCGGAGAAGTTTTTGGCGAAAAACCAAAAAGTTTCTTGTGTAGTCATGGACTTACGACAGAGTGGACAAGGATATGTTATGGCATACGCTGAACTCATTTACGTTGAGCGCTGGGTTGATACAGGCATTAAAGTCTCTGTATAGGGACTTAGCTGTTAACCGTCAAATGCCTTTTGTACGCCGATGATCAAGTCATACTTGCGTCGTCGATGGCCGAGTTGCAAATGATGGTTACAGTAATGAACTGGGCATTAAAAGAAAGGGGAATGAAAGTGACCGCAAGTAAGACGAAAGTAATGGTTTTTGAAAGAGAAGATAGCAACACAATATGTGAAATAAGAATAGAAGGTTGGCCTAAAGGTCTAGATACCAGGCCATAAACTCCAAAAAAAAAATAAGAATAGAAGGGTAGATGGTCGAGCAAGTAGATGAATTTATATATTTGGGATGTGTATTCAGCAAGGATGGGAGACAGGATAAGGATATTGAACGACGAGTGAATGCAGGAAATAAAGTAAACTCTATTGTGAAAAGTCAGAATATGTCAAAAAGGCACGTATGGCAATTCACAATGCTGTATTAGTCCCTACTTTAACGTATGGTAGTGAAAGTTGGGTGTGGCAGAAGCACGAGAGTAGAATAAATGCAGTAGAAATGCGGTCACTAAGGAGTATGTTATGGCTGAATCTAAGTGTGAGAAATAAAAACGTGAAACAATTGAATATTTAATTTTGACAACTGTAGTTTTTCTTTTTAAATCCTGTGAACAACTTTTGTCTGATGACTGGTAAATCAACTCTCAGTCGAATAACATTATTACTAAGATATTTAATTTTATATTCGTGTCTTATATTTTGTGACTTCATATAATTTATTCATCTTATAAACTGTAATATTTTTTATTAATCTGTTTGTTCCAAAACGAAATTAACCAACATATTACGCATTCTATCCATGAAAGCGTGTAATTCACTTTCACTTATGCTTTTCTTACGTCTAGTATTTAAATTATTTTATATTCTCTAATCTCCGTTCATCTCCGACACTTACGTATTTTTGGCGGGATAAATTTTATTCTAACCTTTCATGGAGCGACACATAGCTGCGCCCTCAGCGGTACAGGAATTGCTATTTTATTTCAAAACTCACGAGACTGTAGTTTGTGATTCGTGCCCGCCAAAGAGACGGTAACAATCTCAAACTTGGCGAAGATAATCGGAATACGGGCGGGTTATTTGCGACTAATGTATTGCCAGTTAAGTTCCAGACCGTAGAACCAGTACAGGCCAACCAATTTCTTACATTTTACGTATCGCAATCCTACTACCGCTGCAGCCGCGGGTAAGTATCACGATGTATCAGTTCATAGCCTTAGTGGTAATTATGAACTAAGTATTGCTTGCTACATAAGAAGAAATAAAAAGTAACTTGCATTAAAAACAGGGTTTGCATGCTCTCCTAGTACTTGTTTTGTTAAATGCCATAGCCGTCATTATAATTCGGCTTAAAGGTATGAATGAATGTTTATTTTAATGTCCAAGTTTAATTAAAGGGTTCATCGTTCAAAAAGGTGTAAATTTAATATAGACCATAAGGAATCATTAAAAACATAAAACTTACCACTTTGGCACCTAGAAGCTGACATTCAATCGCCGCTCTGAGACCACATGGACCGGCACCAATTATGAGTACTTTTGTCTGCGCACATGATTTACCTTTGCCATACACCTTATGGTTAGCACGTAGGTCAAATTTTTTGAACAAAGCCTGGGCTTTCCATGACTTGGCTAACTTTGCCTGTAAACGTAAATTATAGAACAAATTATTATGATGCTTAACACATTTTGCAAACTTAAAAATGAAAGTAAAACGAAATAATAGTTCAACCGCACTTATGACAAACATCTTGCAAAAATAATAATAATTTGAAGCTTTCATTAATGCATAGGGGTCATCCAAAGGGAAAGTGCGTTAAAAGTTTTTGGTAAGATAGGCTTAGTTAATTAATTGCTTCAGTTATTCGTAATCTTGTTGACACGCATGTCCCCAGATCAACCGACGTAAAAATAAGTTAGTATATAATTAAATCACGTTTTCTCTACATATATTTATTAATTAGTTTAAAATATCGTGAAAAATTATTGGTGACATTAGAGACACATTTTATTGTGTTTGTTTCATCTTATAATTATCTTTGTCGTCAGTTTGAGCGCCTAACCTTCGCTTCACTTCTTTCTTCAGTGCACCCACGTCCACTACAAAAATTTACGTCCTCATATATATATATATATATATATATATATATATATATATATATATATATATATATATATATATATATATATATATACATATATATATATATATATATATATATATATATATATATATATATACAGGGTGGCCCAAAAGTCGTGGATCAAACGCAACTAGGGGTTAGATGGGGTCATCAGCTGCAAAAAGTTGTTCTACGGGAGGTCCTTAAAGTCAACCCCTGCAGAGTTATAATTTATTTTGTGTTTTTATGAGAAAATTGACTTTTTTTAACTAATTCTTATTAGAATGCCAAAAAATAAACATCTATCTTTTTTATAATTTTCACTAGATTGGTACTGATGAGTCCTTGCGTTAGACATGCTATTTATGGTTGTTTATTGGGTGTGTTGAAGATAATGTTAAGTTTTACGATTATTATTTTTCTCAAATCATAACTTTTTATTTACTTCGGACCCCACTGTGAAAAAAAAATACTCTACCGAAAAGTGACCCTGTATTACAAGTTTTGGCGCATTTAATAGGGATTCTGAAAAGGTATTACACATGGCCATGAGTGGCTCTAATATCTTTCTAGGACGAAAAAACAAAGCAACGATTGTGAAATAATTGTTTTATTAAGCAAAACATTTTACAATAAATGCTCAAAATTCCTGCCTCTGACCATAATACATAATCTGCACCGTCTAATAAAATTCCTACGTAACCTACGGAATGCACTTCTGTTGTTAGTTACTTGTACTCTAGCAAACTCGAGCTTTTGTCGTAGTTCTTGTTCGCTATTGTTCTCTCCTTGGTAAACTATTTCTTTAAAATAGCCCCAAAGAAAAAAATCTAATGGATTTAAATCGGGCGACCGGGGTGGCCACGCAACATGTCCGCCTCGACCAATCCACCGGTTGGGGAAGCGCTCGTTCAAATGATCTCTGACTGCTCGATATAAATATAATAATATATATAATAATAGAATATATATGGCGGGATAGCAACCGCAGTGTTTTTATAATTTAAGATACTGCTGCCCATCAACCATTTCAACTTCAATCTGTCGCCGCTTACGACACCCACGGGATGTTATATGGTAGTGTAGTACGCTGCAACCACACGACGACGCATGCCGAAATCCCGGGTATTTTTGAAACGCTCCCGAAAACGAAGACAGACGTAAGTATTAAGGATAACTTTGACGATAAGACGAAAAGAAAATCGATCCCGATAAAAAAAATTAGAACTTAATCTCTTAGTTTTATTCACGCTCTATCATGTTAGTACAGCTAAATGAAACGATAATTTCATTAAAAAAACCATGAAAATACCTAAACATAAAACCAGCAGTGAAACTTAAATACCTCAAATCTAGCGGGCAAGGACCATTGTACGTGTGACGCCGATACCGATCGTCCCGCAGCCACATGAGTAGATAAACGGAATTATCTACTCATATGCTCCCGCGATCGTACTAATATCCAATAATTTACAACACTTATCAAAATACCTAATTTATCTACTTATTATGCCTACTAATATGCCACTGTGCTGGTCTCCACCTAGCCACTTTAATTCTTTTTTTATATAGAAGAGGGGGCAAACGAGCATGTGGCTCACCTGATGTTAAGTGACTACCGCCGCCCATGATCAACTGCAACACCAGGGGAATTGCTGATGCGTTGCCGGCCCTTTAAAAAGGAGTAAGCTCTTTTCTTGAAGGTTCCCAGGTCGTATCGGTCCGGAAAAATCGCTGGTGGTAAATTATTCTACAGAGAGGTTGTACGCGGAAGAAAACTCTTACTTAACCTTTTATTAAATTTTAATTCAAATTCACAGATTAAATAAACCAAATAGTTGGTTCGATTGCCCATTAATGTAAAATTTACTTAAATTATCCGTCGTGTAAGCTTGCACTTTTTACACTTTGTATGGGCTTATTCGGTAACGCTTTAACACCTTGTGCACTGTCCAGTAGGACACCCTTGTTCCATCCCAACGCTTTTACAATTTAGCTGTACTTTATAAAATTGTAAATTCATAATGCACGCGAAGTTCCCTCGAGATTTTCCAAGGCACATTAACATGTCGCCGTATTCACGAGCACTATAAACGTACGCGTTAGGAATTATTAAAAAAAAGAAACCCAAAACGTTACATCAATTAATAAATAAAACGATGGAACTGTCACTCACGCGCACGTCAACACGGAACTGTCTCTGAAACTCTGAACTGAAAATTAAAATTAATAAAAAATCCCGTCTGGTTTTGCCCACAGCTACTTTCGTGTGTCCTTGTGGTTAGCATTTTGACCATTCCACAAATCATTAACCGTTACATTACCAACCTTAATTTTATAAGTTTAGTTATACCTACGACTAGTCTTCATATGGAATTTAGAAGTTATAATTGTCATTTTTAAGACAATTAGACAATTAATTGTACCCTGACGCAACAAGCAGCTCGTTACTACAAAAATGATATTGAAATTAATAAATGTACTTAATTAGGTACTCACTTATACAATCATAAATTAAATTTCATCGTTATCTTTGACTTTGTACAAGAAATTAGAAGCGAAAAGGAACCGAATAATTTAATAGTTATAGTCAATTGCAATTATGATCGATAGTTAACTAATTTATCACGATTAATCCAAAAAATAATTCTTTTTATTTTAATTGACTGTCCTTTTTTAATCCGTCCAATCTTCAATTTAAAAAAGAGGTAAGTTAAAACTATTAAAATTAATTCCAAGTTTTATTGTGATTGCCGCCTCTAATTCTTATTTCGTCTGCAATTTTTAGTAAACAAATTTCGGCTTGGCAACGCCACACGTTTTTACGTGATAGAGTTATGCTTCTGTTATATTAGTAGTACAGTTGTAGCACGAATGGGTCGGCTCGACCTGGGAAGGACCACGCTCTCACAGAACACCAGCGTAAAATATTAGCTTAATGCTGCTGTGTTTGTTTATATGGTGAGTGTAGAGAACCGGAGACCTTTTTTACTGGAAACGAGGCATACACCTAAGACCTCACGGATGACAACGCATCTGCATTTTGATTCGTAATTCGCGATCGATATCTATCACTTACCATCAGACGGACTGTGTGCTCGTTTGTCACCCTATCCTATAAAAAACAACATGTGTGTGAAAGGGCCGGTAGAGTGAGTGTAAATACAGTAATTCCTAATGCATTGTTTCGTACCGATCTCATTTAAAAGAGTTCAGCATCCGCGCATTTTTCGACCCTTAATCAGCTGATTTCAGGTATTCTAAGTATTGAAGTTTCGCTGCTGGTTTTATATTTAGGTATTTTCACAATTTTTTAATGAAATTATCGTTTCATTTAGCTGTACTAATATGATAGAGCGTGAATAATGCTAATTAAACTTTGTAAAAAAAATAGTTTTTTATCGAGATCGATTTGCCTTTTGTCTCATCATCGAAGGTATCTTTAATATTATCGTCTGTCTTCATTTTCGGGAGCGTTTCCAAAATACCCGTTATATGTATTAAATAAAACACGATTAAGAGAACAGTACATAAGGTGTTTAGCATAATATATAACTAGAAAAGATGAGGGCATTTGTATTTCAGCTAACTATAATAATATATTTTGTGGTTGGTCGTCAGACGTCGCCATAGTTAGAAACAACCCAACAGCCATCATTATTTAATCAATTCTTATATTTCGAATTAAATAAAAAGTTGTTTTAAATTTGTCATCTCGCATTGCTACTAATGCTATATAATTTAGTTTAAAATAAAATCTTAAGCGCCTTAGTGCCAAAGAGAACATAAACATTACATAAGTTCAAATAAGCAATACAAACCCAAGTTATCGCGCCCGCTCTCGTCCAATTCACATTCGCAAAAAGTGTTTAATAGGTTCATCATTCGCCTGACAAAATAACATTCGGCTAGCGCACTCATTATCACAATTGATAAACAACGCGTCATCGTGTAACAATTAGTGATAGTGATAAAAATGCAATTACCGTGAAAGCTAAGAATGAAAGAGGAAATAAGAATTAACATCCTTTAAAAAGGCAAATTGAATACACATTTAGATTCAAACGGCTCCGTGGCGCAATAGCTTAGCAATGAGTTATAGCGCTGAGGGCCGCGGGTTCGTATCCCGCACGGAACAAGTATTTGTAAGACTTAGACACGGTTACCTTGTCTTTAGATAACTAACTCTCATAGTACTCTCATAATTTATGACGTACCAAGTAGTTATTTTATTAGAGTAAATAAGTCGCAAAAGTAATCAAGAAACTACTTAAGTGTCAGCATCGTCACCATTATTTTGTCTGTCAAAGTTTAGAGCTCAACACAGGCCTCCAAACAACTCCAACAAAGCCATCTACATTCATAACTACAAATATACCCATCAAGTCTTCATTATTTTTATATTTTCTTGGTATGTACAGTAAAAACAGTATAATTTATATAACAGTAGGTACAAGCTCCAAAACAACTGAGAAAAAGCTACTATAAAACCTTACAGCACATAGATATGTTATAATAACCCTACAACATAATAAACATAAACTCACAAATAGTCACCTATTTTAACCTTATTCGAAGAGGGCAAAAGCGAATTCGCTAAAAGCGATGCATGACGTCTCACAGTTAGTTAAATATTATGCAATTATTAATGTTTTTATGGTCAGCACTGTTACTCTGATGGATATCATTTGCTAGTAAGCACTCCGCATTTGCGTTATGTCTTTTCATTATGATAATATTTTGTAACAAAAACTGTAATAATGATTTAAAAATCCATCCACTTATAATGTAAACTAACATTTACGTTATTCAACGAAACCAAAACAGCAAATATCGAAACGAGCCCAGCTAAGATTTTCACTAAAATTAAGCGATATTAATACATTGACAGAAAGTTATTGTATTAAATCATGAAAGTATGAGAAGGAAAGGTGATACTCGCAATGAAGAAAGTAAACCAGGCGGGTGCGAGAAAGCATTTAATATAAAAATATGCAGTTAAGGTAAGTAAATTAAACGTTATTGCATTTACCAACGTTCCGTTTTCGAAACCTAAAATTGGATTTAGTGTGATTGACCCGTGATTTTGTGGTCTTCAAGCTTTTTATTACCGCGTTTCGAAAGCATCCAGAACATTCGCATATTTTTCAGTGGCAACACGTCAAACTGTATGCAAATCGGAGTAACACTTTACTTAAGTGCTTACGACACTTACAATGTCCTGTAGAGTTAACTCTAGACATTAACTCTCCCAATGAAATAATTTATTTCTTTAGAGAAATTTGACTTAATTTAGAACAACTAATGTTTTCAAAGTATCATTAGATTTAACACGAATAACACCAGTTCCTTTCAACAAAACATATTTTTATCACATAGGCGATAAAGTCTCTTCAAACTTGCAAGCAAAGTAGTTGTAATTAACCTGGTTATATAATTAAGAAAATAACTTGTTTTTCTACAATGGCTATGCTATAGAAAATATGCGAGCTGTGTGTTTAAGACGTAGACAGAGAAATCTATAGACTAATGAATAGCGTGGCCTCGAGTGCGAAAGGACAATAACATAGTTTTAAGTTATACAATAATCTTTATGACTTTCAAACATATTTAAATAAAAATTTTAATTGTTCTAATAACTGAACTGAACAAGATTCACCAATCTTGACTCAAACACTTTTTTCTCACTTAAACCAACTTGTAAACTTCTTAGAACTTTCAAAGTGTAGTTTGCTTAACAAAAAACCGGCACAGAGAAAGGGACAAACAATAACACCGCTCTGTCTCATTTCTATGCAAGACGTATGCATAAATCTATCTTTTTCGTGTGCAAATGCGAAAGAAGGCGTCAATTGGTCTATAGGTTTCTTTATCTACGGTTTAAAAATATGGACCAGAATTAACAGGTTTGTGGTGCGTGACATCTTCATCTTACTTGTATTAGTGTGCCTGATGTTACGATACCAATACAAAGTGTGATATCAAAAAATAATTTTACCACCGTACATTATATCTAATAATAAATTTAAAATAATTTAATAATAAATTTTACATGTATTATCATACGCCGGTCACCCAGAGAGATGGCAGAGACTACCATCCTTGAGACGAACCTGACACACCTTTCTCGCTTCTTTTACATCCATTTAACTACGCTAACGGAGAATATCACACAAGTATTTTGTACACACATATTACGTAATAGTCAGACAGAGAGAAAACATTCAATTGTACGATAGAAATATAAACGACAGGCCTGTTGGTCTAGTGGTTAGTGACCCTGACTGCTATGCCGGAGGTCGTGGGTTCGATTCCCACCCAGGACAAATGTTTGTGTGATGAGCACGATCATTTGTTCTGTGTCTGGGTGTAATTTATCTATAATATTTATGTATTTAGAAATATATAAGTATGTTTATCAGTTGTCTAGTACCCATAACACAAGCTCTGCTTAGCTTGGGACTAGATGGCGTTGTGTGATAGTTGTGGAATATTATTATTATTATTATTATTATATTATAAACATGAAAACACAAAGGAATTGTGGTATAATTGCTAAAAGCGAATTCTTCCTGAGACAACCTTCAGATGGACAGATGTGCAAGAGAACAAAATTAGACTTAATAAAACGACTTCAAAAAACTATAAAGAGTAAAATAATTTCCTTATAAAAGCTTCAGAAGTTCATAGAATTAAACCACACTCTCCTAAAGTTGCTATGTAATTAAGGTATTTACTTTTTAATATAAGTCAAATTTAAGACCCTTCTAAATGGACTAAGGAATAGCAAAAGCTTGAATGTCGTCTAAACAGTTACGTTAAAAACTTTATCCCCTATTTTTCCACCCACACTCCAAATTTATATGAATGAGTATTAAGCTTTTGTGTGTATTTACAATATTGGAAACAAATAAATAGGTAGTAAAACGTATTACAGACCTTTAGTTTTGGATAGAAATCGGGAAGCCTATTTGGCTTCAGGTTGAGCGTATTGCATATTTCCCGATGCAATGCAAGGATTTGTTTCATAGTCCCCGCCGAACAGAAGTGGTCGAACATCTCGGCGGCCAGCGCGCACTCCGGCGGGGTCGGTTCAACACGCCCACTCTTATTCATTTTGTGGGCTGTGAACAATTTAAACAAATATTTTTGTAATAACTATATCAGTATTTATATATACAGTTAATAGTGGTTCAAATGAAATGTGGCGAGATGAGATCATACCCTATGAGAACAGCAAAAATTTTTTTTAATAAAACCTATGTTTAAGATTTTCTGATTTTCAAGATATTATCGAAAATGTATCAACTTAATACATATAATTTATACAATTCTATTAAAATAGCGAAAACGTATTTTTTTTATTGAATATTATTTCTGACTAGATGAATGTTCATTGCAGTTTACCAAGTTTTTTGTATTATTTAACATCACAAAATATTGTAAAAATTTGAGATTGTGTCCAAAATTAGAGAGGTGGAAACAAAACTAGCAACCAAAGAGATTTTCAAGTTTATCAATTTTATCCACATGCATGTTAAACAATTTTTATTTTATCAATGAACAAGTATTATTTTTGTCCATGAATGATACACAGGTACCCTTGTTGACCTTGATATTGCTAACTGAGCCCATCCTTGCGCCCATGAATGCCACGCCTGAGAGATAGCAAGTCAGTTCGAACTTCGTTAAAAGTGAAAGAAACAAATAACCCGGTCCTTGAAATTTCCGATTTCTTTTGTCGTTTGTTGTTTCCTATTTATTATTTTCTAGTGCACAGTGCAGTTTTTCACGTCGCATTCGCTACATGTTTTATCAGATCTCATTTTCTACTTATGAACTCGAAATTGTACTTTGAACTTTGATTTGTTTTGTGATTTAAATGTTGGATTCTGTGACAACTATGACTTTCTTCCAGATTTTGTATAAATATACTGTATATATATTATATCCTGTATAACTTTCTATAATGTCCCTTAAGGTGCATGTTAACGTGTCAAACACCAAGCAGCAGAATTTGACCGCTTCGATATTCCATCAAAATTCAAGGTATGGTATCAATATGACCGCACCCACCCACAGCACTTTAACCCATAAAAACTTATATTTATAGACTACTTTTATATGAAGAAGTTTGGCATTATAGAATCAATGTGAAATTTTCTATCCTCTAGTGGAATAAAAAAACAGTTAGTCTATGGATATTAACTCATATTTTACGTTCATTTCCTACACCATTTTCACGTGAATGTTATTGTGTCAATTTTTGGATTTTCCTAGTGTTTTAGTATAGTGTTTTATTATAAAATTGTAATGAAAGTTTTTGTGTGAATATAATTTATCTTTTTACGTAAATAATCAGCACAGTGACTGATTTTAGTTTTTAAATGTCTAATCACTACAGTATCTTCTGATTAAATATATACTTGTTGATCACTCTTACAAATGACTTTACTTACTTTACTTATCTTCACGCACAATCCCTAACGGGGTAGCCAGAGAGAACAGATCGCCAAGTGTCACGATCCTTACATACCTCTTTCACTTCTTTCAGGTTCATATCTTCTTCATACATGCACGTCTAGGTATCCGAGTACTCTTGACCTTCCCCTCTTCGCGTAATTTGCTCCTATGGTCTTCGAAAGTTAGTCTCAGTCTACCTCGACACCTTTTAATATTTACTTTCGCGTTATATATTTTCTTCACCATTCGGTCTTCACTCATTCGCTCAATGTGCCCAAACCATCGGAGTATGCTCCTATCAATTTTTGTGATAAGGTCATCTTTCAATCCTGCCATATTGCGAATCTCTTCGTTTCGCTTTCAGTCGGCTATGGTAACGCCGCACATTTTACGAAGAGATCGCATCTCCACTGCATTCAACTTGCTTTTATGCTTCTTCTGGCATACCCAGGTTTCACTGCCATATAACAAAGTCGGTACCAACACCGCGTTATGTATTGCTCTTATAAACAAAATAATAATTATTATTTATAGAGAACTAAAAAATGTAAAACATCAAAACCTCTAAAATATTATTTCATATAATGATTTTTAAACCTCCTAACAAAAACATGATCTATCCACAATAAAATTTAGACTTCCAGACTGATAGCTGGTAAAATACCACTAACATTTTAATGTTTAATGTATCTACATAGGCCTACGTTCAGCAGTAGACTTGTGAAGGGCTGTAATGATGATGATGATGATGTATCTACAAGCCATTTAATAAAACAAAAAGTTAGTGACCTAAATTTATTCTACACCTATTTAAAGCAATGAGTAATTTTTATCGCAAACAGTGTACTGTATAATATTTGGCAACTTGCCCAATGTGCAGCTTCTATCTCTGTCATTTTTTAATTTGACACTACAAGTAAATAACTTACAATATATAAAATTTTATATCACATATTATTTTATATACTTATTGAACCTTAGTTAAGAAACTCTAAAAAAGAGTATTTTATTTAAGAAAACTACATTACATTAGTGTTGTGTTTGAACAAACACTTAAAAAATGAATAAATTTGTAGACCTTATGGCGAAATAGGGCTTTTATAGTAATTTATTCAAACACATTTGTAATGGCTAACTTCGTATTTGGCACACCTAAAATATCTTCAAAAAGTGTGACACACCTGTAGGTGAATGGACTGTAGTATAAATTTAGAAAATATGCAAACGTTCATGTGCTACGGTAATTTCACTTTGTTACACTCTCAGCAACGAAATAAATGAACAAGGCTAATTATTTTAAGATACTAAGATAGTAAAAAACATACACTTTAATAAAAGACTGTAAACATTTCCACGAAAGTAATCTCATATACAGAATGAATACGTTAAATGTAAAAATAAAGTGATAATAAAAGGAAAATAAATACAAATATAAATACACAATTACTTACGGCTTGAATACAAACAGATGGAAAGGGAAGTGACTGGAAAATCATTTAAAACACATTAATACCATTCGTCATCCTCGATCATTCCTTCACAGATCTCTAGTATATAGTCAGTAATCTGTGATCACAGAATACATTTACTGGCTTCAATTTTCTTAGCAATTACCACAGATCACTATATACTAGTCAAAGAGTATAGTAATATATACGGAAGTGATACTAGTCTACGTAGACAGAGAAACCTATAGACAAATTGACGCCTTCTTTCGCATTCGCACACGAAAAAGATAGATTTATGCATACGTCTTGCATAGAAATGAGATAGAGCGGTGTGATTGTTTGTCCCTTTCTCCGTGCCGGTTTTTTTGTTTAGCAAACTCTACAGTTTGCTAAACAACTTTAACAGCGTTGCGATTTAAGGAGTTTACAAGTCGGTTTAAGTGGGAAAATGGTGTTTTGTGAGCTTAAGATTGGTGAATCTTGTTCAGTTCAGCTCTTAGAACAATTAAAATTTTTATCTAAATGTGTTTAAAAGTTATAAAGATTATTGTATAACCTAAAAATTCGTTATCGTCCTTTCTCACTCGAGGCCACGCCGATCATTAGTTTATAGGTTTCTCTGTCTACGCTAGTAACGAGCAATTTCTTACGTTCTCGAAAGATTTTTTTATAAACTGACTTTACGACTCTGGGTTCTAGCCCTTTTGAGTTTCGTACTTGAAAGAGTAGCACAGAGATCACAGGTCATTATATACACTATGGAGTCCTTACTTCTAGTAGCATGAAGGTTAGAGAGCAGGAGAATGATCGCCGTAGAAAATAGTGTCCCAGAAATATGGACACCATAAGTGAGGCGATGCAATCACTAAGTTCGGTCAATAAAAGTCATTTTCAGTCTATTTTCCCGATCAGATGCTGAACACTTGCACATCCAAGCACAATAAAATATTTCTCCATTTTTTAATGTTTCTTTTTGTCAAAAGTTACAAAATTACGGAGCATGAAAGTTTTCTCACCAATGCCGCGGAGAAAAGTTGTACATTATTCAACTAACTTCATCTACTTGTACTCATAAACAGCTAACTTCGCAGTCACTATTCAGCGACGTCAGCGCCGCTATAAATTCTACAATTTTCAAGGACAAGCGGGCTATGCTTTAGTACGTAGTGATCGTTCTCCTGTTCTCTAACCTTCATGTCTAGTAGAGGGTAAGGCCGTAGATTTTGCCACTTAGTAACATAGAGTAACATAGACATTTTATGTTACGGTAACATAGAAGTGACGCGAAAGTAACGTGTAATGTTTGTACGGCCGATTGCATAACACGCTATTTTTAGCCGACTTCAAAAAGGAGGAGGTTTCGACGCATAAGCTAACTGTACAATTCGCCAACTGTGAGAAGTTCAGTGATAGAAAAAAAATAAGTTGAAAAATGTTTAAAACTATCAACAGCTTAGAGTTATTTCACAACCATGAAATCTGACCAAGTTTACCAAATATCAGGAAAATAATACTACGATATAAGTGAAGTAACAAAAATATTTAATGTCATGGATAGAGTTTCTCAAAAACTCTTCTAACGAAAACAAATAAAAAACGAAATAACATTCGTTATAATATGATTTAAACCTATAAAATAAGCTACACAATGAGATCAATAGTGTTTCGCGAAATCACAAAATTAGAACAATACAATCTTTCTCTAAAAGTTTTTACAATTATCACACGGGTTATCTTCTTAAATAAAATAGTAGCTGTACGTTTCTAGGAAACTAACTAGTATTGGTATTTATTTTCTTATAAAATTGACACGAAATGTTTCTTAGAATCTGTAGTTAAAAAATACTTTAGAAATACGAGTAGGTAATTACAACAAATTTAAAATTAAAAAAATCTCACAGTCAAATGAAATAACATAAAAAAGTAAAAACAAAAACTACATAATTCTCTTTAACCTAGGTACAGACGCCAGAACATCAACCTACCCCAATCTGTCAAATTTTCTCAATCGAACATGAACTGTCTACTTTTGTGGTAAAGTTGAAAATCTTTTAAAGAAATTTGACAGATTGGAGTGGGCAAATGTGCTGGCGTCTGTACATAAGAGGTCATTGCAATACAAAACCTTTCTTACACCTTATAAATAAATATTCAACAATTAAAATAAACCAAATCAATATCGGTACTCAGGTAATATTCTTCGAGAGGCTTTCTCCCGTTGAATCAAATTTACCTTTTTGACGATAGAAATATTGGTCACTATATCAATATCTGATTTTCTTTGGACTACAAACTTCACGGAATCAAATAAATCCTTCACAAATTTCAAAAATTTTACTTTATAATAATTTTCTCCGTTCTTAAATTCTATATTCTCAACAAATCCTATAAAATATTTCCACGTTTTCCTTTGGAAATATCGAACTATTATGCTATCATTTATATTTAAAATAAAGTTCTGCGTATTTTCTTCACTCTCAATTGCTTTTTTTCCTTCTTCCTTTGTATTCGATTCCTTGTCACTTGCATCTTCTTTTGAATTCTCAGATTTGTTTATTTTATCTAAATCTGTTTTCTCCATTTGTTTATATTTATCTGCGTCTTGTAAAACTTCATCAGTATTATTTTGTCCTCTCATGCTTTCAAGTTGTTTTTTATATTCAGTCTCAATTGTATAATTTTCTTTATTTTAATCAGCTTCTTTTCTCTCTTCTTCTGCCATAACAATTAGAATTTCCTTGCTTTCATCTTTCTTAGTACATTCAATCTCAATTTTGTGCTTCTCTTCTATTAGAAACTTTTCTTTCAAACTCTTTTTGATCTCTTCTTTGGTATCATTTTTGTTTTCCCTGTTCTGGTCGATTTTTCTTTTATCAGTCTCAATTTTGTTACTTCTTATTTCCTTTATCGGGTCTTCTTTTCCAAATAAATAACTCTCTCTTAAATCATAACTCGCAGTATTTTCCGGGTTTTTTCTTATTTGTGACAAAATTGTCACATCATCTTTCCCAGTAACATGTTTCGTAGTTTCGCAAAATCTTTTATGGATTAAATCTTCATTTTCACAAATTATTTTTCTTTTCCTTTCATGTTTAGGATTATTTTCAGCATTAGGTTTCTTTAAAATTATTGTAGATAGCAGAGTGACTTTCTTGTTTGGATTAATTTTTGGCCTCAGAACACCTGTTTTTTCGTCAAGTTCTGTGATTAGATTGTTTTCATCGTCGTTAAAATCTGGACTTATTGACTCATCAGAAAAAAACGCCGAGGCGTCGCTTTCCGCATACTCAATACTATCATCATATTCGTCTTCTTCGGTTGATGAACTGAAACGCCTTCGCCTAGTTTTATTGCTATTCTTTGAATTTTTAACTTCCTTTTTCTTTTCACATTTTTCTTGTTTATTCGATGTGTGTTTCGTTTGCGTAAATAGTGGGCAAAAAGCTATGAGCTACAGGTGTATGAGCAACAGTTTGGAATTGTAATTTTAGTGACTTCGTAAGTACATCGTGTTCTAGTAGTTTCTTCTTAACTTCTTCTTTTTTGGGAGTTTCAATGTTAGGTATGTTATTATTTACGAACTCTGTTACCTCTTTCCTCGGTGTTTTCTCTTGTAATTCTCGCGTATATGTGTCCTTTGTTTCATCTGTCGTGATTAATCTAGTTAATAAATTTTCGTAATCTGCCTGCATCCTGTCTATTTCCTTTTGTTGTCTATTCGTTTTTTTCTGAAGACTTTTGAAACCTTTAGTCAATGTGTTTAACTGTAATCTCAGTTGTGCAGTTTCTTGTTTCAGTCAGTATTCAATTCGGCGTTGCATATTACGGCAAGTTAATTGGTTATTATCTTGCTTGGAATTTGAAGTATGTGCCGTACCCGGTTCATTTTGTGATGCCATTTTTGCATCTTTTGCTTTTTTCCGATCTTCCTTCCATTTATTCCGTAATTATTGTTTGTGCTCTTCAGTATAGGTACTCTTTTTTTTCTCATAGTAATGTGCAGATCTTTCTTTGGCCTTCTTTTGTATTTCTTCATACTTTTGAGGGTTTTCTTTTTTCAACTTATCGCGATATTTTTTCTGCTTTTCAGCTGCAGTCGTCGGCGGCATCTGTGACAATGTTTATATTGTTTTATTGTTAATCATAAAAGTAAAGGGATAGTATGGTTTAAGGGCTCTAATTCATTCATACAGTCATATTTAATACATTGACTAAGGGTCACACTACCCGCCTCGCAACACATTTTTTTGTACGTATGTGTATCTCTCTTTAACGCTAACCGACATCCTTTGCTAGAAAGAGAAGAATTTCTTCTTCCGTTCGCGCGAATATCGAAGTAAACATTAAAAAAGTAAAAACAAACTTTAAAAAAATACGTGGTAAACAGTTAAATTTGGTTTAATTTTTAGAAACAATTGGCATCGATATCCTTAATTGTTTTTCACAAAAGATTAAACTTTATTCTTTTTGAAGTCGTTTTTTACTTTTTTCGAGTTTATTTTATTTTTCCACTTAGTGGCACAAAAACATGGTTTAAAAACCTTTCTTTTTCAGTTTTCACGAATGTCCAAACTACTTAAATGACACAAATTAATTAAGGCAAATAAACTACTCTTGTCTTATGTGTTTTTTGAATTTCGTAAAACAATCTATACCAATAAATAAAAGTATAAGTAGGTAATTAGTAACTGCTTGGAAACCAAATAAAAAAATGCCCTCTGTATATCAAATAAAAAAATTACTGAATGGATTTTTCATTACTCTACATGATCAAAACTTAAAAAAAGGTAGATATTTTTTACAAAAAAGTAAATTTAATAAATTACAACATGCACAAACCTTTACAACAGTAAAACGTTACGAAACATACAATCAACGTTACCAGTGACATCAAAGCTACATAGAAGTAACGTTAAAGTGCGATTTTTCAAGGTTATGTTCACATATATATAATATGTGAACAATAAAAACTGATATTTACCTTTGAAATCGCCAAAATTCACAATTAAAATTCACTGCCGAAACACACGCGTGCACCTTTGACAGACTTCCGACACGACAAGATGGCGTCTTTTTTTTTTAAATTGTGCTGCCGGAATACTTAGTGTTGCCAGTGCAACTACAAAACACTATCAAACTGTTTTCAATGCTTTGTAAGGGAAAATTTTGGTAACATACAAAGTAGTAACGTAGAAGCAAAAATATGGAACATAAGTTTAAATAGTAATAAATCTATAAAAAAACGCGTTATTAAAGTCATGAAAAGCACGATGTAGTAGCTTACTATTAAGAAATTTCAGATAGTCACAAATTAATTAAACGTTCATTACAAAAATATAAGTTTTATAGTTTAAATGCTAAAAAGACAGCATGTTTTTCGTTAAATTTGAGAGTCCGGACGAATTTAACTCGTTGTAGTTTTTTTAATGTACAACTTATATTAATATTAAGAATACGATGTAAGAGTTTAAGACATGTATAACCTAATTAAAATACCTCCATTACAATTTACCCACTTCTTGTTGTTTTCTATAAGCAATGAAAATATGAGAATATTTTTTCATCAAAAAGTGGCAAAAACGACGGCCTTACCCTAGGGAGGACAATCTCCCATAAGAGAATAGTTAAAAATGTGTCCATCTGCATGCAGTAAATAACAGTACAAATACTCTCTACAACAGCGCTCGAGTAGCTACGGAGTATGTTCGTTCGCTTCTTCTTTTTCTTTTCGATCGTACGGGGTGTGTTAGTAGTAGGTACGGGGTTGTATGTTATGTATAATCGCTGTATAATACGTTGAGAGGAAAATAAAATTTTTGAAAGCAATAAAGTAATTACTGTGAAAAGAATTATAGTGAAAGTCTGTGCAATAAAAAATTATAAAAAGTTCTTTAAAATTTAGACCGTAACTACAGTGGCTCCATCCTTGTTTAACGCTTTCCTACAAACACTTTTTGATACAGAATCTGTACTCCTGACCTCTACACTCATAATATACACATTACACAGTCCTAGGTGGTATAACATATAGGAGTCTGACGTATTTATTGTAACAGCTAAAACAACAGATAACTTAAAATAGCAGACTGAAACTGTGACAAACAAACTGAAGGAACAGCACTTGTTCAGCGAGATAATAAATCCACTAAATAGACAGTCTTAAGTTTTTTATAAGTTATCTCATAGGTTCAACAAATTAGTAAGAAAGGCAAGTACCTACCAAGACCGTAGTAGCAGACTGGTATTTTGTAACAGACTGTTGGAACTGCTATTTATGTGGAATTGGAACAGAAGGAACAGATATGCGATTTGACCTCTTACAGCCGAAGATATTGATGTAACTATATAAATATTATTTTCGGGTACTGCCACAAACTTTGAGAAGTACTATACAGCCCATTCCTAATAGCACATATAACTATATACAACTCTGCACGCGGCTGAAATCCGTGCCGCCATCTTATTGTTTATGGCGAGTGTCAAAAGAGTGGGTTATGTGCCGTGGTTTTATTATATAACATTGTTGATGGCCTCTTGTAGAAGGGCCAACATCATATTTGCCATAAATGGCGGTGAAGTATTATTTTTTGCAGCGTGACATAAAAATAAGCGGAAGGACAAACTATGAATAAAAAGTATTTCAATTCAATCAATCATTCAATTAAATAGTCAATGATTTCATAGGTAATGCTAAAAATTACACTTGAAATACGTCTAATTCAGTATATGGTAATGTTTTTAAACTACATGCTCTGTTCGGAAAGATAATTTTTTATAAAACTTTAAAATGGGAATTGAAATTAAAAGCATACCCTTTATTTGGGCCTAAATTAACTCAATAGTGTTATACTGGCAATGGTAGGGTGGTAGTAGAAGGACGTGGTGGTCTTTTTCTTTTGCCATCTTGTCCAGAGCATAGGTAAGAGTTGGTGGCTTTTGACGCTGGACTAAGATAGTAAGCTCCGCCTTTAACATTCAAACAACTCAGCCACTTCACCAACTCGCTTTTGCGGTTGGATTGGTTTTGGGGTTTATTAACTTGTACCGAATGGTACGGTGCGTTGTCCAATATTATTGTCATAGGCTCTTTTAAATTATTTAATAGGCCTATGAACTAATCTTTGAATTTTTCGTAGTTCATCTCCTCATGATACTCCGTAGTTTTTATTGACTTATAAGATCTGCAAGTTAGTAAATTCTCTAAATTTATATCATAATTATAAATATTATAATATAACTATTATAATATTTATAATTATGAAAAATATAATTTATAATTTATTTATTAATAAATAATAATAATTTCGTTATTTTCTTTTTTTAATGATTCTATATATACGTAAATTAAACGTTGATAGATCATTCCAACTAGCGCATGACAGGCCGCTTTTATTGACACAACTTGGTGATTGCAGCGTCTCACTTATTTTGTCCATATTTCTGTGACGCTATTTTCCAACGTCGTATTAACCTCATGGTCAGTATACTCTAGGTCTATGCCATGGAAATACATGTACTTCGTACAAACTGGAACCCGCACTCTCGAATGACATAAAAATACAAGAAAACGACCTTGAAATTTTTCATTACCCCTTAGTCTCTTTCTAATTAGGGTGAACACAAAATACAAGTATTTGGGATATTATGAAAAAAGTTTATGTTCAGTATTTTTATTTAAAAACTTTATTGTTCAAATCAATAAAAAGGTTACAAAGGGCGGACTTAATGCCAGTTAGCATTCTTTGCCATTCAACCCATGGCGTGGTGAGAAATTAGTGGCACGTGACTTAAGTAACTAAAGACAATAATAAATTTATATAGATATAAATTTATTAAAAATTATATTCATTTATAAAATTTTAATTTATAAATGGACATCATTTTTAATAAGTTTTATATTCCTTCAGTAGCTTGCTTAGGATGAATTTATGGTTAAAGTTTTCGGGAGGCTGTCTTTACATCACTTATAAAATCATCATCATCATTACAGCCTTTCATAAGTCCACTGCACTCATACGCCTCCCCCAAGGAATGCCACAAAGCACGGTCCTGAGCCACCTGCATCCATCGACTTCCTGCGTGTCTTACCAGGTTGTCACTACATCTAGTGGGGCGACGCCCTACACTTCGTCCGCCGGTAATATAATTTAATTAATTATATTTTATAAAACATCGTTAATTAATTCTATGGGGAAGAAAGGTTCTCGAGTGGCAGCCTCGTACCGGTAGGCGAAGTGTAGGGCGACCCCCCACTAGATGGAGTGACGACCTTATAAAATAACATAAGGAAATAATAAAAATAAAATAACAATCGTTTTTATTTACATTTATTATTACAATAGCAATAGTATCTACAAAATTGAAAGATACAATAATAGTAATTAGAAGCCAAGGTTTTTACAACACAATTTTTTATACATGATTGAATAAAATAGTTTTGTGAAGTTTTTGGCGAAACTACACTCAACTTTTGGTCCATATAATTTTTTAGATGTGTTCTGAGACGCGTGGTCAAAAAAGAGTTTGAAATTAATTTTAAAATTCTGGATTCATGAAATTCAGAGCAATTTATACTGTCATCCATAGGGTGATAAAACATTTGTCGCAACTGTGGTGTGAAGTGTTGAATAATGATATTGATTAATACATTTTTAATATTAGGTTTACCCAGACTATTCATATTTGATGCCCTTTTAAATATTTTATCCGCAAAAAGGACAATTTTGTACACCTCTGCGGATGGAAATTGCAATTTACCTCGATTTACAAATATTGTAAAGGATTGATATTTATTTATATTTAAAACGTATAAATGATCGGTTTGTGAATGATCTGCAACAATTAGCAAATTTTTACATTCATTACATTTAAGCCGTTTGACAATATTTTTTATTATATATCCGGCAATATAATAACGAATATTTTTTTGATAATCCATATGGGTATTTTGTGATTCTAAAGCCTGCAAGTGGTTTTCGATTTCATCATCAGTATCTGTATTATCAGTATTTGAGATCGGTTCTACTAGGGATGATTGGTTATTGCCGAATTCAAATATGATATATATGATCAATCAATCATATATATCATATTTGAATTCGGCAATATGATATATATGTATGATCAATGCAATTTCCATTAATTGAGGGTTGTACAGAGTTTCGATATAATCATTTTCTTAATCTATGTCGGAATTCAAAAGGGCTGGGGTTGTCATTTGTTCGACCCCGGGCTCTAATACAAGAAAAATATATTTCTAAATTATCCTGCGAACATTTAAATGTTAAAAGGTATTTAATGGGACGAATGACGTTTAATAATTCGGGAAAAATGTTCATTAAAAAACCTAGAGCAATTTTTTTGCGCCCGTGGTGTAAAATACTTTTTCCATTGATACTCAATGATTTTAAATATTCTTTTGTCTGTTGCAAAATCAGTTTCCAATATTTTTTGTTTTCAATTTTCATAGGACTTTTGAAACCACGTTCAAAAGGCGATTTGGAATTCATGAAATCAAATATCCTATCTATCATTTTTAAAAACTCAACCGTGGCTTCACTCCCCAAAAAAAGCGGATTTCTACTAAGTCTTAAGAACTCGATGGACTCAGCCACCGATGAACTCAAAACTTGGGCCCCAAGTTTGACATTCATTTTTTTATTTTCGTATTCTACGTGGGTAGATGATAATTTGTTGCCAAATTTTAAGCCCTCTTCTCTTTGATTTTCTTTGTTTACTTGTGTCTGAAACTAACAATATAAATTTGGTAAACAAAAATACAAACATCGTAGGAAGTAAATTAGAACTACATTTAAATACATTAAAACCATAAGTAGGTAACATTATATCTGAACATTTATTTCTAACGATAGCAAAAATAGAGGTGTAACAACATTATCAAAAAAAATAATTTCCTGAGACCATATATTTGAGTAAATATGTGTAAATTTTCATTTAAAAAACTTAATACAATTAAAAAATTAGAAAAATATTCTACAAAAATAGCTTTTGAATATTTTTAAAAATTATAGCCGAGTGATTTCTTATATTTACGCGAACACTACACATTGAAATAATACTAGTTTTAACGGAATTTATCGCGTATATTTAACTTTTTTACCCGACGTTTCGAGAGCTTTACAGCACCCATGGTCACGGGAAAGACTGAGATGTTCAACGTCCAGCTGTCATTGTTAACCGCGGTTACCATAGATTAAAATTTTAACTTTTGTTCCCATCTACACAGTATGAGCTTATGGTATCATGGAGTCTTGCAGTTGTATGCTTGTGTTGGGATTTAATTTTATTTATTATAGGATCCCAAGCAGATGGTAGCACCCAGCCATCTTCTCTATTGAAATTAGGATGTTTTTTGATTTCAATAGCCTCGCGAATCATCCTTGGAAGGAATCGGTGTTCTTTAGCGAGGATTTGTGGTCTATCAAATCTGATGTAGTGACTGGGGCGATCTTGTACATGTTCACAGACTGCAGACTTCTGCAGGAATTATAGCCGAGTGTTATAACATAAGCTGTTCCAATTTTCTAGGTAACAGAATGCATTTTTATTTTTTTCTCAAAAAAATTATCAAGAGAAAAATTTTGTAATTTTAAATTACATTTCTTCCCTTGGAAACAAAACATCGCATGGAAATATGAAATAACAAGCACCTAACAAAAGTTCATACCTGTACCAGAGAACAATGTACTATTTCATTTAAAAACGGTGTGACTCCTTGTCTCAATCGTTTCCCCGTAATCATGTAATCGGTTGATTTGAAATGGAGGTTACAAATCTTTGCTTTATTAAAAAAGCGTCTTTTTAGTTCCACATTATTTAACCATTTATTACGTTCTGTTAGCTTGGAAGGAAACCTGCAAAAAATTAAGTTATAAAAAATATAAATTTCTTTTAATTGTGATGTTTTAGTGTATCGTCATTCGTGTAAACAACGTTTTGAAATTTCATTTAAATCGAGCAGAGTACCATTCGAGAAAACCTTTTCCATTTCTAATTAAAATGAAAATACATTCACAATGTATGGTCACCCTAGTCGTAGTTATAATACAAACATGAAACGTTAATAAGTAAGCAAATAATGAAGATAAATTGGAAATACAGAACCACAATTAACATCTAAACCAAAATAACAATTTGTCTATCCAGAAATAAGAGCAATTAAAGTCGAAATATCACTAAACAATTTCACATGACGCGCAGTATTTGCATGGTGTTTTGTACTTACGAATGAAATATAATATTGCAACCTGGATGCCATTCACTTTTGCAACCGCGCACAAAACATTTAATGACGATTTTACTAGTTTTGCCTCTGGATTATTCCAAAATTCAAAAACAAACTTGCGAAATGAATATAAACATCTGTCATTTGCAGTAAAAATTATTTGACAAATAGATTTTGGGTTGACATATAACGGCTTTTAAGAATAATTATAAAATAGGGGAAATATTGGGAGGTTAGGCAAATAGTTCATCGTAAATCTTTATTTAGTGTTTAAAAGAAAAAGCAAACACTTGCATGAAAATCGGTTTAGTCAAGTTTTTTTATCATTTTTGATTTATAATTCTTGACATACAAACAATTAAACTTATATTGAAATTCATAATCGCTGTCAATGGGGTAATATCAGCCGTCACGTTGGCTATCCTGTAGGGAAAACAGGGGTTATTTGAGGTCATTTGGTTATTCCTAATGTTGATATAAGGAGTGTGGGTTCCAGTTTGTCTATACTTCCGTGGTCTATGCCGACTACGGTGGACTACAGGGTCCATCTTATGATATATAATGTACGTCCGCTCAGGATATTCGGTATCACGGTATCGGTTCACTTGTTAGTCTGTGCTCAAGATCACGGAGGTTAGAGAACAGGAGAACGATCTCTACATGCTAAAGCATAGCCCGCATGTCCCTGAAAATTTGTAGAATTTTTAGCCGCGCTGCCGTCGGTAAGTAGTAACTGCGAAGTTTTTTTTTCAAAATTTCGGAAGTAATTGTCGCAAAACAACAATGAGTAGGCTTGACGAACGTCAATAATAATTATTAATTGATTGCTGGATGCGCTGGATGCATGTTGTATCCAGCAAGCCTCCTCACTACTTTTCGTGTGTGCTGATGGTTAACGAATAGGCCGGACGTACATCAAAGCTGTCGTGCGTAAAATATGCTAGATCGTGTGGATACTGGCTGTACAGGAAATGTGTTATTTTATATAGTAACAATCACTGACCTCTATATATACAAGTACGCTGTATATATAGAGGTCAGTGGTAACAATGCATGCGTTCGCTTTGTTGTCAATCCATTTGGATCTTTACACATATTCTCGCGACATGGTAAATAAAAGAAATAAAATTTTTATTACTTTTAGTCATTATATTATTAATAAAAATAGCTTAACATCTCATTAAGGATTTACATTTAATTCTCAACCAAAAAAAGGTTAAAAATCAAAAATAAAAAAATCTAAATGTTAAATCGCGAAAATATGACACAATTTATTGAAAAATAGCAATTCCATACGTGTTTGTGTAATACTTCTAGTCCGGACTACATGAACAAACAAAAAATATAAAAATTAAAATCTTGTACAACTGACTTCAATAGAAACAGAAACAGAATCTTTTTATTCAATGTAGATTATAACAATACTTATTGAAAGTCACTTTTTTTATTTACCACTGGTTCGCAAAAAAACCACTGTCCTGGGAAGAACCAGTAAGAAACCCAGCGAGACTATATTTTTTTTCCAATAATAGCTTACAATCATGGTTACAATTAACAACACAAGACAAATTAGAAATAGCTTGGTAGCGATCACCCATCCCACGGATTATTATCACCCATAAATTCATTAATACTATAATAACCCTTTTTATACAAACTTAGTTTAATAACATTTTTAAACTTTGTACATGACATATTTTGTATATTTTCTGGGATTTTGTTGTAAAAGCGTAAACATCGCCCCAAGAATGAATTACTGACTCGGTGGAGTCGAGTGACTGGTACTATTAGCTTGTGTCTGTCTGTTCCTAGTATTTACAGAATGAATATCAGTTATTTTCGCAAAACTACTTTTATTTTTGTGTACGTACATTACATTTTCATAAATGTGTTGAGAGGCCAGAGTTAATATATTAATTTACTTAAATTTTTGCCTTAGTGACTCTTTTGGTTTTAAATTATATATTGCTCTAATGGCCCTCTTTCGTAAAATAAATATAATATCAGTGTCAGTTGCGTGTCCCCATAGCAAAATACCATACGACATAATGCTATGGAAATAACTAAAGTAAACTATTCTAGCTGTTTCAACACTGGTAAGAGTTCTAATCTTTTTTACAGCATATGCTGCAGAACTAAGTCTGCTAGCTAGTTTTGATATATGGGGGAGCCATTGAAGCCTTGCGTCTAGTGTGATTCCAAGAAAAGTGGTGGTATCAACAAGGCTCAGTTCCTCCCCATTTAAAATTACATTGGTATTAACGTGTTTGACATTAGGAGTTACGAATTTCATATATTAAGTTTTAGTTCCATTTAAATGCAAATTATTAACATTAAACCAATTGACAAACTTAGCTAAAGCATTATTTACTTCGTCGTAATTTAATAACTGTCGTTTTAATTTGAAAATTAATGAAGTATCATCAGCAAATAATACTATATCATGGTTATCCCCAACTATGTAAGGTAAGTCATAAATATATACAAGAAACAGAAAGGGGCCGAGAATTGAGCCCTGCCATATGTACAATCGACCCGGAAGAACTTATACTATTAATGACAACTTTTTGCGTTTTGTCACTTAAATATGAAATAATTTAAGAGCATCACTTCTTACACCGTGGTGTTGTTTGAATTGTTTGATGTGTGAAGTTTCCTAGTTAATGTTTCATGTTGAACACAATCGAAGGCTTTCAATAGGTCACAGAATACACCCGAGATATATTTAATCAACTCAACACCAGCATCAGTTGTCGAGCGACCCCTTGTGAAACTGAATTGATTTTTATGAAGTAAATTATTTACATCGAATATATATATATATATATATATATATATATATATATATATATATATACAGATTTTTTTTTTACATTTGATCAAGAATAATTTTTTTTTAAATTTTACTAAGTGTTGGCAGTACAGAAATAGGTCTAAAATCCAAATAATAAAAAATTTAAATAATTAAATAATAAAAAAAAAGAGTCCAATGTACTAACAGATTTAAATAAACAACTTTACTATGCTTCATTAAATCAGGAAATACACCAGATTCGATACTAGTACTAAAAGTAATAGATAGTTAAGGTGCGATTGTATCTATTATATACGCAATAACTTTACCAGAAATACCCCACAGATCGGTGGTTTGTGCCAAACCCGATCGAAGTCCTTCGCAATGTCCAAACTAACGGCTAAAGCCTCCCCTTGGACTCTACTGCCTCCGCCCATCTATGAGTTAGGTATTGGTGATCAGCTGGTGATCCTCAAGATACCTCATGAGCTGGCAGTTTACAATGGACTCCATTGTTTTGGAGAACAAGGAGGTGATGGCGATGGGTCGGTAGTTGGAAGGGTCTGAGCGGTCGCCTTTTTTAGGGATCGGGTGGACAAAAGCCGTCTTCCATGATTTTGGGAATACGCCTAGAGAGTAGGAGTACCGGAAAAGACGCGTTAAAACCGGTGGCAACTCTGGAGCACACGTCCTCAGCATAATTGGGGGGATTCCGTCAGGCCCACACGACTTGTGGATGTCCAGGGAGAGGAGTGCTTTGCCAACTGAGCGCTGTGTGAACTGCACACGAGCACTCACACCGAAGGGTGGTCGGCGGCGTACTCTCCCTGTCATCGAGAGTCGAGTTGGACGCAAAGAAAGAGCCTAGCAGATCGGCCAGTAAGGCGTCCTCCTTGTGCAGAGATGGAAGAGATGGCCGACAGAAATCCCCCTGGACAGCCTTGGCGAGAGACCAGAATGCACGGGTTCCAGAAGGAAGGCGAACTAGTTTCTAGCCAATTCTGCATATGTGCTCTGACTTTACTTGTACCTTATCCATTTAAAGACAACGATTACGCAAAAAGAGTTTACAACTACAGATTATCTCGTGCTAAATGTGTATGTGAAAATGCCTTTTAGCAACACGCTTCAGATTATTTTACAAACCTATCAACATTAATGTGTATAATTTAGACTATGTAATATTGGCATGTTGCGCATTATATAACTTTGATCCCAGATTTACAATAGATTTCATCATCATCATCATCATCATTACAGCCCTTCACAAGTCCACTGCTGAACGTAGGCCTCCCCCAAGTAATGCCACAAATCACAGTCCTGAGCCACATGCATCCATCGACTTCCTGCATGTCTTACCAGGTCATCACTCCATCTAATGGGGGGTCGCCCTACACTACGCCTACCGGTACGAGGCTGTCACTCGAGAACCTTTCTTACCCATCGGTTATCGGTTCTTCGAGCTACATGGCCGGCCCATTGCCACGTCAGCTTACTAATCCGTAGGGCTATATCGGTCACTCTGGTTTTACTGCGGATATCCTCATTTCTGAGTCTATCACGCAGAGAAACTCCGAGCATAGCCCTCTCCATAGCTCGCTGAGCGACCTTGAGCGTCCTCATACGGCCAGCAGTGAAGGACCACGTCTCAGATCCGTAAGTCATCACTGGCAACACGCACTGGTTGTACACTTTAGTTTTCAGAGATTGAGTGTCGAACACGAGAAGATGTGTCGTAATTTCCCGAACGCTGCCCAGCCGAGTTGAATCCGTCGATTGACCTCTCGGTCGAAGTTGGACTTACCTAGTCGGACTATTTTTCCCAGGTAAACCTACTCGCCAACAACTACCGGCATAAGTGTGACATGGACATTAAACATGATCTTTGTTTTGTCCATGTTCATCTTAAGACCTATCCGTTGGGAGACACTCTCACTCAATGACGAGTACACTCACCTTCGATTTGCCGACGATATAGTCCTTATGGCAGAATCGCTGGAGGACCTTAGCACTAAGCTCAATGACTCACACACACTGAGGTCATTGAGCTTAGTGCTAAGGTCCTCCAGCGATTCTGCCATAAGGACTATATCGTCGGCAAATCGAAGGTGAGTGTACTCGTCATTGATGTTAATACCGTATCCTTTCCAGTCCAGTAGCTTGAAAACGTTTTCCAACGCAATGAAGAAGAGTTTCGGGGGATATAACGTCACCCTGTCTTACACCCCTCTGCAGTCGGATAGGTTTCGAACTCTGGTTCTGTACTCGGATAGCCATCGTAGCCTCACTGTACAAACACTTCAGCACTTCGATATACCGACAGTCAACTTGGCACCGCTGAAGAGACTGGAGAATTTCGACGTAATCAATGGCTTTCTCATAGTCCACATACGCCAGGCAAAGTGGCAGATTGTACTATTCGTACTTCTGTACAATTTGCCGAAACTGCTTTTCGGAAACCGGCTTGTTTGGGAGGCTGGAAGTCGTCGAGTCTGCGTGCGAGACGATTCGTAATGACTCTCAAAAACAGCACGTAGACGCGGCTCAGAAGGGAAATCGGTCTGTAGTTCTTTAAGAGAGCGTTGTCGCCTTTCTTAAAGAACAAGACCACCGCACTTCTGCCCCACGCCTCCGGAGTACCGCCACAATGGAGGACGGAATTGAAGAGCTTCTGAAGGACTTTAAGTACCTGTGTTCCACCCACTTTCAGAAGCTCCGCTGTAATTCCATCCTCGCTTGGGGCCCTGCCGTTTTTAAGTTGCTGGAGAGCCATTCTAATCTCGCTCAGACTGACATCCGAGATATCATCGGAATAGTGTCGGGTAAGACTTGCTCTTGGATCGTTACTCACACTTGAGTGTGGCTCCAACGATGATGTGTACAACTGCCCATAGAACCTCTCAATCTCACTCAAAATCTCAGGTGTCCCGGAAACGATGCTGCCACACTCAGTCTTCAGCTTTGACAATTGGCTCTTTATGGCAGACAGATCTCTGGCAAAGTCTTTGGAGCCCTGGTTCCGCTCGATCGCTTCTTTAATACGAGCGGTATTAAAGTTGCGTAAGTCTCGCCGCATGCATTTGGAGATCTGTCTGTTCAGTTGCCTGTATGCTGTCAAACCTGTTGACGATTGCAGCCTCATCTCCAGTCTGACAGCCATGAGATTAAGAGCACGATCGGAGTGTATTTGTGTTCTTCTGCGGTGGGTCTTGCAGAACTTAGCTCCGACCGTATGGACAGTTTCCACGAGCTTGTCATTTATATTGTCCACTGCATTGCATGCAATCTTCTAGGTACTGAAAGCGGTTACGTAACTCGAACAGAAAGGTTTCGGGATTCTGGATTAGAGCACGAGGGGACGGAGCGTTGACTTCATTAGACGAGACCTCTCCAACTTAACGTTTAGGTTCAGTGTGCCTCCTTCATTCGGTGATCGCTGCCGGTTTTCACCCTTGCGATCACTGAGACATCACTGAACAGTTGGAGTCTGGTCGTCATAATGAAGTCAATCTCATTTTTTGTCGAACAGTCGGGGCTCGACCAGGTCCACTTCCTGCGGGGCCGCTTCTAGAAAAAAGAGTTCATCGTAAAGAGTCCCTATTTCTCCATAAAGTCAGCCAGCTGCTGGCCCCTACGGTTCCGTTGCCCTACTCCAAATTTCCCTAACTTCAGCTCACCGCCTTCCCTTGTGCCTAGTTTTGCGTTGAAGTCTCCCATCAACACCGTGTAGTGGGTTTTGGAGGAATGCATGGCTCTAGAAATATCCTCATACATTTCCTCCACCACCTCATCGGGATGTGCTGAGGTTGGTGCGTAGACCTGTATGACCTTCAGCGAATACCGTTTGGTGATTCTGAGTATCAGGTACGCGACTCTCGTCGACACACTCCCAATCTTTACAACGTTGTTGACGAGAGACTTGGGGACGATAAATCTGACACCTCCTTGGGACAGATAGACGCCCTCCCGGTGATAGAACAAGTTGCCGGACTCGAGGATTACCGTGTCCTCCCCCTCTCTTCGGACCTCAGATAATTCAATAATATGCCAGCGCAGCTTGTCTACCTCTTCTTCCAGCTCCAGTATCTTCTCGTCAGTCCTCAGGGAGCCAGGTGGAGTCGTCGTAGGTGGCAACCGAACCTCCACCGGAGATTCTTGGCACCCTCTGCCCCGCCGTTACCATGGTCGCCACCGTAGCCAGGAATAGCGGGGCCGCCGGGGACTGGGGGCCGTTTATTTGCGTCGTTGCTCATGGGGGATATTTGCCATAGTTGCCACGCTTGGCGAGCGGGTTGGCGACCGCAGTTTTTTATTATGTTATTGTTATTATTAGGAAGATGCTGCTGCCCATCTCCTTTCTGTGTTCCTCTGTCACCTCTTACGACACCCACGGGAAGATATGGGGTAGTGGATATTCTCAACCGCCACTACATGGTTAACAACAGATTTACCAGAATCATTATTGGATCGAGTAGAAACAATGACTGGGGATGTAATATCAGGAGATTTTCGTAATTACTACCAATTTTTAGATGATGAAGAAAAACTAGCTTTTTCTAGCGAAGAATGTCATGTCATCAGAGTGGGATATAGAAGATGTTTTTGGCATGAAGGGCAAGATAAGTTCCAACATCTAATGATTGTATAAACCTACCTACGTTATTATGGAAATAAATTTAAAACTTTCTCATTAAATTATATCTTACATTTTGTTATTTCACCTAAAATGTATGAAATCCTTCACTCTGCTCTGCCTGATTTAACAAGCGGAAAGCATTAAAAAACTACCCGAGTACGGAAATTAAATACGCGCTGGGGCCACGGGTTTGAATCCCGCAGGAACATGAATTTGTACGGCCTAATGTTCCGGGTCTGGATGTTCGTCCTTGTGAAATTTATATTTTTAAACTACATCCACGATACGGGAGGAAATCCTAATGTGGGGATTTTTTAAGAAGATAAAAATAAAAAATAAATAAATAGTGTGCTAAACTCATAACTCTTCTTAACATTATCGAAATGATAAAACCCAATAAAATCCAACTTTGAAAACTAGTGATACATCATTTTAATAAGTAGTTAGTTAACCCCTTGCAGACGCATACATACCAGTTCTGTGAGGCCATCAGTTCCTGACTTGGATACTTCTTCGGCTGATAAAAACGACATTAAATTAAAATACCACAACGTTGATATGTAAACATCGTTTGTGGACGATCCTGTGGAAGAACTGATTTTGACCTTTTTCAACTCTCGAAAGTAACTATTCTTTTTTTCGTACGCTATCTACAGTTGCAGCTTCTCCCAGTATGGGGACCATATCTAGTAAATCCTGTATTATTCTTTGTTTGTTCATATCATAGAAGACCATAATACACAATAGAGTGGGTGTCAACCTTATTCTGTACGAAGATAGGCGTCGCCGGGAGCACACATACAAGCTATCACGTCGTATTATCAGTTAATCACTACTACAAACCCGATTCGCTGTGTTGATAGGCGGATTTTAGTACATATTTACTCCCCCGTTCTATTATATATGTATTATAGTATTCTATAGCTCACATAGTCCGGACTAGAAGTATTCCACAAACATGTATGGAATTCATATTTCTCAATAAATCGTGTAATATTTTCGCGATCTGCCATTTTGATGTTTTTGAATTAAAGATTTAATGATTGATAGGTGAGCGAACAAACTGCATAAAATTACAAATCAGCTGTACAGTCAGTATCCACACGATCTAGAATCATCATCATCTTCACCATTACAGCCTTTCATAGGTCCACTGCTGAACATAGGCCTTCCCCATGGTATTCCACAAAGCATGGTCCTGAGCCACCTGCATCCATCGACTTCCTGCATGCCTTACCAGGTCATCACACCATCTAGTGGGGGGTCGCCCTACACTTCGCCTACCGGTACGAGGCTGCCACTCAAGAACCTTTTTCCCCCAACGATTGTCGGTTCTTCGAGCTATATGGCCGGTCCATTGCCACTTCAGCTTACTAATTCGTAGGGCTATGTCGGCCACTCTGGTTCTACTGCGGATATCCTCATTTCTAAGTTTATCACGCAGATAAACCCCGAGCATAGCCCTCTCCATAGCTTGCTGAGCGACTTTGAGCGTCCTCATGCGGCCAGCAGTGAAGGACCACGTCGCGGTTCCGTAGGTAATCACTGGCAACACGCACCGGTTGTACAACTTAGTTTTCTGGTCAAAACCAAAAGGTAACCTGACGAGAAGATGTGTCGTAAGAAATTACGATACATCTTCTCGTCAGGTCGGATTCAACTCGGCTGGGCAGCCGAGTTGAATCCGTCGATTGACCTCTCGGTCGAAGTTGGACTTACCTGGTCGGACTATTTGTCCCAGGTAAACGTACTCATCAACAACTTCGAGCTTAGTGCTCCCAACAACTACCGGCATAGGTGTGACATGGACATTAAACACGATCTTTGTTTTGTCCATGTTCATCTTAAGACCTATCCGTTGTGAGGCACTATTGAGGTCATTGAGCATAGTGCTTAAGTCCTCCAGCGATTCGGCCATAAGGACTATATAGTCGACAAATCTAAGGTAAGTGATGTACTCACCATTGATGTTAATACGGTATCCTTTCCAGTCCTGTACCTTGAAAACATCCTCCAATGCAGCGGTGAATTCCTCGAAGACTGCATGGAACACAAACAATTAAATATTACATTCATACTGAATAGTGTCTTCCATATTTCAATTAAGAGATACTGTATTTTAAAAAACAGAATGTTTTCTGAGGAGGCAAGTAAATCTGCACTAAAAAGAAAAATGAACATAATTATACATAAATAAATGTAAAACTAGCCATCTTTACACAAATTCATCCGACTGAATTTTAGACTTTTTCACCCAAGATGATACAACAGCACATAATTATTTATTTTTGTATTAAATACTCTAACCATTCATGTTCAATACTCAATCTTCAAAAACACCAGATTCTCATACGAAATTTCAATCCTCACGCTTTAGGGCTTAAGTTTTTTTTATAGGATAGGGTGACAAACGAGCACACAGTCCACCTGATGGTAAGTGGATGCTGTAGCACACATCTCTATTTTCTGGATGTTAGCGCTGTTAGTCTATACGACTTATACGGCTTCATCTGACTCAGGGCTCGCAGCCTTGCAGGTCGCTAATTTAAAAAAGGGAAAGGCAATGAGGTGAGGATGATGATGAGTGGTTTATGACTTGGTATTGTTACCAATCATCATGTCGCCTTTTTAAGCGTTTTTTAAGCTATCTAACCGCAGTCCGAGGGGAGGAGTGCGGACCCCCATCTCTTACTGTTTAGCTCGTGTCGGTCGATGGTCTGGGCGGTGAGAACCGCCCAGGAACGCGGGTGTACGGTGTGTACGCGGTGTGAGCTGAAACGCGTCGTGCCCGTCTGCGGGTGCGACGCGCCTCATTCGTTATCCTAGTAGTGTTTGTCCCATTTAGTGTGAGTGTAGTGTCATTATGTGATGTGCCTGCGACGTTTGAGTCGACTGGATCGAGCGTTTGAGGTGGTTCTATTAACACATTACGCGGTCTACGGAGATAGGTCGCAACGTTTGTTATCGGAACGAGTAGCCCACAGACACCTACATGTATTCTCGATTGATTACAAATCAAAATGCAGAAGCGTTGTCATCCGTGAGAACTAAGATCGAATGCCTTGTTTCTAGTAAAAAGGGTCTCCGGTTCTCTATACCCACCATACGCGAAACACAGCAGCATTAAGCTGCTATTTTACGCTGGTATGCTGAGTGAGCGTGGTCCTTCCCCGGTCGAGCGGACCCATTCGTGCTACAACTATACTACTAATATAACTGCGGCATGGCTCTACCACGTACGAGTTTCCAAAATCGCTCAAAAACTTTTATTTGTTGTCCAAATACCAGTTCACATTGATTTTACTTAATAAGTGACGGACTTCCATGCAAACTTCTGTTCTATCCCCTATATGAATAGAATTTCCAAAAAAAAATTTATAGTGGATGTCTATTTCACTAAAGGAACTTGTTCTGTGTTGATGTGCAGTCAGTTAGGACAAGTAATATATAATATACGTGAATAGATTAGGTTCATTTTTCTTTTTAGTGCAGATTTACCTGCAATGGGCCGGCATGGTAGTTTATAGCCCACTGCCTGAGACGAAATAGAGTTTTTGTTTCGTCCGAGCCCACTGCATCTCACAGAGAGGAGGCGTGTGTTCCAGCTGTGGAAACATTATAGGCTAATTATGCTTTATTTATTATTTTACAACTTGTTTTATAAATAGGCGATAGTGTAGCTAAATTGTCAGATTTGTCTGCTTTCAACCAAAATAATAAGTATGTCTCTTCTTATAATATGATACATGTATGTTAAATGTAACTTGTGTTTGACCTTGTCTAGATTTTGATATTAAAATTGTATGCAATAGACCTGTTGATATTTGTAATTTCCACATTTGTAAACCCTCTCAGAAATGAGGGGAGGCCTGCGCCCAGCAGTGGGACGTATATAGGCTGTAACTTTACTTTTACTTTACTTTATATTTGTAATTATGTTCGAATATGCTTGCTGTATTTTCAAATTATATGCATAATCTCATTTTTAGATTACGATTAATTTGTGTTTAAGATTAACTGATTAAATACCCGTTACTTGTGACTTGTGAACACCTTTTGTTCCAAATAAATATATAATCCAAAAACACTTATTTATGTAAAATCAGTCATAGTTGCCCAATGAAAATTTGATAAATTATAATTAATACCATGCGAAATAAAAAAGTCATAAAGTAATGTTCGTTTTATTAGACTATTTCTTTAAATATTGCTTTCAGCATTGTATGCACATGTACACTGTGTTTCTCGATAATGATTTTATTCAGATGCCAATTATTGCTGAGCAACAATTGACCATCTTGAAGGAAAATATCAAGAAACGCACTGTAGTTGTGCATAAAATGCAATGCAACGTACCTATCTGTAAAATGCACTGTGCTTTGAAATTCCCGCCCTAGCTTCTACTGTTTAGTTTTCGTGGGCGGTACACATATGGCGCCCGTCGGTAAGAAAAAAATTCTTCATAAAATTTGTATGGAGTCGTTATTCTTCCCCTTTAGGGATATATGTGTTCTGTGGCTTCGTTGACGGAGCGACCGACCGTACGCGCGTACGTACACTCAAAGCCAAAATGAATATCGATACAGAGTGCCATATTACTGAAGTGCGGCTTCGTCTAGCAATATGGGATTTATTGAATGATAATACGATAAACTGATTGACATCCTGAAATAATCAAAAAACTTTTCCTCATTTTGCAATCTCGAAAATAGTTTGCAAAATTCGCCTTCAAGTAATCGTTCTACAAGTATTGGTTGTATATGATACCTTCGCCGCCTTATATTCCGTCCTTTGCGCAAAAAATGGCGTGTACATATTAGAGTATTAACAACAAAAGGATTCATTTTTCTCACGCACGTCACAATTCGCCGTCACCGTAGCACTGAATGCATTTTCGCAACCGATGGTCAGCGCTGACAGTCAGGACGTACTGACATCGGTCGAACGTAGCTGGGCGTTTTTCAAAAAAATTGTCGGTGACGTAATTAGAATTCCACATAAATGAGTTTTAACATTTAGCTTCAAAATGTAATTAAATTAATAAAATATAGTATGAGCAGTATGAAAATAGTATTTTTTTAAGAAAATAATAATGAATTTTGTAAATAATTACAATTTTAATTAAATTATGATCTCAAGAAATTCCATTACGTTACTAATTTTAAAATAGTTTTCATGAAAACTAAAAGAAGTTCAGTATTTTTAACTTTATTTATGAAAAATAAACACAATCAGTCTTCTAAAAATATTGATAATTCAGCATATTAGATCTAATCAAAAAATGTTTTAACAAAGATATTTCTTACGCTACTTTTGGGTACTTTGTACTATATTTTTTTCATCCTAGAACTTCAAATATGAGAAATATTCTTACAAAAGTTTAATTATAACAAATTAAAAATTAATAATAAACTATATTGAACAAAAGCAATCAAATTTCTTTGAGATCTATTAATTAGTCTTAGAAAATAAATCACAGTAATAATAGGACTTAAGATGAACATGGACAAAACAAAGATCATGTTTAATGTCCATGTCACACCTATGCCGGTAGTTGTTGGGAGCACTATGCTCGAAGTTGTTGACGAGTACGTTTACCTGGGACAAATAGTCCGACTAGGTAAGTCCAACTTCGACCGAGAGGTAAATCGACGGATTCAACTCGGCTGGGCAGCGTTCGGGAAATTACGACATATCTTCTCGTCAGGTATACCTCAATCTCTAAAAACTAGATTGTACAACCAGTGCGTGTTGCCAGTGATGACTTACGGATCTGAGACGTGGTCCTTCACTGCTGGCCGTATGAGGACGCTCAAGGTCGCTCAGCGAGCTATGGAGAGGGCTATGCTCGGAGTTTCTCTGCGTGATAGACTCAGAAATGAGGATATCCGCAGTAAAACCAGAGTGACCGACATAGCCCAACGGATTAGTAAGCTGAAGTGGCAACGGGCCGACCATATAGCTCGAAGAGCCGATAACCGATGGGGAAGAAAGGTTCTCGAGTGGCAGCCTCGTACCGGTAGGCGTAGTGTAGGGCGACCCCCCACTAGATGGAGTGACGACCTGGTAAGATATGCAGGAAGTCGATGGATGCAGGTGGCTCAGGACCGTGCTTTGTGGCATTGCTTGGGGGAGGCCTATGTTCAGCAGTGGACTTGTGAAGGGCTGTAATGATGATAATGATGATGATGAATAATAGGACAGTGACGTTAATGGAATTCGAAAATGACGTTTAGGAACTATAAGGCAACGTCTATATGACTCTGAATTATGACAACAATCATGGTAACTTGTACTTATGGTATTAAACATAATATTACTAGTATGTCATTTAAGAGCGTTTACAACGTACGGCATTTCATACAAACTTTCAAGTCCTTGTTTTCGAAATGCATGAACCGATTTTAATGAAACTTCATACACATAAGCAGGACACATAGCTCTAAAAAGTTAGTAAAGAACATTTTCGAAATGTCTTATTTAAAACAAGATAATTGCAAATATCTGTTTCTATGGAAAATTTAATATCAGTCGAATTTAGCTGTAACATTATTTTTCGAAAATGTTATCATTAACTTTTTGGACCTATATATCCTGCTTATGCGTAGGAAGTTTCATTAAAATCGGTTTATTTATTTCGAAAAATAAAGACTTGAAAGTTTGTATGAAATGCCGTACGTTGTAAACGGTCTTAAACGGTAACAAAAAAGAGTAAAAAAAAAAGGTAAAAAAGTAAGTAAATTAAACAACACTTAAAAAAAACAATGCGAAAAAACACATTTGAGATCAATCAACACTATTCATCAGTTCCAAGACAAATCGAACAAATGTAGTCAAAAAAGGTTGTTCCGCTACATATCAGGCAAACCCAACTTTTACATGCATTACATTTTACCATTCTTTGTATAACAAAAGGCTGACGCTCCTTGGAAATAGAGCACAAAAAAGTCCTTGATGACTTAAATTCTTTTCCGTTATGTTTGTTGTCGTTCGATATATTTATTTTTCTCTTCTTAGAGGGCTGACATTCAAGAGATGCAAGATTCTCTTTGAGCTATTTATTTTGGGTATTACCAAGAACGTGATCTGAAGCCGTCATGCATGAAATTTCCAGGATTGGAATTATGCTATCAGATTTAGGTTCGACTAATCTCTGATTATCGGTCAGAGACGTTATCTCTATGAGTGGTCCAAAAATTTTGTTGTCTTCTAGGGAATAAATTGGAGTTTCATCCATTTGACCCACATGGAAATCAAAATTTATGTTTTCTTCATTATCACTTTGGTATGTTTCTAAATCTTGGAGCATGTGATCAGGAATAACCTCAATAGGGGAACTGCTTATCTGTTGGGTATTTTCTGGAAATTCATAATCAATTGCCGTATTCATTTTGTGGGGCGCAATGCTTAGGCTCGAATAACAAGGAGTAACGTTCATGTTGTCTTTTGACGTCCCAGGGACTATTAAGGCCTCAACACTCAATTCGGCAGTTTCTTTTGATGGTTTAACAAAATTATGTATTTTGGGACAATAGCAACTGCACAAACCACGATATTCCCCACAAAAACAACTCAGTTGCCGATATTTAATCTGGTTACATTGTGTAGATGACATTTGATGCAATTGCATTGTACCAGGAACAGCTTGAATGCCGTTGGGAATAAGTTGGTTCATGTTTTCAATATCTTGATTACTTATGTAAAAGCACTTTACTGTCTTCATGCTGTTCTCTAAAATTTGAAATGCTTCAGTGGCGTTAGTAACATCATGACCATAAGAAATCCTTTTATCCAACTGTCTCTTAACAGCACCCCAATCCCATCTGCCATACTTTTGCCATGACCTGCCTCCGAAAATGACCATGTTGAATATGATAGTTTCAATTTTGGGGTGAATAAACTCAAAAGATAAAAGTTCTTTTTTTGACGATACTGGCTGCTTGGGCCGTCTGAAAAAAAGTGTACAACTTTTCATATGAGGGTTCATTTCTTTTGAAAGTTTGATAACTGGTATCAAGTGTGCCCAGATGGCATTCGGCTCATGGCAATTGTTATCTGAAACAAATACAAATGATTGGGATAGATTTTTCCAAAAAATTGCACCACAATGTAAAGTGATCGTGTTTTTGGAGGCACCAAAGTGCATTGATTGGACTTCTTCACTATATTTACATCCAAAATTCTCCGAAAAGTCGCATAAAATGATTATCTCGTCATCTTTCATGTTCTTGATACAATTTCTGTATTGACGTTGTTGTTCAATCCAGTTATAGAAATGAGTTTTAAACGCCGGTAGCTCGTTCTGAAAGTTGGTGATGATATCAAGTACAGTTCCTTTTACTTGTTGTTTAGTGGTCTTTTTAGTTGTATATACTTTGCCAGATTTTTCATATTCATGGTTTACCCTAGCCCATTTGAACCATGATATAGCAGAATCGAGTTTTTGTTCATCATATGGAATACTTTTACAATCTTTACATTTATTGTACATGCAGTCATAACGCGTAATATCACATGCAACGATGTTCAAGAGCTCCTTTATATTCTTGTAAGTTATGACACCTTTACATTTCAGTGCATTAAACATGTACTCAAAGTTACTGTGCTTAATACATAAGCAGGTTTCTCTATTATTGATACTTGGAGACAGTACATAATAAGGCTTGTATCTGTAAAAGGTGGTGAAGCCGCATGACCCACCGTCTTTTTTATAAATTTCGTATACGTTTTTCAATGTGTCGACTAAGTATCTTATTTGTGCTTTTTGTTTGTCTTTGGACCTGGTTTCCTTCTTACCAGCTGTGCTTTTACTTATATCGTCTCTCAAATAAAAAAGTTCTATTTCTTCCTGAGTCTTCTTATTTATTGGTCGTTGTACATTAATCCTTTTCCTGATTCTTCCTTTAAGACCTAAAATCTTACTTTCAGGTGCTTTTTCCAATATTTGCGCCTGTTTCCTAATCACGTTTTTAAGTAATTGTTTTTCTTTATTTTTCTTACAATTCCTGTACGTACTACGAATTGATATTTCCATTATTTCTTGTCTTGCTTTCAATTTATCGTTTTCTGTGTTCAATAAATCAAATTCGGTTTCATGTTTTTTTTTTTCATTCGGTGTAATTTCTTTCTCAGAGTCTGTATTGTTGTATTATATTGACGAATCATCTTTAAAGCCTTTTTATAGTAATTTAACAATTTTCGGTACCTAATTTTCAATGAATGTGAAGCTGAAGTACTAGATGCGTCACGTGATTGCCCTGATTGTGGATTCGGTTGAGTGTTTTTGTTTTTTTTTTTGTTTTCGTTTTTGTTCTCTCCAGAGTTTTCTTTTTTCTATTTTCTCGTCCTCAGTGAGCTCTTTAATCTTCTTTTGGTGTTTTTTTGTCTTCGTAATTCCTTCTTCTTAAATTCTTCATATTTTTCCGGGTTTTGTTTGATTTTTTCTCGATACCGTTTTGACATTTCTGCAGCCGTCAAGGGCATATTTAAGCCTAAAAACAATAGTGAGTTGATCATAATGTACCCCGTACGAAAAATCTCAAATTTTTGTGAAAAAATTTATATAGATTTACAAAAAGTGTTGCGTGAAATAATTGTCAAAATAAATGTGATAACTGTTTAACACATATATTTTGACGATAAATTCACGCAAAAAAAAACAAAGAAGACAACTTTCATTCAGAATACCATTAAAATTGAACACTAAATGCAGCCATATCAACAATATAACGTAATAACTATCGTTATTTTACTGTTATTTTTCTAATGTTATCCTGAGTGGAGTGTTTTGAGCCGAAATACCTACTCGAAAAATCTTGTTTGATTTACACACGAAATTAAGTAATAAGCAATTCATTTAAAAAATTCGAGGCATTTCATAGTTATTTTATTCATAGTTATTTATTTAGACTTTAGAACACTAATTAAAACCGATGACTTTATGAACCGACCTTTAGGATTCCATTACGTCACTTTTGAGTTCCATTCATGCGATAGTAGCGTTAATGGAAGTAACGCAACCACGCCAATAAAATTTTCAAATGAATTTACTAATTAGTTATCAAACTTTTATTCAATATAACTTAACATTTCAAATAACAATAAATTAACATGTTTAATAGAAAATAGAATGAAATACACATGAATACGTTACCTGGAGAAAAGCAGTAACGTTCGTGGAAATATTTTTTTCACATGAGTCGAGACAACCAGTTTGAGTATAAAATTATATATAAATTACGTGTCATGTTGTTTGTCCGCGATGGACTCCTAAACTACCTAACCGATTTTAATCAAAATTGCACACCGTGTACAGTTTGGCCCAACTTGAGAGATAGGATAGTTTTTTTGCCCATGAGTGACCCACAATTTCTTTTTTGCGAATTTAAAGATTTTTAATAGGGGATATGACAGAGAGTTATCGAAAAGGGCAGAACAACGTCTGCCTGACAAGCTAGTGTATTAAATAATAAAACCATTCTGATACAAACAGTACAATCAAAGAGATTTTTCATAAATTTTTTACAAAGAAAATACGAAGAAACTTTTTCCCCGACTTTTATTAAATCATTGCTGAAGCTGAAGACGATTTCAGTGTTTTCTAAATTATATTCCTCTATAGGCAATGATGACAAGTCTGATAGCCTTTCCTCTCTCACAGAGTTACTTAGATAATTTTTATCAGTTTTTATTTCAAAAAATTTCTTTCAGCTTTTGTATTGTAACCGGAAGGGTGTGGAATATGCTGTTATTACCACGGGAAAGCTGGATGCTACAGGCTATTGAATTTTATCAGCAATAATGCTATGAGTACCTTAATGAAATGAATTTTCTTAATTTCAGATTTTAAGCATGTTTTTAAAGTAATTAATTGTTGAGAAGATCGGAAAAAAATATATATGAATTTCGATTATCCACCCCGTCTAGGGAACCATTAATTCTAGGCAACTATTTATTTAGCCCCTGGAGTAGAGCTATAATATCCTAGTTAATTTTTTTAGGTACATTATCATAATTTTCTGATATCGAGCTGTATCGAAAAACTACAGAAAATTGATCAATATTTAACAGGTCTTCTTTAGGCACGTTGGGCACTATTTGATATATGATTTTTTTCTCGGAAAGTACGGCCTAAGAGTTTAAGTGAGATTGTGGATAACATTTTTTGAATTTTTGCTTACACACGTTCTGGGCCCCTGTAGCCCGGGGGCCCCGTATCATTGATATGGTTGATACGGCGATAGCGACGCCCCTGGATAATATTACCGTGCCCCTGGTTTTAATCCTGGATTTAGTGCATGATTGACGGTCAGCTTTGTATCACGCTGACTATACGCGCTGACAGTCGTTCGTTTAGTGCTCGACTGACGACGGACGTACGCGAACGTATACAATCGAAAAGAAAAATGAATTCATTTTTTAACACCATAAATGTGCGTACTATTTATAAAAGAAATATATGTAAAACAAAGAGAAAATACAAAACAAAAAGAAGATATCATGTTCACCCAATAATCATAAATCGGCTAATTGAAGGAGAATTTATAACACTACATCCGAATTTTTTTTTAATTACTTCGGTACGTCAATTAGCAGTTTTGATGAGCTGCTAGCAAAAATTCAAGATAGATTAATGCATTACAACGTGTACCGTCTTCCAGTGTCACCAACGGAAAGATTGACTGTGAATTTAAGGTACTTTTCTAGTAAAGTACTTTTCTATTTTTAACAGACTTCTTAGGGTGGGATAGTATAGGCTCGATAAAACAGAAAAAATAAAATAAAATCGTTTTTTTTTAAATCAGTATTTTAATATTATTATAAGTATTTTAAAAATATTACATTCACATTTTTCGGAAAGTAAAATATTCTTCTACATTGCTTGTTTGGTTTTGTGAGTCAGCTAGTGCCATAAATGGTTGAGGTAAATTTTCTTCCTGATAAGAATATTGTTCAGGTAGATTTTCTTCTTGAGATATGGATTTATTTACAAGGAATGTACGAGCCGTGTCTGAATATTGCGAATCCAGTGTTGTTGTTGAAGAATGAAATGTTCCGGGTCGCTCTCAGGCACCCACAAGAAAGTTCCCACAATGGCGGACGAATATGTACTTCAGCAATGACACGCTCAGTATCAATATTCATTGTGTTCACGATGTTACACACGCGCGTGTGGTGGCACTGAACGCACGCATATGGCAATGCTACACGCGTGATATTTATCACGATCTGGAACGCGATCTGGAATGACGTATCGCGATCCTTATCGACACACCTTACATGTTCGATACGGATCACGTCAGTATTGGGCACAAAACTGTTAAGTGCAGACATATCTAAAATGGACCGAAATGAAGAAAAAGCTTGTGTGGCTATCATTATGACAATAATATTAAAAAGGATATATTTTTATACGTGGTAGTGCCACACTGCAGCTATATTATGGTTGTAGCGCAAATGGGTCGGCTCGACCGGGGAAGGATCACGCTCTCACATAATACCAGCGTAAAATAGCAGCTTAATACTGCTGTGTTTCGTATGGTGAGTGTAGATATCCGGCGACCTTTTTTACCGGAAACGCGGCATTCCATCTTATTCCTCAGGGGTGACAATGCATCTGCATTTTGAATTTTAATCGAGGATAAATGCTTACACATACACTTCAGGTAGACTGTGTGCTCGATTGTCATCCTTATTCTATAAAAAAAAGTGTGGAAAGGAGAATCTGGCCTAAAAAGTGGCACCGACTGTTTAGGCCAGATATATACCGAATACAAAATAGTGTCCCAGAAATATGGACACCATAAGTGAGGCGCTGCGATCGCTAAGTTCGGTCAATAAAAGTCATTTTCAGTATATTTTTCCGATCAGATGCTAAACCTCTTGCACATCCACGCACAATAAAATATTTCTCCATTTTTTAATGTTTCTTTTTGTCAAAAATTACAAAATTACGGAGCATGAAAACTTTCTCACCAATGCCGCGGAGAATTATTCAACTAATTTCATCTACTTGTACTCATAAACAGTTACTATTCAGATTCAGTCACTATTCACTGCTAGTATATATACAGTAATCTATGATTCATTGGTTCTGCTATTTCGGAGATTATCCGGAACAAACAGAAAAAGATACACAAAAATTATAAAAATTGTTTTTGTTTTATAAATATTTTATAAAACTGTGCCCCACGGTTTAGCCCGCGTATATCACGTGTCTGCGCCGCGCAACATGACATGAAGGGTATGTTCCGAAATACAACGCAGTGTACTGTGTGCGTGACAGTATATGACGTCATACCTTTGCGACATTTGGAAAAGTGTTGGCGATTATTTTGTCATTTTGTGCTCCAAAAATCATTATATCCTCCTAATGGATATACTATCAATTATTCTATAATTTTTTGTATTTGAATAAATAGAAACAAATTCTGGCATGCTTCATTCGACAAACACACAATTAAAAATTGTTTTATTATGGCCGGATATCCGACACAATATGGCAGCAGCACGCTAGTACAATAAAGTGTCAAATGATGACGTCATTTGCATTGAACAGTACACTGCGTTGTATTTCGGAACATACCCGAAACCTCGCTCATTTAGTTCAATCATTTTGGCAAAAAAATTGGCAAGATTAATGTACTACTTTTATTCTATCGGCATATGTATGTTATACAGCAAAGTTAAATTTTATCCATTCTCTCTCTCCCGGATGAATGTCCCAGAAAGTGCCCCAATTCGCGTTTTTTTTTCCAGTTTTAAAGATAATGTACACGGTACATGAAAAGTGTGGAGGAATGAAATGATCAAATTTTCTATCAAGCTTTTATACATACGAAAGCGATATCATATATAGTTTTTGCGCAATCTGCCACAAAATATGAACATTTCTTATCTTTAATCAATTTTTTTTGCTCAAAGTTTAGATATATTAAAATTTCCAACTTTACCGCCAAAATATGTATGACTATAGTAAAGAATAGAATATGCTCTTTAAAAATACGTACAAATTATTTCTTAACTCTTTCGTTATGATAAAACTATTTATTTGAATAAGAATTAATACTACGATATGACTGTAACCGTCTTTTGTTTCGGACGGTGATCTAATTAATTTTTAGAACACAAAAGCTACTATTGTGACTTAATTACGATGGTTAGATATATTCCTTACGCGGACTTTTTTGAAGTTAGTAAAGAGTCCTTAAATCATGTAGCACATAATTTCTATGTATCATAAAGTTTTCTCAGCGCACGCCAAATAATGAATTTTATAGGCTACTTTGGGTTACAATTTCCTTACAGATCTCCAATATTTTTTGAAAATAAATATAGCCTATGTTGCTTTGTGATAGTTTAGCTTTCTATTGGTAAAAAATATTAAAATCGGTCTAGTAGTTTTGGAGCGTATTTGGTACAAACAAACAAAAAAATCTTTCTTCATAATATTAAGGTATAGATGATAATTTTTTTGTTAATATTTTTAACTTATTTTTTGTCCTTTTTTATTTTGATTATTTTATTTTTATTGTAAATATTATATTATTTGTAAAAAGATAATATCTACAAAACATAATTTTTTAGTTCGGAGCTTCCCTGTAAACTATATTTGATGTTGTTTTATTTTGTGGCAGCAAAATATCCTCGGTATATGAGGTAGTTGGCCAGCTGATAGGCTGGTGATGATGGTCGCTACAGTTAAATTTTCCTTCATTACCTTAATAAGTAGCCTCATTCCATTGCACATACTCGGGGGCTCTGCATATCTTATCAAGAAAAAGTAGTTATTGTGACATAACTGTAATAGTTAGACATATGGTATAGCGAACTTTTTTGTAAACTGTAGTACACAAACTGAAACTGAAAACTGTAGTACATCACTTTGCTCTATTGTCAATATTTTCCGCAGCGTATGCGATATAAGGATTTTTCGGCGTTACTATTGCATAATTTAACATGGAAAAGTAGTTATTTTGACATAACTGTAATAGTTAGACATATAGTACCGCGGACTTTTTGTAGATAATGATATCTTCTATAAAACATCACTCCCGTTTCATTCGGGTCCGACAACGGACTATTGTGTGCAGAGGCGCCGACACTCGATTAAAATACGGCGCCCGACACCCGATAAGTGTAAATGAGCTCTAATAAAGCTTTGATTGAATTGTTTGCGTTTTATTTAGGATTTTATTTTCTTTTAAGCGAATGATATTTATAACGATCCTTGGATGGCGATCCAGGATCGTGATATTTATTGAACGTGTAGTTTCAAGTATTGATGGATCGCGATACGGATCACAGAATTTATAGATTTCTGAAAATCCATATCGCGATCCAAGGATGTAGTGTTGCTGCAATACGGATCGCGTCATTCTGCTCTGGAGAAGACATAAAATAAAAGCACACGACGTGTCCCATATTGTGGGACACATCGTGTGATGGTTTTAAAAATTGTAAGCGCATGAAGGCACTTCAGAAGTTACTACCAATTTATATAATAAATATATAAAAAAATAAAAAATGACGCTTTAATAGAAGATGTTAGAAAAAAAGTCGTTAAAATCAACACTCATATAGCTCGAAAAATTGATAACCGATGAGGAAAAAAGTTGGCAGCCTCGTACCGGTAGGTGAAGTGTATAGCGACCCCCAACTATATGGAGCGACGACCTGGTAAGACATGCAGAAAGTCGATGGATGCAGGTGGCTGTGGGCCGTGCTTTGCGCCATTCCTTGAGAGAGGCCTATGTTCAGCAGTGGACTTGTTAAGGACTGTAATGATGATGATAACATTACAAAACATAATAGAAAAGGCTTAGTAGCGATCATATCATTCCAAATGATCCCAAATTATTATCCAAAAATTACTAAATATCATAATAACCATTTTTATACAAACGCTGTTAATCAAAGTTTTTAAACTTGGCGGATGTTAGATTTTGTATATTTGCGAACGACTTTAAGCTCCTTACGCTTCAATAGAAGATGTTAGAAAAAAAGTCGTTAAAATCGACACTCTCTTTTTTATTACTATTGCCATAATGACAGCCACATAACCTTTTATATGTGGTAGAGCCATGCTGTAGTTATATTACTAGTATAGTTGTAGCACAAATAGGTCGGCTTGACCGGGGAAAGACCACGCTCTCACAGAATACCAACGTAAAATAGTAGCTTATTACTGCTCTGTTTCTTATGGTGAGTGTAGAGAACCGGAGACTCCCCGCGCAGAACACCTTGGCCGGCAAGAGATTTCCCCTTTTTCCTTCCTCGGCATAATTGGTCACCCCAATGTGATACGAACATGCTTCCAGCAATATTCGAAAACTTCAACTTCAAGCTATCATCATCCTCAGAAACCCCTTCCATTAACTCCAGCCAACACCATCGGCAACGTATAGCTCCTGCAAGCTGGCATTTATTCTACGGCGCTCGCCATCAGCCTCTCCACATGGCTGCCGGGATCTCTTTTTTTAATATTTATTTACAAAAAATCCAATCAGAGTTTTTACTTTATTTAATATATAAAATAAGCAATTACAAACGATTTACTAACTTTCTCTATGTTTTCATTCACTGGAAATGACTGTTCATTTATTGCATTTTCAAATAATTTCTTATGTTTTTGCTAATTATTTGAAATCCAGGCAAAATATTATAAAATCCAGAACTTGTTTTCGAGCCTAATAACTGAGGATGGTAGATATTAAACAAGTAACCAGTATGCTAGACTGCAATTTTTTTACAGAATTTTCTTGGCCGTTCTTTGAATGGAGGGTTTACCCTAACTAGTACCTACTCTAAAATATTTAGGAATAATATATAATCAACACACGAATGTATTGAAATATAGATTTAATCTAGAATGAAACTGAATATAATAATTACAGAGTTCATGAATTATTAGAGTTTAATAAGTATGTAATCTATAATAATAAGAAATCTTATAATAAGATGTTAAATTAGTAGAACATTATTACTACCGCAAAGTGCTGCAACTTTGCTAGCAAAGACAAATTTTCCCATTTTGTTTCAATAATGATATTTAGTGTTTGCTTGTTATTTCTTATTTTTTTACCATTTGGTAGTAAATTTCCATCATTAGGGCAACATATTTTTATTTTTTTGTAATGGTAACTCCATAGTTAATCTGTCCGTTGTGCGACAAAAACCGGCGCAAGTGTGTGCATTTCTTGTGTCCTGCAACTTTTTGTTTGTTATATTAATAATTATGAGAGATTAGGGCCGAAAAACATTTATTTTTACTTGTAAAAAGGTACGTGTTTAATTTTTTCTAAAAGTGAATAAAATATTAAAAAAATAATCCGTATTTTTTTAGTCAACGATATTTTTGTATGGAAAGTTTGTGGGACATGCTAACATTTCCTATTCGCTGTGAAAATTCCTTCCTGAGAAAAATTTTACTGCGCGAGATAAGCACGGTGTCTAATGTACACGGGAAAAAATACTTGAAAGATCAGCTTATTATTTATTGAGATATCCTTCTAGGCAATGATCTTTTACATACAACTTTGCCTACGACTTTCTTGTAATACAAAAGAATAGCGTAAATTAAAAAGATTTTAGTTCTACCTGGCAAGGCATAAGGTCTGTTTTTCATATAAAACCCATTAGAAACTACAATAATAAATTGGTTCTAAGATACAGAGAAAAAACGTCAAAATCTGTACAAAGTTACCTTTAATCTTAACCAAAGACTAGTAGAAAGTTCTTAAATAACAAATGACATTTTTCATCTTTTTACACTCAACCGAATCTATAACACTAGAAATATCGCAAATACTTAGACACAAAACTACACACGAACAAACATTAGTTTTGTACGGGATTCGATCTCATAGCGCGTAAACGTTACAACCATACACTGAAGAACTGCGCTATAAAGCAGTAAATTTTAAAACAACGTAAATTGACAATTATAAAGTATTTTTTACTACATTAACCGCAACAATTTAGACATTTAGAAATTATATAAACTAAATTCAAATTATCGATAATCTCAAATTTACATAATGAAAAAAACAAATCAACAAGCTACTATTCTAAAAAAATCTAATATTTGGCGTAAAGTTGAACAAAAATGGAATTCTTTACTTGTGTCGGTCACCAAACACAGAAATTAGCCATGTAAAACTGCACTTTCTAGTGTTCGTACATGGAATTATTAAATGCTATAAACTATTTATAAATAAATATCATTATTTGGTATATTATAAAATTTAAGTACCCTGTTGTATCCAATTTTTGAGAAGTAATGTTTATTGATCTCAAAATTTGAATGAAAACTTATTTTAATAGTAATGGGTATAATACTTTGTTTTATACTTTTTTTACGTGTTGATGGTTCCGGGAGGTAAGCTACTCATTTCATAATTGAGTTCCAAAAGCAAGGCGAAGCCGGAACAGATCGTTAGATTTTTATTAAAACATCACTTAAGTTTTTTTTTCTAACGAAAAAAGGTGATCGATTTTTTTCGCAATATGAAACACAAATAATGGTTGTAAGAATTTTGCTTACTATTCGACTTAATTCGGTAGACGGAAATATCATACACCAGCGATCCGCCACGGCTTCGCCTGAATTTTGTTACAATAGCTCAATAAAAGGCAGTTATATCGATATTACAGACAGTGTAGTTAAGTAAGGTGTAACACCGGGAATAATACTAACGTCTCTTATCTTTCGCTGTATAAATTATACTGTAAGCTATTAAATTAGGATATCAAGCGATTGTTAATAAGATTCACTTGAATGAATAACAATTATTTCTCCGGTAAGAGCAAACTAAAAACATTTCAAAACCATAGTAAACTTTGAAAACAAAATTTTATAAATGAAATTTAAATTCCTTGGGTCAAAGAAATTAAAATATTTAATTTCATTTTAAAAATTTTGTTGACAATTTACAAAATGCAAAATGTAGGTAGAAATCCCTGATAATAAAAGTAGTCAAAAGATTTCAGCTTTGACGAATGTTATGAAACAAAGTATTGTTTAATTACTTTGGACACATTTTAGAAGACTAACCGATTATGAATAGCTTGTAAAATTTTTTCTAATTCAATCTCCGACAAAAAGACGTCCATCTCTATTGGCGCTTCCCGGCTTTGCCGTCGACTCTCTAGTAAACGTCGACCGTGCTGGAGACAAACAGTACTCTTTTTTGTTGGTAGCCCTCGTACCTGGGAAATAAATCAAAACATAAATAATTTGCGAGCAAGAAACACAAAAGGGTACTGCGTTATGATCAGTATCAGGGAAATATATATAGGGGGCTAAAGTATAAAATTGCCGGTTTATATTGAAAAAAAAACGTCCGGCTAAGTAAGTCAGGCCAACACAGTATAGAGGTAGGGGGTACCGTAGTTGCCCGTCACAATATGTGAACTTAGAAGGGGCCTTCTCGATACTAGTAGTAGTATTAAGTGGGTCTGTGGTTTGACCTCTATTAAGACTAAAAATGGGCTCAAATAGGGCGATGGTAACTGAAGGACTTATTTTCCAAGCAGATTTACTGGAAGTGGTATTCAAAAAAGATAAAAAATCTTTTCGATTTTGAAAATAATACAATCTACATAAAACCATTCATATGCCAATTACATAGACGTACACATTTTTAATTTTTATGTGGTAGAGCCACGCTGCAGTTATAGTTGTGGCACGAATGGGTCGGCTCGACCGGGACAGGACCACGCTCTCACAGAATACCAGCGTAAAATAGGAGCGTAATGCTGTGGTGTTTCGTATGGTGAGTGTAGAGAATCGGAAACCCTTTTTACTGGATTTGAGGCATTCCATCTTAGTTCTCAGGGGTAACAACGTTTCTGCATTTTGATTCTTAATCGAAGTGAAATGAGCTATCTATGGCCCACAATATCCATATACCATCAGGTGGACTGCATGCCAGTTTGTCACCCAATGCTATAAAAAATGCACATATGGTCATAGTGCCTTATCACCTATTAATTCGCGGCTATATAAGCTTAAGATATACATGACCGTAACGAAACTTCTCGTAAACCATCTCTGCACAAAACTATTCTGAAGGTCGCTCGGAAGTTTGAGAAACGAATATTTACAATGTAATATAACAATCATCACTTGATTTAGAAAACAATTAACTTGATCGATCAAATACTTTATTTAAGGCATATTTTTTTAATAAAAATAAATGGCTAACCGAAACGAGTATATCGATGTCGATTATACCTAACATTACGAATAAATCACTATGCGTGACGATTAGTAAAGACGTCATGTTTTACGAAGTAACGTCACACATAATACAACCACGACAGATTTTTCCAAAAAAACAAATGATACGAGTGTACTTCCTGTCATATTTGGCACTAGCTGAGCCGCGCGGTTTCACCTACGTATATCACACGTCTGAGGTGCTACTTTAGACCTCGCTTATAGAGGCGTTCGGGCGGATATTGTAACGCGTCGTACGCGCACCGAGCCGACTGTTAAATTATTTCAATGTCTCATTATCTCCTAGGCAATGCGTCCAAATAACATGCTACAAAGAGTAATATTTCGTCTGTTTACTGTGACTTTTTATTAGATGGAGTAAAGGTCTTCACTTTGCAGAACATTGTGTTTATGTATCAAGCCATAACGCCAGCTAACGCGAATAAAGACATTCGGGAGCGCTTTTTTCCGACTTACTTAACAGAACTCAATGAAAAAATATATGGTATCGATATTTTTGAACAGTATCGATATATTCGCGTGATAAACATCGATATATCGTCATGTTTTGCATAATGTAGTAGGATAAGGCTCAAAATGGTTTTACCGGACGGTTGACGGAAAAAAATACAACATTTGAAAATATATCGAAATCAATACGAATTCGATACTCGAAGTTAAATATTGAATATCGATATATCGCAACTTTGTTATTATATATATATATATATATATATATATATATATATATATATATATATATATATATATATATATATATATATATATATATATATATATATACATATATACATATATATTTAAGAAAATATCGATATATCGATAGTTTTTACCCAAGTCTAGGGACAAGCTGCGGATCGCACTTTCATAAGTGTTTTAGGATTATTTCATAACCCACTAATAGCCGAATACATCTACGTAGTATACAAATATATTGTAATTGATTAATATAACCAGCGTTTATTTATAAAATTGTATCAGATAATAATTGGGTGAACCAAAAGAGCCTTATCGTGAGGCGATACCTATATTATAATAGTCGAGTCGACGTATACTTATTTTATTTTTATAGGATAGATTGACAAACGAGCACACAGTCCACCTGATGGTAAGTGGTTGCTGCGGCCCATAGATATCTACATCTATCCTCGATTACAAATCAAAATGCAGATGCGTTGTTACCCATGAGGAGTAAGATGGAATGCTTCGTTTCCAGTAAAATGGGTCACCGGTTCTCTAGACTCACCATACGAAACACAGGATCATTATATATAAGCTACTATTTTACGCTGGTATTCTGTGAGAGCGTGGTCCTTCCCCGACCGTACGACTCATTCATGCTACAACTATACTACTAATATAATTGCAGCATGGCTCTACCATGTGTAAGAACATGAAAATAAACTACATACCTACTGAGGTATGTACCTAGTTTATTTTCATTTTGAAAAGTACATCATTATTTTATTTGGACATTAAGGCGCTTCTTGTAAACTAATAAGTACTATACATTTTTATCCCGTGTCTTGGACGATCGTGTCCAAATAAAATAATGATGAAGTACTTTCAACACGAAAACACGCATACACACACTATATATATATATATATATATATATATATATATATATATATATATATATATACGTAAATTACGAAGATAGATAATAAAATATACCCTGGACAGATAAAGTGTAGCGCGGCAGATTTCGCACTCGTCTTGTTCGCGTACATTCCACGCTCCCGCTGGTCGCTTACGGGACTGTTTGCAGTTGCGACTCTGTTGAATGGGCACCAAACCAAACATATTTATTTTATTACAGTCTCGTTAACTACTTATCATCAATATTATATCAACATTAAATCAATATTTGGTTAATTTTGGAAATTAAAAATAACAAAAATTAACCACACCGACGACATATTATATTAAATTTTCTGTAAGATTCCTTAGGCTATTCTCCAAATTTCCGAGATTCCACTTTTCCGTATTTAATAAAGCGCTTTAAAATGAGACCAGGGAAACGTTTAATTTACTACCCACAGTAAGTTATTGGTCTTCCCAGAATAGGGAGAATTCGACGGACATTGCTGGTATTTTCATTAGTAAGCTTTTTGCACTCTCATTAGATATGGAGGTACTCAGAGGGAGAGTCATAAAACTAGCTGAATCCTAGAGGCTTCTCTTGAAAAAATTCCACCAAGCATAGAAAAACTATGTGCATAGCAATCTATAACTAAAATACCACTGCAATAATAATCGTTTGAGCACCCTTTTTTAAAAAAGAGGGGGCAAACGACCATGCGGCTCACCTGATGGTAGGTGACTACCATCAGTGGGGAATTAAACGCGTTGCCGGCCTTTTAGAAAGGAGTAAGCTCTTTTCTTGAAGGTCCCTAAGTCGTAAAAGTCCGGAAAAGTAAAACGTACAGTAGTGGACCGCCAAGCATCCAGGTGGTGAGCATTGTATCGGGAATTTTGACCCTACTACTATACCGCGGGTTTTGAATTCGGATTCCACCCCGAAGTAGTATAATAAGTATAATTTTCAGGTGTGGTTTCGTTGTGATCGTACCTGTGTCACTGACACTGGATTCTAGACTATCCCGATAATTTTGCAGAAGTGTTACAACGGATATTACCAGAAAGCGATGTAACGCTTACGCAAAAGTTCTTGTTAGTGTTTACGGTTGTGTGGGACTGAACTGTCCCGTTGATTATTATGTTTATTTAGAATATGTCGGCATGGTCGAAAAGAGGTCGATAGGTAATTAGTATTTGGAAGACTAGTCAAGTTGACAGTGCGCTTACCGGAAACGTTGTAGCGGATTATGGCAGTACGGTTGTCGCGTTCCTCACTGATAATGGTCCTGAGGCTGGCATATATTTGCGGTAGAATCGACAGCGGAGAGCGAGGGTCTCGTGCAGCCGCTAATAAGAGTTGCTCTAGCGAAAACATCGTTGGTTCGCAGCTTTCTCTCACCTCCTGTTCAAAATAATATTTCGATTTTAAGTAAACTAGTTCTTACTTGAATTTTAATGGACAATATAATCAGGCCTTTAATGACAAATTTATAATTTTAGAGAATTCTTCTTCACGGGCATTCGCTGCCTGTGACTTCTCTTGTGTTATTTTTTATTTTCCTTATATGTGTTCGACTGTATGTTTGTGTCTATTGTCTGTTTTTACAAGTACGTTTGCTTCTCTTGTTATTATGTGTATGCGTGCTGGTGCGTATGTGTATGCGCTTGTATGTGCTTGCCTCTGTGGGAATATGGGCGTAAGTAAGTCGACACCAACAATTTATACTACGCTAACTCGAATTTTAGGGAAAATCGTTTTTTTTATGCCAAGTTGCTTAAAATGTCTTTTTTTATATGTAATAAAAAAATCGTGAAGAAATATACAAAAATAACGAAGTTACAAATCTTATACAACGCTAAGTAAAGGTACTTTTCGAAATCACTCAATTTAAATTACGCTAACTATTATTAGCGGAGTGTACACGGGGGTGGCACGCACCGCTTATTTGTTTAAATTAATCTAACGACACTTGTCGCTGTATTAGATGTGATTGCGCGGTTTTAAAAACTTTATAAGTAAATCATAAGTCATCTAACGTCATTGTTACAAGTTATTTAAAATATTGTTAGTGTTAATTTATTTCACTACATATCACTACTTAGTGACTTTTCCGTTGTAAATACTTATGTAAAAACGAATGTTAATTAGTTTATTGATGGTACCTTGAGTATATTTATAATGTACATGTTTTTTATAAAAATAATCATATGATTTCAACACGTTATCCCTATTATTATAGAATCCTCGCCATTACCTGCCGAAGTTAACAATCCCGAATTCGTGGCTTTGTATAATCACGTCATGTTTGAAGAGCCTATTCAAGAGCATGATTATTCTATAGTCAGTTCTGCAAGCCGAGATATAGACGATTTCAAAAATGATGTATAGTATTACAAGATATAAATTTGAATTGCTTGGGGACTCCTAAAACTCCACTTGATATTTATTCACCAAATGTTTTGACTTCAATCTAAAAACCTTCTCCATTGACATTAACTCCACCAATTATCGAACCTTTGTTTTCAGTCGTCTCTAATGATCCTTCTGACAGCATAGATAATACCCCCGTACCTTCACCTTATAGTGATTTTTCGGAATCTTCACAAATTTTAAACGATACTTTAGTGCCGACTTCTTGCCAAGAAACCGAAGATAGAACACTCACACCAGAAATCAGTGCGTCCGTTCAGGAAAGTCTTCCCGATTCACATATGGTTAACTACCTTAGCAATAACACAGATTCAGCATCGGCAATATCTACTACCTGTAATTCTATTTCCTCGCCTGCAATGTTCAATGATAGTAACTATTCTGCAGTATCGAACCCAAAAAATAATAAACGTAGATCTAAAAAAAGAACTGATGTGGGTCTCAAACGTCTTAAACTTGAAGATGAGTAGATAAATAGAAAGAGAAAACGTTTGTGTAACAAAGGATTGGAGTATACTACGTTAAAAGGGAAAACTAAAGCACCAAGAAGCATTAAAGTCAGTTGTGTCAATTGTTTTCTGCAATGTTATAATAAAATAAGCCTGTTTGATAAGTTTTGGTATACTGGTAACCACGCAATACAATGGCAAATCATTGCCAAATATGTAATACAAAAAAGTAAAAAGACTGCCACTAACGTTGAGAGCAAATCTAGTCGTTTATCACACACTTTGCATTATCACCTTCCTATAAATTCTGACAATGGTATCACATTACAAAAAGTTTTCAAAACAATGTTCTTGAACACCTTTGATATTAGTAAAGATTTTGTGTATACTGAAATACGAAAAATCCAAGAACACAATGATTTTACTCATGTTACTGGTGACAGAGGCCAGCATAAAAACCATAACTATGTAATTTCAAATGAAAAGAAACAGACTGTCATAGATCACGTTAATTCTTTCACCCCTATTGAGTCTCACTAAGTTAGAAAACGTACGAGTAAAAACTACTTAGAACCTTCTTTAACTTTTTCAAAAATGTTTAAGTTGTATGATGAGTGGTGTGCTGATAATAATTATAATGTTAGAGTACAGACAGTAAGACAGTATAGAGATATTGTTAATACTAATTTGAAGTAGTTTTCATTAACCAAAAAAAACCAATGCGACCTCGTGTCATCAGTACAAAAATACATCTAGCCCTACAGATGAATTGAAAGAAAACTTCACAAAACATCAAACAGAAAAAGAAATTTCCCTTAAATTAAAATAAGAATGTAAACTATTAGCTGTCTCTAGTAACAAAGTAGTTTGTATTGTATTTGATTTTCAAAAAGTTTTAGGCTCACCACATGGTAATATAAGTGTATTATAGGCATAATCTCAATGTATATAATTTTACAATTTACAATATGGGATCAAAAGAAGCATTTTTGTTATGTGTGGGATGAGCAAACGGCTAAGTGGGGGGGGGGGGGGGGCTAATGAAGTGGCTAGTTGTTTATGCGATTTTTTTATTAAATTAGCTTCTAAGGGAGTTCACGAAGTCAATCTATGGTCAGACAACTGTAGGGGACACAATCGTAACCGTAATGTTTACTATATGTATTTATTAGCTGCTAAAACTTTTAAAATGAAGATAAGCCACCATTTTATGGAAACAGGCCATACACAGAATGAAGGAGATTCAGTTCACGCTTTGATAGAAAAGACTGCAAGAGGTAGAGAGGTATATTCGTCGGATGAGTGGTATTCACTAGTACGAAGGCAAATATCAATGGGAATCCTTATAACGTTAGCGACGTTAATCAAAACACGATATTTAATTTTAAAAGTAATATTTACAAAAAATGGACTAAAAATTTAAATAACGATAATTTGATGTGGAATAAAGTACAACGAAATTGATGTTTCTCCCGGTAATTACGGGTTGTTGGTATGTGAGTATAGTTTAGGTGATAAAGAAAGCAATCAAATACAATATTTTTAAAAGACATCTACTAGATTATCTCAATTGGAGCCTTTTCCCGAAAAAGCATACAAAACTTTGTTAAAAATTAATGTAGCAAAAACTGTGATAATAATATTATACCCGAAAAGTATCATAGATTTTACAGGAATATATTAACAACAGAATATGATGAGAAAAATATAAGTGATCATGAATGATTATAAGTACATAATGATTAATACATACTATTTAAATTATTTAATTTATATTTACCACTAAGAAATTTTTGTTTTTTTACTAAGAAGAACAATTATTGATGTTGAACTTGATTTAAATATAATATACGAAGTGGAACTGTGATTAATCTGTACTCTTATTGTTAATTAATAAGTATCACAGAGTACTTTCTAATATACATAAGTATTTCCCTGAAATTTAAATAAACAGTTGATTACTATTTTTGTTTTAATTACGGTGAAACCTTACATCTTTGCCCACATATTTCGGTTTTTATTACTTTTTTCAAAAAATATCCACTTTATTTTGATGGTTGCTGAAGCTTTAAACGACACTCTATGCAACAAATAACCTGTCAAATCCAGGTGACCTAATTCCTAACAGATGCTGAGAAAAAAACAAAAACAGACGCGGGCAAAGTTATCTCCACTTTCTTACATCTTTGCTCAACCTAAATTTCTCACCAACTATAAGCTCTATGATTTTGATTTTAAGATATATTGTTAGCAAACCGGCAAAATTGTATACTATTACATTTTCAAATAAATAGAAGTCCATTTTAGGTTTTAATGGAGGTGGGCAATGTTATCACCACATTTAGTCACGCTTTCATACTAAGAGATTTGAGGTGCTAGGGCTGTACATCAGATGAAAGGAAAATAATAAACTGATATTTAGGCAATAATGTATTTTTTTTTTAAATTAAAAACAACAACTAACTGAACAACAACAAAAATCAAGAAAATCAATGTTTAGGTAGGTAACGTACCTATTAAATATTAATAAAAAGAAACAAATAGGTGTCCGCTAACGCAAGCGTGCCTATTAGTTACCTTCGTGAGTATTAGTTTTTAAGAAAAGATAGGTAAGCAGCGCAGAAATTTTTTATCACACGCACGCAAGGGAGATTACCGTTCCTCATACAAAAAAAAATAACAAAATATTTCTTCTAGAACAAAAAATTAACAATAGCAGCCTAAAACATTATCCTTATAGTGCTAAATTTCAAGAAATATCTTCTGAAATTGAAAAATTAAACAAAAATTACTAACAGTCTTTGATGTTACCCTTACGATTCTAGCTAATAATTATAGGTATAAGTATATATACTTATACCTATAATTACTAGCTACACATTACACTTCTCATCAGAAAAATCGATACACCTCACGAGTTTGTTTTTAAAGATTATCAAAAAATAGTTTTAACGTATAATATCATTTTATTATAATAAAATTAATGTTCACATTCTGCTTATTTAAAAAATACAAAGATTTATTATTTATTCCTAAATATACACATTTTTCAGATAATCATTACAAGGCATAAACTCGTGGGGTGTTCCGATTTTTATGATGAGAAGTTTAAAAAATTAAACACGATGGAACTTAGTTCCAGCACTAGAACTATGGCACAAGAATCACAGATTAATATAATACACATTTGCACATAATTAGAAATAAATCTTATTCGAAATCAACATTGTTGTACCTATTGTAAATAAATTTTAGGTGTACGTAATAAAAATATTTAAAAATAAGGTTTGTACCTTTTACTTTACCTACGTACCTACATTATATTGTGATAAGATAAGTGAGATCTAATAATCAAAATATAAGTAGTCATCATCATCATCTAGAACAAACTCTGTTTCATTGGTATTAATTGTAAGTAAATTCACGGTTTTGACAATATTCTTACAATCAATTATTTCTACTTCTTGTTTTTTGGTTTTTATAAACTTGGTATTGTCGTTTCTACCGGTTCGTCTGAAAAATGATGCATTTACTCTATCATTTCCTACTTTTGCTATGACTTTACCGACAAAATAATCAACCTTTTTCTTAAAAAAGTATCTGACTAATATAATATCCCCAACAGCATAATTGATATTAGAACAAGCTTCACTTAAATGGTCGTCGTAGCTCGATGAAGGTTTTTCTGTTTCCGTTGCTATTGTTGTTTTATTATCTTTCATTGACTCTGTTTTAGGCTGTTTTGTATTTAAACTTTGAATGTCTTTGTCGGACTTATCAGATTCTATATCACAGATATCTGAATCACTGTGAGTACTAATGTTGATATCACTATTACTTGTTTCACTTATATTTCTCTTGTATGTTCTGCGGGCTGGTTTTGTCTTTGGTTCAATGGTTGATTTGTTGCTTTTTCTTTTTTTCTTTGGTTGATTAGTTATTTTCTTTCCGGACTTTCGATTGGTGTTTTGTTTTGTATCTGCACATTTATTTATTTCTTTATTTAAATCAGTATGTTTAAAAGTTTTGTTTTCTTTGCCATTATTTTTGCCAGTCTCCAAAATAACTTTAGTTTCATTCGTAGAAGTATTTATTTCGGTTAAAATATTTTGTTTTGAGTCTTGTAGCTTTTCGTGATGTTTAGTATTTTTGTACTTTTTTATATTTAAATTGTTTGCATTTAATTCTTCTCTCTTCTCATTTAAGTCTATAATTTGTTGTGTGCTACCATAATCAGATGTGCTGCGACGTGGTAAAATATTTACAATGTTAGGGCAAATGTTGTCAGATGCAATCTTGGTGTCATTTTTAAATGTTCTTGTTTTTTTAGGTCCTGTCACAGTTTCAGTGTACATGCCTTTAGATGAGGTTAACTTTATTTTATCTCGCAATACTGGTTTGTTGTTTATAACTTGCTTCACTCGGGTGGCTATTGTATATTGAAGAACTCCAGTTTTCTCATTTAGAATGCATCTTGATACATTCTCTTGCTCTTGGTATTCAGACTCAACAGTAAATTTATGGGTGTTATCATTGAATATGTCGTCATTGTCATTGATGGCTATTATCTTACCATTTTTATCCAAAGTGCAACTTGTTCCGACTTTGTTTTCATTGTGTACTGGCTCATCATTAATTTCATTAATTTCGTCAAAGTTATTAGTGTCTATTATCACAGTTTTTTCATCTAAGATGCACTTTGTTACAGTTTCACCCTTTTTGCTGTCCGATACCTCAAGTTTATCAATTTTATAAAAGTCACATGTCAGATTTAACAGTATATTGCTATCATTCAAAATATCTTCTTCCAAATAATTATAGATATCAGCGGTTTCATCTTTATCGTTTATTGGCTGTCCAATAGCTGTATTGTCTAAAAAGAGGTCAAATACGGGATCATTATTTTCTGGATTATCTTGATTTGTAATAGAAGTCTTTTTTTTTGTTGTTTTTGATTTTTTCGCTCCAACTCCATTGTTTTTTTTAGAGGTCTGAGTCTCTGTAACTTCTTGATTTGAACAACTCAACAAACCGAAATCGCTTATTGAAACAGACTTGCCAGGCTCTACTGAAACTTTTTTATTGCGTTTTACACTCACTGCTTTCGGTTGTCTACACTTTTGCAAGTAATTTAATAAGGCGTTATCAACTGTGTAATTTCCAAGTTCTTCAGCATATTCCGGCAGCCGTTTGAGCACTTCACGTGGATTTAAAGGACAAATTCCGGTAGCTTTGAATCCACTTTTGATATTGTTGGTTCTGGTAAAGTCTATTGCGTTAATCAAAGACGTCAACAACTTCGGGAAATGATTTTTATTTAAAGATGTTTGATTGGGATTTTCCATTTTGTACTGCAGCAAAATTTTCCGCCACGCTTTCTTAAGCGGAGCAAAGAAAGCCACGTCTAAGGGTTGGGTAAGATGCGTGGAGTTGGCAGGAATGAAAACAAAAGATATGTTATGCTCTTCGCAAAGTTTGATAATGTCCACATTTAGATGACTTGATAGGTTATCACATATGACCACCTTTTTTCCCGGCAAACCTTCCGACCATTTTAAAACTATTGTCTTGAAGTAGTCCTCAAAAGTGGACGAATCGAACCACCCCGATTTAGTGCGGTTATATCTTGCGCCTCGTGGACCGCCTGTTATCCATTCAGAATAAATATTTTCTGATTTATACAAAACATATGGTGGTAGGTTCGTTCCGTCTGCGCTTGCCGAAAACATCAATGAAATGGCTCCTTTCGTTGAATTTAATACCCTTTCAGGGTACTTTACCCCTCTACGAAAAATGCATTTCGATGATCCGGGATCATCACCTAAATTTGTTTCATCCAAGTTTAATATGTTTGACGGGGGAACGTCTTTCATAGTTTCTTCTAAATTTTTGAAATAATCTAAAAATTCTTCAACACTTTTTTCGGCTCTTGCTTTTTTTATATTTTGGCAAGATCTTACTGTTAGTTCTGAAGCATTTCGTTCTAAAAAACTCGAAATCCATTGTTTTCCTGGTAGATTTCCATGAAAAATTGCCTGACGCCCATTTTTTTTCAAATATTCGTATACGATTATTCGTAAGTCAAGCTTTGATAATGGACAACCAAAATCACCAGTTGCAACTGCCACTTTTACTATATTCTTCTCTTCTTCCTCAGTAAGTCGCGTTGGAGCTCCTATTTTTTTTTGGTGCAGCTCTTGAACTTTGTTCAGAAGGGTCCGTCTCGGTATACCAAAATGTTTTTCAGCCTCTCTCGATGACATTTTTTTATTTTTAACGTACCCAACTGCGAGATCTAACATGTCGTCATTATAATTTTTGTAATACCTGGCACCGAGGCGTCTTCGGCTTTGCTTTTTAGGTTTCACCATCCTGCAAATAAATAGAATAGTACTAGGTAAGTACTTTTAGAAAATTATCTCAGAAATCAACCCTGATAAGAGAGGTAAGGAAAAGTAGACGCCGACGATACTTATTTAATATAATATGAGGCCAGCTTATACTGATTTTGTTACCACTGATGTGCGTGGCTCACCTATTGTGCGTACCAATCCATTTTGCCGGCCATTTTTGCCTGCGATCGTTAATGTCTGTCGTTGAGGAGAAAATTGTCTTTTAGACTTTTTTTTTTTGCAAACGAATTGCCGCATAAATCTTATTTAAAACTTTAGTTTGAAGCTGAGAATATTTAAGCTCTCTAAAGTAAACTACTGTTCTGATACCTATATAGTTATCAGAAAAGTAGTTTACTTTGCAGTTAACAGTAGTTAATGTTAATAGTTTTTTTATATACTTATATATATATATATATATATATATATATATATATATATATATATATATATATATATATATATATATATATATATATATATATATATATATTATGTTTATATAAATATTAATATAGTATATTAAATAAAATTATATATAATAAATTGTAAATATATAGATAACAGTATAGGTAAATAGATACTGTTTTATATATATATATATTAAATATAATGAATTACAAAAATAATAGACAAGAAAAAAACAAGGAAACATGTACCTAGGTCTAGGTACATGTTTCCTTGTTTTTTTTTTGTCAATAGTGTCAACCCTAATAACATTTTTGAGCTGGGCAATGTTGTCGACCTAAGTCTATAAAATTGCTTACAACATTGCCCACACAATTTTCTCGCTAACTAAGACAAGTGTAAGAAAAAGACCATGATTAAAAGCAGCAACAATTAATGCCCTACACGTAAATAATAATGAATCTTACCTGCGCAGCGTTTCTTGTCAATGCGGGATGTAAAACTGCAACAATGGGTGCGTTTGGCAGAAAAAAGCGCTAGCAAGCGCTTGCAAGCAAAATGGCGATCGTAAGCGGTAAGCGCTGTCAAATCGTAAGTAGCTATTTTCCTCCAGGACACGATGTTAGTTTTAACCGGGGAATCTAACCTAATTTAAACATATGTTTGTAAATTATTCATATTAAAAACTTACCAATCATGATTTTTTAATAGCATGTATATGTTTATTCATGTCATTATATTACTTAAAACTAATATTGCACAAAACTCTACTTCAAAACAAACAAATTAAATAAGCAAAATGGCGGATTGTGTCAGCGCTACTGAAGTAGCAATCGTGTCCTGGCCGAAAACTATTTTAGCGCTTATAAGCGCTTGCTAGCGCTTTTTTCTGCCAAACGCACCCATTGTTTTTGCACCACCTTCGACACTGTCACTTTGACGGTTGATGACGGATGACTGAATAAACTTAGCTGCGATTGCAGTAGTCAGAGTTGCCAAACAGATATTCTAGTTTTTCCTAGACACCATACAAAGTTACCATTTGTTAAAATAAAATTTCTATCGGTAGTTTTAGTTAATTTTCGTGTTTGGGCAAAGATGTCCCCCAAGGGCAAAGTTGTAAGGTTTCACGGTATATATTTACCTACAAAAAATAATATTATCTACAGAATTTTATTAAGAATTTATAAAAATCTACGTGTATTATAGCTCAAAGGAAAGATAAATGATATGCTAACTTATAGCACACGTCGATGACGCTATATATAATTTGACGGCTTTTAATACAAAATGCGCCATTGATGCATGTACCGGTTAAAAAAAGCTAACTTTAATAACTTGTTATTTAGCATAATAATTTATAATTATATAGCTTGTGAATATATATAAAAACCTAAAGTTATAATTAATGCATAATATATTTTACAATTATGATTGCAAAGCAAAAATATAACACTACTTTAGCACTATGATCTCCGTAATACTCTACGCTAACATTAGTGGCCGGTTTCTGAGGTACTTTTATCGGCAGTTTATCTATTCGTTAGCGCTATTGGTTCGATAACTTATGAAAATGCGTTTCCGAACATCGCAATGGAAGATAAACTCCGTTTAAGCTAAGTTTAATTTAACTGGCCAATCAGTGCCGTTTATCGGTTCCATAACTTTATTTGACGTTTAAATTAAAGCAAACTGCATCAACTTTTAGGTTATATCGTGTTATTATTAAAATAAATTGCCAGTGAGCGCTAAGTACTTAAATATTATAGGGATAAAATTAGAAGTGCAATGAATACGAATAGCTATTCCGAGTCTGATTTGGAAGTACTGGAGTTTATTTCTAGTATATCAGTACCCAGAAACTTAAGACATAGGAGAAATCCTTTCGAAATGTTTACGGATGAAGAATTTCAATTGAGATATCGCTTTGATAAGAATACTGTTATACACCTAAGTGATACCATCAGCTCTGCTCTAGCACCCATTATGCATCGGAAATATACATTGTCTGTGTTAGAACAAATTTTCATAGCATTACGATTTTATGCTACCGGTACTTTCCAAATAGTAATTGGTGATGACATTAATGTTCACAAAACTACTGTATCCAGAGTGGTATATAAAGTAAGTAAGGAAATAGCCAAACTAGCAAGGAGTTATATAAGTATGCCAAATGTTGTGGACCTAAGAGAAGTAAAAGCACAATTTTTTGATATCGCAGGATTTCCAAATGTAATTGGTTGTGTAGATGGATCACACATACCTATTCAATCTCCTGGAGGTGAGCAAGCAGAATTATTTAGAAATAGAAAAGGTTTTTTTTCTATTAATGTACAAGTTGTGTGTGACGCAAAGTTGCAAATTCGTGACATAGATGCCTGCTGGCATGGATCAACACATGACAGTACAGTTTTTAATAACTCATTCCTCCGAGCACGCCTGAATAACAACGAGATAGATGGTCACCTCCTTGGAGATAGTGCATATCCTTGTGGACGCTTCATGATGACACCATTTTTAAACCCAGCTACAAATGCAGAAAAACTCTACAATGAAGCACAAATCAAGACCAGAAATACAGTTGAAAGGACATTTGGTGTGTGGAAAAGAAGATTTCCATGCCTTTCTCAAAAATTAAGGTTAAAATTGGATCATACGTTAGCTGTGATTGTTGCAACAGCCGTGTTACACAATATAGCCCTACAGCAAAGTGATACTCTGGCAATTGATTCCGCTTCGGAAGAAGATATTACAGAATCAATTGAACAACCTCTTCCCTGTGAAGGAAACCATTTTCGTCGTTTATTGGTGGAACAATATTTTAGGTTGGTAAAATTTTTCTTTTGTTAATATCTCTAAAGCTCAATTTACACAATGTTGAATGTAATAGCGCAACAGAAAAAGCAAAGGAGCGTATATGTTCCATCTGATGGTAAGTGGATGCAGGGGCCCCTAGACATCTACATCTATCCTCTATTAGGAATCAAAATGCAGATGCATTGTCACCGTTGAGGAGTAAGATGGAATGCCTAAAGGGTCTCCGCTTTATTTCAGAGCAATTTCGTAATGCTCACCAAACGAAACAGCAGCATATTTAGCTGTTAATTCAAACTAGTATTCGGTGAGGGCATGTCTTTCCCCAGTAGAACTGACCTATCGTGCTATAATTATAATATATCTGCGGCGTTGCTCTCATGTATCAATAATGTATAATGTTAATAAAAACAAATTTGTGTATGTATATTTTATTTGTATTTCTGTATAGTGAATATAATATATAAACAAGAATTTTAATAAATAAAAACTATAACAAAATACTAATATAAAACTAAATGAATTTATTATACTTTGGCCATGTAAAAATATAGAGAATAGAATTTATAAACAAGAGTTTTAATTAATAAAAACCAAAACATTACAAATATTGAAGATGCAACATCGATATGAAATTATCAAATAACAAAAACAAAAAATTTACTGTATTTTGATATAGAGTTAAAGAAAATCTTTTACAAACTGCAAAAATGGACTTTATAAGAATTTTAATTTATTATACTTTGGCCATGTAAAAATATAGAGAATAGAATTTATAAGAAAGAGTTTTAATTAATAAACACCAAACATTACAAATATTGAAGATTCAACATCAATATGAAATCATCAAATAACAAAAATATAAAAAAATTACTGGATTTTGATATAGAGCGCTAAAGAAAATCTTTTACAAAGTGCAAAAATGGACTTAGGATTTAAAATAAGAATTTTAATTTATTATATGTTGGCAATTATAAATTAAAATTCTTCTTTTTTAATTCTAAGTCCATTTTTGAATTTTCTAAAAGATTCTTTTTTAATTCTAAGTCCGTTTTAGAATTTTCTAAAAGATTCCACTTCAACTCAATATCAAGATCCAGTAAAATTTTGTTTTTTTCTAATTTCATATGTTCATTTTCAAGTTGAACCTCCAATATTTCTAATTTTTTTGTAGTTATGGTATCTTCATTCATTTGCTTCTGGTTTTTTCTTTTTATTATTGAAGCACTGATGCTATTTATATTTTTCTTTTTCGTTTCAGTTAAACAAATCTTTTTTTTCGGTGTGATGTCAGATACCAGAAGAGGTGAAATCCTTCTTTTGGAACCTTTAACTTGTTGAAGTTGATGTACAGAATCTTCTTTTACACCCAATACTTCTTGAGAAGAATCTTGCGTATCGTTTAGCTGTTGTGTTTCAACAATATCTGTAATGAATAAATTGCAAAAATCAGTCACTATTGTGTTATGTGTAATTTTATTATTTTAAAAAATTAGTCCCGGTGGGTTTCTTGCCAATTCTTCCCAGGACAGAGGTGTTTTTTTCGAACCAGTGGTAAATGAAAAAAGTGACTTTTTCTATTTCTGTAGCTGATGATTATACAGATAAATCTATATTCAGAAATTGGCGCATGGGTACTTAAACCACATTAAATAAATGATTATTTAATTATATTTTGTTTCATTATCTTTATTCTATTTTACATGAAATTATTAGTAAGTTTGATTAGATTTAAACTAATTTTTCCCTGTAAATTTATGTTGATAACTTTTATTGCTCAGGTTATGTATAGCCCTATGCTGAAATAGTGGATATAAGAAGAATTTAACCAAAACATCAGGTAAAAGCATGCTCAATAAATTCTAAATTCTGATGTAATATGATGTTAGAAAAACACTAAACTTACATACCTATGGTGCAATATGGTGCTGATGAGTCAAAATCATTAGATAATGGTTTAAATTGTGGAGGTAATAAGGCCACAACCTTTTCATTGACTGCAGTTGTCTTAGGGCAAAATGTTCCACCTCCTGTCTTGTACAGCTCGGACTGGAATTAAAATTTAAGGTTCTACATTACATACTTGTCGGATACCATTGCATAACTTTATATGAGAATAAATTATTATTGTAAATACTCCAAGGCAATAACTGTACCCATGAAATAGGTCGTAGAATATAATGATGTATATTATTAGCACACTACAAAGTAATACTACAGCTTGTACAGTAAAGTTCCTTCGCACTTTATATAATAAAAAAGTTTATTAGTGCAAACAAAAATAAGTAGGATATGACCTACCTTATCATCGCTTATATTTTTTCTAGCTTTTTTTTTAAATTGTCATATAATGCATGCAATTGTTTTTCTGTTCTGATTCCCGTTTCAGAAAGAGCATTATATTTATTTGTCAACGCCATCCAAGCTTGCTTCTTGGCCTCAACAGTAGTTCCGTCCGTCTTTTTGTTGTCAATTGTAGCCACAAATTCTTTGGCTACTTCAATTAGCAGCATCTTCTCTCTTTCCGTAAAATTTCTGCTACGTTTGCCAGACTCCATAATGTTTATTTTAAAAGATAAAACCACTAAACTTAAAATCGGAAAGAGAAAAAATAAACCACGCGCAAAATAAAAGCAATGAGTAGGTATGATGTTTTTTTTTTCTTTTTTTTTTGCGCCCGAAGCAATTAAAGGGCTACCCTGTACGTAGGGAGGCGGAAAATGCATTACGCATACCACGATAGCCGGTCTATCGTGGTTATGGGGGACTCACTGTCCTACCGGGGACCCTAAGTGATACCCCCTAAAAACCGCCTTTGGGGACAGGCAGCTGGCTGATTAAGCTCTATTGTGCCTTATCATGAGCGACCCTCTTTTGGGAAAAGAGGGCGCAGGCGGCTAAGAGCCGCTGAGGGAGTGCCTACGAAGGCAAAATAGTATTAGTTAATATAATAATAATTAATTTAATTAGAACTGGCCTGAGCCGCCAGGAGGCAGTTCAGGTCGTTTGACAGTTTATTTGGCGGGTCCGAGAGAGTTTCTCGGCCTGCGGACACGATAGCGAGAGGGGGGTGGGGCTGCATAAGAAGCCGCCTCACGAATTAAATTGTTTGGGTGCGACTCTGAGGCCTTGAAGAAGTTCTCAGAGAGTTTTTTAAGGAATTGTTGAATTGTTGGGAGCTCTAAGTCCCGATGAAGGTCGGCATTACGGACGTACCAAGGTGCGTTCGCAGCTCGACGACAGAAGAGGTTCTGAACTATTTGGAGTTCATTTAAAATGTTAGGGTTTGCGTGGGCAAAGACGGGGCCCGCGTAGGAGGGTATGATGTCATAGATTACTGACTATATACTAGAGATAGATGAGCAACTCAAGTTTTATTTACGTTAAGTTCCGTGCCCAACCGTCAGGTGGCGTAAAATTAAGAGTGCTTTGGGCCCGCCCTTTATTTGCACTTTACAATTTTATATTTTCAGAACCATTAATTACATTGCATAAGTGCTGCAATGTAATTAATGGTTCTTTATATTTCTTGTGCTAATTGCTAGTTCCTATTAATAAAATAAAAACCGGATATATTTAAAATGTTTATTGTTTAAAAATTTCTTGCCTAAATTAATAACATTAGATGTGTTAAATTTAACAATATTTGCACAATATCAATTGATTTCTTTAAACATATTCTTTTTAACTGGTTAGTTAAGTTAGGAAATATATTATGTTACAGAGAATACAATACAATAGAATTATTATTATTAAATATAGATTATTACATAATACTTATTGAAAGTCATGTTTTATTTACCACAGATACCTCTGTCCTGGGAAGAACCAACAAGAAACCCAGCGGGACGTTTTTTAAAACATATTTCACTATACAATCATTTTGTTTATACATTTTTTAAATAAATTTTAATAGTACAGGCATGGTGGCGATCACCTCAATCACAGGGATTATTATTGATGTATTTTTTGATATTATAATAACACTTTTTGTACATTTTTCCTTAAATAAAACATTTCAACTTATTTATTGACAAATTTTGTACATTTTCTGAAATTTTGTTTTAAAAGCGTATATGTTGCCCCATAAAAGCACTACTGACTCAGTGGAGTCTAGTAACTGGTGTTACAAGCTTATGTTTGTTCTTAGCTTTTAAAGTATAAACATCTTTATTCTTATGAAAGCTTTTTATGTTTTTATGTACATACATTAGTATATATATATATATATATATATATATATATATATATATATATATATATATATATATATATGTATAACAATACATACATTATTGTACATACATTATTGCTATGCCAAAGTTAATATATTTATTTCTTTAAATTTTTCTCTACGCGACTTTGACAATTTAAGATATAAATTGAACGTACGGCTCTCTTTTATAAAACACATACGGCTTCAATGTCTAATACTAAGAAAAACTGTGGTATCCACAATACTCAACTACTTCCCATTTAAGAGCACATTGATAATTGAATCCTCTCCAAAGGTTTGCTTCTTTTCCATAATTTCAAGAATTAGTATCAATTAATTGTTAATAGTGGTACATCTTTAACTTAATATAAAAAGATACATTTTGTAACAGCATTATTAATCTTTAAAATATGTACTTGATAACGTTATCACATTTTGGTAACGAAACTTTTTTTAAATGTGTGTAATAACTATACTTTTAAAAATACAAACAATTTACAAAAGTGACTTTCTTATGCCCACTATACCATTGTAAATGTGTAAATCAATATATTTTTTTTTACAAAATCAGCATTTTATATATGTATTATAACATACTCATACATAAGACAACCTCACAAACCATTTGCGAAATTATAATCAATCCACATTATGGAATGCAAATAAATATTGTATTGTATCTAATAAATTGTGGAAGGTACCATATAATCACATAAAGCAACATTTATATTATTTTAATACTAAGAAATAATATTTCAATAAAACTGATATCGTTGACTATGGAACACCCACATATTCCTGAATGTGCAGTTAGTACAGCATAATATGAATATCGTGGAAGATAGTACAATTTCGAAGACAAATTGTTTGGCAAAGACGAACATTAAAAAATGTCCTTACATAAATACTAATTAAACCAGATATAAACTCAATTATATTTAAGCAAACGAAAGAACAACGCTTGAGCATGGCAGAGTGCTTGTGTTTCTAAATGCTTGATGAGATGCTAGTGTTCTCCTCACTACATTACAATGCAAATGTCATAGGTTTTGAGGACTGAGGATGTTAACAGCGAAAATATGATCATGAACATGTTTTGGTTTGATGATAAAGGAGATAAAGTTCATATTAAGCTATCAACTAGTTATGGATTTTGTAAAAATGCTACGATGGCAGTAATTAAAAAATATATATAATAAAAGATTTATAACAAACATGATTAAATGGTGTCTATGATCAATTTACAATTAACACCAAAGTAAGCAATAATTAAGTTAATAGGACAAAGACAGCAAGAATGCTTTTGAAATTTAAAATAAAAAATAACTTCCTTTATTTGATACTTATACTTATCGAAATGGGAAATTTTATTTCAAAAGAATTAAGATTTATATGGATGACACTTTTTGTACATTTTTCCTTTAATAAAACATTTCAACTTATTGACAAATTTTGTACATTTTCTGAAATTTTGTTTTAAAAGCGTATATGTTGCCTCATAAAAGCACTACTGACTCAGTGGAGTCTAGTAACTGGTGTTACAAGCTTATGTTTGTTCTTAGTTTTTAAAGTATAAACATCTTTATTCTTATGAAAGCTTTTTATGTTTTTATGTACATACATTAGTATATATATATATATATATATATACATATACATATATATATATATATATATATATATATATGTATATATATAATATATGTACAACAATACATACATTATTGTACATACATTATTGCTATGCCAAAGTTAATATATTTATTTATTTAAATTTTTCTCTACGCGACTTTTACAATTTAAGATATAAATTGAACGTACGGCTCTCTTTTAAAAAACAGATATGACTTCAATGTCAGTCACATGACTCTAGTAGTAATACCAAGAAAAACTGTGCTTTCCCAATCCATTTAAGAGCACATTAATTATTGAATCCTCTCCAAAGGTTTGCTCCTTTTCCATAATTTCAAGAATTAGTATTAATTAATTAATTAATAGTGGTACATCATTAACTTAATATAAAAAGATACATTTTGTATAGCAGCATTATTAATCTTTAAAGACCACTCACTATACCATTGCACATGTGTAAATCAATATTTTTTTTACAAAATCAGCATTTTATATATGTATTATAACATACTCATACATAAGACAACCTCACAAACCATTTGCGAAATTATAATCAATCTAATAAATTGTGGAAGGTACCATATAATCACATAAAGCAACAAAAATAATACTAACAAATAATATTTCAATAAAACTGATATCGTTGACTATGGCACACCCACATATTCCTGAATGTGCAGTTAGTACAGCATAATATGAATATCGTGGAAGATAGTACAATTTCGAAGACAAATTGTTTGGCAAAGACGAACATTAAAAATGTCCTTACATAAATACTAATTAAACCAGATATAAACTCAATTATATTTAAGCAAACGAAAGAACAACGCTTGAGCATGGCAGAGTGCTTGTGTTTCTAAATGCTTGATGAGATGCTAGTGTTCTCCTCACTACATTACAATGCAAATGTCATAGGTTTTGAGGACTGAGGATGTTAACAGCGAAAATATGATCATGAACATGTTTTGGTTTGATGATAAAGGAGATAAAGTTCATATTAAGCTATCAACTAGTTATGGATTTTGTAAAAATGCTACGATGGCAGTAATTAAAAAATATATATAATAAAAGATTTATAACAAACATGATTAAATGGTGTCTATGATCAATTTACAATTAACACCAAAGTAAGCAATAATTAAGTTAATAGGACAAAGACAGCAAGAATGCTTTTGAAATTTAAAATAAAAAATAACTTCCTTTATTTGATACTTATACTTATCGAAATGGGAAATTTTATTTCAAAAGAATTAAGATTTATATGGATGACACTTTTTGTACATTTTTCCTTTAATAAAACATTTCAACTTATTGACAAATTTTGTACATTTTCTGAAATGTTGTTTTAAAAGCGTATATGTTGCCTCATAAAAGCACTACTGACTCAGTGGAGTCTAGTAACTGGTGTTACAAGCTTATGTTTGTTCTTAGTTTTTAAAGTATAAACATCTTTATTCTTATGAAAGCTTTTTATGTTTTTATGTACATACATTAGTATATATATATATATATATATATATATATATATATATATATATATATATATATATATATATATATATAATATATGTACAACAATACATACATTATTGTACATACATTATTGCTATGCCAAAGTTAATATATTTATTTATTTAAATTTTTCTCTACGCGACTTTTACAATTTAAGATATAAATTGAACGTACGGCTCTCTTTTAAAAAACAGATATGACTTCAATGTCAGTCACATGACTCTAGTAGTAATACCAAGAAAAACTGTGCTTTCCCAATCCATTTAAGAGCACATTAATTATTGAATCCTCTCCAAAGGTTTGCTCCTTTTCCATAATTTCAAGAATTAGTATTAATTAATTAATTAATAGTGGTACATCATTAACTTAATATAAAAAGATACATTTTGTAGCAGCATTATTAATCTTTAAAGACCACTCACTATACCATTGCACATGTGTAAATCAATATTTTTTTTACAAAATCAGCATTTTATATATGTATTATAACATACTCATACATAATACAACCTCACAAACCATTTGCGAAACTATAATCAATCTAATAAATTGTGGAAGGTACCATATAATCACATAGAGCAACAAAAATAATACTAAGAAATAATATTTCAATAAAACTGATATCATTGACTATGCACACCCACATATTCCTGAATGTGCAGTTAGTACAGTATAATATGAATATCGTGGAAGATGGTACACTTTCGAAGACAAATTGTTTGGCCACGTCGATAAAAACAAAAAAAGCCTTAAAAGATATATATTCTTAGGTAAATTGTTCACTTTACTCAAAACGGACATTAAAAATGTCCTTAAATAAATACTAATTAAGCCAGGCATAAACTTTTTTAAATTAAAGAAATGAAAGACTTGAGCATGGCAGAGTGCTTGTGTTTCTTAATGCTTGATGAGATGCTAGTGTTCTCCTCACTACATTACAATGCAAATGTCATAGGTTTTGAAGACTGAGGATGTTAAGAGTGAAAATATGATGAACATGTTTTGGTTTGATGATAAAGGAGATAAAGTTCATATTAAGCTTTCAACTAGTTATGGATTTTGCAAAAATGCTACGATGGCAGTAATTAAAAAATATATATAATAAAAGATTTATAACAAACATGATTAAACACCAAAGTAAGCAATAATTAAGTTAATAGGACAAAGACAGCAAGAATGCTTTTGAAATTTAAAATAAAAAATAATTCTCTTTATTTGATACTTACACTTATCGAAAGGGGAAATTTTATTTCAAAAGAATTAAGATTTATACGCATGACGTAGTAAACTGCTAAATGGGAGCATTTATAATTGCTCTTAGATAGTGATGTGGGAGAAAATGAACTACGGATGATGCATAAGTAAGCTGACATATACCTAAGTGTAACCTGATAAAATACCTAAAATTAGGAGTAAAGCACGAATTTTAACCAACGTGTATTAGGTTGTCTTTGACTTTGTGCAAATAAGTCATTACATATTAATAATTAATGTTCAATAAATATTTGTCTTTAACAACTTTGTTTTGATTTTATTTTCAAAACATTTTTAATTACCCCAAGAGAGCAAAGATACTTCATAGCAAGTATATTGTCCAAAGTCCGCCACGTGCCACGTCCGCCATTTTGTTTTGGTTTCTTTCGAACCACACTAATACTGTCTACTTCATCGTTCGACCCGCCATGCCTTTAGTCGTCACTTTTCGCGCACTCAGTATTCAAATAACCCCCTGAGTTTAACAGAAGTCCGTTATTTCAATTTTAGGTACAGACAAACACTTCAATTACATGAGTATGAATAAATTTAAAATGGTCTACTTAGAATAATAACTGTTACAACTTAACAAGCGTGGCAACATGGCAAAATCCCCCCCCCCCCCCATGAGGCTATTGGGGAGGCCTATGTTCAGCAGTGGACTTTTATAAGCAGCAATGGAAAAACCTGTATTAGATCTATCGCCGTGCAAGGTGTTATGCTCGGGGAGCGGCCAATGCTACGTGTGCTAATTCGGGGCTGTTATAATAACTTCTGTTAGTCAGTTTTGTTTGATTTTGTTTAATTCCTTTAATCAAAGATTTTATAAAAAGTGTCTAAAACATAACTCGGAACGTATATGCTGTGAAACAAAGTTTTACCTATTACAATGAGATTTCAGGAAGTTAAAAAAGCGATGGAAGTTGAATGAAGAAATTGTTAGCAAGATGCTAATAATATATTATAAAATCTGGATTATTTACTGGTAAAAATGACCTCCACTCCAAACGAAGAGGTAGTAAATAGAAGGTATTTTACCGCTCACATTTTGGCAGTTAGCAAATTTTCAGAGATTGAAAACTAAAATATTTTTATTTAACGAGTTATAAAAAGATGAAAATTAATGCAGGTATGTAAATAATGTAATAATTGTAATAATGACATTCGTAAGACAACCCCACACCAAGCAAATACATCAAATTTGTAATGTTTCAAGAAAAACACCTTTGCGACTTTCAGAAAACTTTTCATATGTTGGAGATTATAACAAAAATAATTAAAAACATTTGACCAATGATTTCCCCGAAATAGGATATTTGAAATCATTGTTAATAAATAGCAAATTTCAATTTTTAACATGACATAAACATAAAAAAGTAAGGAGGTATTTTATAAAACAAATTTAATACATGTACATGCACTGACACACGCACACACACACACACACACACACACACACACACACACAGACACACACACAGACACACACACACACACACACACACACACACAGACACACACACAGACACACACACAGACACAGACACACACACACACACAGACAGACACACACACACACACACATACACACACACACACACACACACACACACACACACACACACACACAGACACACACACACACACACACACACACACACACACACACACACAGACAGACACACACACACACACACACAGACAGACACACACACACACACACACACAGACACAGACAGACACACACACACACACACACACACACAGACAGACAGACACACACACACACACACACACACGCGCGCGCGCGCGCGCGCGCGAGAGAGAGAGAGAGAGAGAGATATCACTTATTATGTCTATAAAATTTTATGATTTCTTTATACAAAAAATTAAATTAATTTAAACAATACAACTATGTATTCCTCATCAACAGGGGAGATGGGACTGTTCTCCTAAATACAGGTTACTAAGTAAACCTAGATAGGAGAAGCAGGTTTCTACCCATTTCAAATTGGTACTCATAATGTATTGTATATATTTGTAAAAAGTATGTGAACTATGAAAATGTCAGTAATGAATTATTATTATTATTTTTGGGGTATCTGTATAGTTTTCTCATCTGGTTCAGTTTCAGTTGGTTTCTATAAATATATAATTATAAATTAAAATGAAAAGATAAATATACATAAATATCAATAAAATAAAATAAATACAAAAAATACATATTATATTATTACATTTTCATAAATATATTGCTATGCCAAAGTTAATAATATAAATTGTACGTTCGTCTCTCTCTTATATAAAACAAATATGGCTTCAATGTCAGTCGCATGGCTCCAATAGTAATACCAAGAAAAACAGTGGTATCCACAAGAAAGACTCAACTACTACCCATTTAAGAGCACACTGATAATTGAATCCTCTCCAAAGGTTTGCTCCTCTTCGATAATTTTAAGAATTAGTATCAATTAATTGTTGCATCTTTTACTTAATATTAAAAGATACATTTTGGAGCAGCATTATTAATCTTTAAAATATGTACTTGATAACGTTATTATATTTTGGTAACATAACTATTTTTTTAAATGTGTGTAATAACTACACTTTTTTAAAATACAAATAATTTACAAAAGTGACTTTCTTATGCCCACTATACCATTGTTTACATGTGTAAATCAATATATTTTTTTCTACAAAATGAGCATTTCATATATGTATTATAACATACCATAGAATACTTTAATATACAATAGAATAGCACTTCCGTCGACGTAATTACGACCACACATACAAGCAATTACAAAAATTAATATAGTATGTAATTGATGTAATAATTGTAATGATGATCTTTGTTAGACAACCCCACACCAAGCAAATACATCAAATTTGTAGTTTCAAGAAAAACGTTTTTGAACTTTCACAGAACTTCATAATGTGTTGAGGAGATTATAACAAAAATAAATAAAAACATTTGACCAATAATTCCCCCTAAATGGGATATTTCGAGTCATTAAATTGTTAATAAATATCAAATTAAAATTTCCAACATGACATAAACATAAAAAGTAAGGACCCTTATCATAAATTTGTTGATCAAGTTAATTGTACATAGTTCAGACCCTCAAAGATTGCATAAGAGATGGTGCAATAAAATATTAAAAGGCAGACATATTAAAATCGATAATGACAAAATAACACTTAACTACTAACTTAAACAATGAATTTGGTTTTACACAATTTTTATAGATCCTGTATGTTTTCTTACAGGAACCTCCATTAAAAGAATCAAACAATTGATCAAACAGGAGTAGTATATCTGCCGTATCTTCACATTCTTGTGGCAGCAACTTATTTTCTGCAAAGAAATAAAATGTTATGAGCACTTTTTAAATAATAAGACACAAGAGGAAATACAAGTAAATACTAAATATGCGATAAAAAGATATCTCACAAAAAATAATTTCAATATTGAATGTTATTTAACAAAGTATATATACGTACACTTGCACAAAATCGTAAAGCTTCAATTTTTTCTGCTGCTGTTACTTGACTTTTTTGTCTTATATTTTGTTTTTTGAAATCATTATTTTGTTTAACATTTTCTTTATGTTTTATCTGTAAGTACATTTTCTTTTAATCAATGTATCTGAAAAAAGTATGCCAAACAGATAATCATATAGAGATCAGATGAAATAATGACAGCGTAGACCTGATTGTATTGGAATCTCTTTTTTAAAGAATTTTAATTCTAACTACTGCATTGTAATGATATTATACATATTATGCAATATACTATTAGAATGCTTTTGGAGCTAGCACAGTGCTGCTGTGTGCACAGTGCAAAAAAGGAGCATTACTACTGCATGGCTTGCGGACCAGTGATAACAAAAATTTGAAGTTATATCTGCAAAAGTTTTGAGTCTGGAGTGCTTCCTCTCAAAGTTCTAGTTATTTCAGATGCAACAAAAGCAAGGTGCAACCACGACTAACCCGTTCCTAGGTTTGGATACAGGAATAATTTCGGTCAACTGCCTACCCCACATGTTATTTACCTAGTGAGTTGTGAGCCAGGTTTAGATATAAAGCCTTTTGACTTGTTTCAGCTATAAAAAGATTCTCAGGATATTAAATCTTAATGTTGTACTTGTTATTATTATAGTAAATTCCAGCCTTAAAAATTGACTGCCTCGTTGGTTTAGTAGTTGTATTGGCGCGACTTCTGATCATGAGGTCCTGGGTTCGAATCCCGGGTCGGACGAAAAAATTAATTATTGGGTTTTTCCATCAAGAAATTCTCAATAGCTGCCCGGAGTCAGAAAATTGACGGTATATCACCCCCGTGCTTCGGAAGGTACGTAAAGCCGTTGGTCCTGCGCCTGATATCTCTCCGGTCGTGTCGGTTTACGTCCGATCGGAATATGAGAGTGATGGAGTAGATAGTGCACCTGTGCTTGCGCATACATTTGGGCACTATAATCCTGTCCCACGCCGATGGCTAGTCTCCGTTGAGGCTGGCCGCAGTGACCGAAATTCAGTCTGGAGGACATTATCATTATTAAATTCCAGTCACTAAATCTTTAACTAATCGCACACTTGCTGGTATAGTAATAGAATATAGTTACAATAATTAAGAGTTTATCAATATTATACTACCACCAGAGAATTTTCTGGACCAATACAATTTGGGACTTTCAAGAAATGAGCCTACTCTTTTTTTAAAGCTGGCAATGCGTATGCCCCTAGTGTTGTGGTCCTACATGGGTGGCGGTAGTCACTATCCATCAAGTGAGCCGCATGCTTGTTTCCACGCCGCCTCTTCTTTTAAAAAAATAAATTAAATACCTCTTATACAATTATCGTGTGATCTTGTAGTAGAAATTTGTGAAGAAAGTACATCCGGTATAAGTGATGTGGGTTCAATTCCTAATGTTTCAGCATCTAAACCTGTAATAGTAGTGAAAGTATATAAGTAACACATAAAACTCTCTTGGGCTTGTTTTGTTCACTGCTACATACCATATATCATAATTACTAGCTTTTTACCCGCGGCTTCGCTCGCGTGGGGTTTAATTAAGCAACATTGATAAATGTTGTTTCATTCTAAATTTAGCAAAATTCAATCACTATTAGAGTCACCTCGCTGTGTGTCTTTCTTTATGTCTGTTTGTCAAAGATTTGGTTTTGAATTCTCAAAGACTATTGAACATAGATGATTGATATTTGGCATAGATATAATATGTTATAGGAACATGTGAATGAAGTTTTTCGTAATTGCATTAATATCTTATGTCTATAATCACCTGCTATTTTTTTATATCAGGTGTATCTTCTGATGTATCCATAAAAAAGGTATCAATAACCAAATTGTCTTAAAATCAATTTTTTATTAACCTTTTTAAATTTGGAAAAACTTGTGTTAATATGTACATTCTTTCATCATTAAAATTAGTTTTAACAAAACAATGATGAATTTAAATCCCCCCCCCCCCCCGTGACCATGGGTACTGTCAAGTATCAAAAAACCACTAATTTGGCTTCAATGCCTTTTACTTAGTCCCTTGGACTTGTTTTTTCAAAAATATATTAGAATTACAGACACAACTTTTCTACAGATTTAATAATAATAATAATGTCCTCCAGACCAAATTTTATAGTGCCCAAGTGTATGTGCAAGCACAGGTCATCTCATAATCCAATGGGATGGTATTTCGTCACGACCGGAGAGTGAGAAAACAGGACTTTCCAAGGCAAGAGGGGTGAAACGCAGCTAATTTCTTATCTCCAGACTGCTGCTGAGAATTTCTTGATAGAAATACCCAAAAACAGATTTTGGCCCAACCCAGGATCTCATGGTCAACAATTGCATTTACGACACTAGACCAATGGGGCATTCAAGTGTTATTATAATATTAAGGAATAAATTAATGTATTTTCATTGTAATCATTCACATCACAAAATAAAAAATAAAAAGTACGGGCCAAGTGCGTGGCGGGCCACACCTTAAACCATTAAACCCAATGGACTTGCCCCGCATGGTTATTTCCCTCTGCCAAGGTAATGGTTTTAAAAACTTTCTGCATTTATAAAAACTGTTTACAGAATCTATTTTATTATTACAAGAATCATTACCACTAAGTAGGCACTCTTTGCCGATCTGTGCAATTAAGGTGTGTAATAAAGCAGTCAAATACTTAAAATTTACAAAAAGATGAAGTTACACTCTATATGTAGATATTTTTTATTGTGATACATGCTTTTTTTTCTATTAAAATCATTCAAAATAATGTTATAAGTAATAATCGAAAACTTTACCAATTAGGTAATCTGTTACTACCCTAAATTATACTGTGGGTCACCCGCATAAACCAAGAGTATTACAAATGAAACTGTGTGAGGCTATTTCATTATATGAGTACTTCGAAAGGGACAACAATAACTACCAACTAAAAAATAAGTGAAAGTAGTAAGTAAGTAAGATTTCTTCATAAAATGTTTATTTCTTACAGTTCACAATAGCATTACAAAGTTATAATGTTGTTTTATGTCATTTTCTATGGAGTTGTAACAAAATTTTTACTAATCCAACTTGTTAATTCTAATTTGCTGCGATAGTTTTCCTTTTAATTACATTATATATGCTACCATTGAGTATACTTTCCACATTTCCAAAAAAGAGTTGGTAGAGGGGACACATGACATGACTAATGAAAAATACGACTAAAGCTTAATATTTAACAAAGAAACCGATAAAAGTGAATAAGCTTTTATTGCTAAGCCAGTGTGTGAATTGTAAACCTTACCCTGCGTTATAATCTAGGGCTTACTGCTAAAAGAATTGCTATTAAACATGACAGTGAGAAAGCTTTTAATAGACTTACCAAGGTTAAGACTGGGTTCTGGGAAGTCGTGGTTCGAGGATATAAAAAACGATCCTCAAAGATCCGATCACAAATGTAGTTATTGTAAATTTCACAATCGGTTTTATCCTTTCTAAATACACACAAAGCACAGTATATAAATGCACTAGAAATCGGAATAATATTAAATTGATTTCTATACTATTAGTGATTTTGATTTTTATACTATTAGCTTTACTATTAGTGAGTAGCGACCGCCATTATTGTTTATTGCGTACATAGATTACTGTATATATACTAGAGATAGATGTGCGACTCAAGTTTAATTTTAGTTAAAGTTCTTGTTTTGCCTAATAGATGGCGTTAAAATATTGGTGCTTTGGGCTCGCCCTTTTTTTGCACTTTAATATTTTTATTTTATATACAACCACTAATTACATTGCGCAAGTGCTGCAATGTAATTAATAGTTGTTTATGTTTCTCGTGGTAATTGTAAGTTCCTATACCAAAAAATAAAAAACAGGTTATTTTTAAAACGTTTATTGTTTAAAAATTCTTTGCTTAGTTATTGAATAACATTAGATGTGTTAAATTTAACAGTATTTGCACAATATCAATTGATTTCTTTATACAATGTCCCTACTAGTTAGTAAATATCTTATATTACAGAGAATAGAACATTTTTTTAATTAAATATAGATTATTACATAATACTTATTGGAAATCGTGTTTTATTTACCACCGATACCACTGTCCTGGGAAGAACCAACAAGAAACCCAGCGTGACTTTTTTTTAAACATATTTCACTTTACAATATCATTTTTTAAATAAATTTTAATAGTACATACAAGCATGATTGCGATCACCTCATACCAAGGAGTTATTTTATGTATTCTTTGATATTATAATAACACTTTTTGTACATTTTTCCTTTCATAAAACATTTCAAGTTGTTAATTGACAAATTTTGTACATTTTCTGCAATTTTGTTGTAAAAGCGTATAATACATTGCCCTATAAAGCACTACTGACTCAGTGGATTCTATTAACTAGTATTACAAGCTTATGTTTGTTCCTAGTGTTTAAAGTTTGAACATCTTTATTCTTATGAAAGCTATTTATAACACTTTTTGTACATTTTTCCTTTAATAAAACATTTCAACTTGTTAATTGACAAATTTTGTACATTTTCTGCAATTTTATTGTAAAAGCCTATAATACATTGCCCCCATAAAAGCACTATTGACTCAGTGGATTCTAGTAACTGGTATTACAAGCCTATTTTTGTTCCTAGTGTTTAAAGCTTGAACATCTTTATTCTTATGAAAGCTATTTATAACAGTTTTGTACATTTTTCCTTTAATAAAACATTTCAACTTGTTAATTGACAAATTTTGTACTTTTTCTGAAATTTTGTTGTAAAAGCGTATAATACATTGTCCCATAACAGCACTACTGACTCAGTGGATTCTAGTAATTGGTATTACAAGTTTATGTTTGTTCCTGGTGTTTTCTTTATTCTTATGAAAGCTATTTATGTTTTTATGTAGGTACATATTATATTACATTTTCATAAATATATTGCTGTGCCAAAATGTGTTTATTTCTTTAAATTTTTTAAAAGGCTCCTTAAAATTTAAGATAAAAATTGACCGTGCGGCTCTCTTTTATAATCAAAATATGGCTTCAATATCAGTCACATGACCATAATATTAATACAGGGAAACAGTGGTATCATCCACAAGACTCAACTCCTTCCCATTTAAGAGCACATTGGTAATTGAATCCTCTCCAAAGGTTTGCTCCTCTTCCATAATTTTATGAATTAGTATTTAAAATTAATTAATTTAATAAAAAAGATACATTTTGGAGCAGCATTATTAATCTTTAAAATGTGAACTTGATAATGTTATCATACTTTAAGTAACATAACAAATCTTTTTAAATGTGTGTAATAACCACAATTTTAAAAAATACAAATAATTTACAAAAGTGACTTTCTTATGCCCACTTTACCATTGTTTTACATGTGTAATCATTATATTTCTTATTACAAAACGAGCATTTTACTCATACATTATACAACTTTATAAACTATTTGCGAAATTATAATCAATCTAATAAATTGGGGAATTTTGATAGTCAAAAATAGCCAAAGTTTTATTCTACACCCACGAATTCCTAAATATGCAGTTAGTACAAGTAAAACATGAATGTCGTGGAAGATGATAAAACTTTGAAGACAAATTGTTTAGGAATTTCAATAAAAAGAAAAAAGCCTTACAAGATATATATTTTTAAGGAAATTGTTCACCTTGTCCTCAAGACGGACATTAAAAATGTCCTTAAATAAATACTAATTAAACCAGGTATAAACTTAATTATATTTAGGCAAATGAAAGAACAAAGCGTGAACATGGCAGATTGCTTGTGTTTCTTAATGTTTGATGAGATGCTAGTGTTCTAAACTACATTACAATACAACTGTCATAGGTTTCGAAGACTGAGGATGTTAAGAGTGAAAATATAACCATAAACATGTTTTGGTTTGATGATAAAGGAGATAAAGCTCATATTAAGCTATCAATTTGTTATAGATTTTTGCAAAAATGCTACGATGGCAGTAATTAAAAAAATATATATATAATAAAAGATTAAAAGATTTATAACAAACATGATTAAATGTTGTCTATGATTACATATACATAACATACATAAACACTCACGCCTGTCACCCAGAGGGGTAGGCAGAGACTACAGACTTCCATTTGGCACGATCCTGACACACCTCTCTTGCCTCCTTCACATCCATACACCTACGCATACATGCTCGTCGGTTAAGGGTACTCCTAATTTGGCCCGTTTTCAATAAATCGCCAATTTGGTCGATAAATTTTCGCCTAGGACGTCCCTTTCCGACTCTGCCATTCACTTCTGCACCATAAATTTTCTTTGTCACTCTTTCCTCATTCATTCTTTCCACATGACCAAACCACCGAAGCATTCCTTTCTTAATCCTGGTCACCACATCATCTTGCAAACCACACTCTTCTCTTATTACACAATTCCTTACCCTGTCATTCAGATTCAGCCCTAACATACTCCTTAACGAGCGCATTTCTACTGCGTTTATTCTACTCTCGTGCTTCTTCTGCCACACCCAACTTTCACTACCATACGTTAAAGTAGGGACCAACACAGCATTATGAATTGCCATACGTGCCTTTTTCGACACATTTTGACTCTTCACAATAGAGTGCAAGGCCCCATTTCCCGCATTCACTCGTCGTTCTATATCCTTATCATATCTCCCATCCCTGCTAAATACGCAGCCCAAATATATAAACTCATCTACTTGCTCGATCAACTCACCTTCTATTCTTATTTCACAAATCGTTTTACTTTCTTCTCTTTCAAAAACCATAACCTTCGTCTTACTTGCGTTCACTTTCATACCCCTTTCTTTTAATGATCCGTTCATTAATGTAACCATCATTTGCAACTCTGCCGCCGACGACGCAAGAATAACTTGATCATCGGCGTACAAAAGGCATTTGACGGTTAACTCACCCATTCTTAATCCGCATTCTTCAAATTTCAAATTTTATTTGCAAATTCTTGCGAATCATTACCTGCCAATTTTTGAACTATAAAGTCTATATTAATTCTATTTTCCTTTGGGGGCAGGTGTAATTCATTTTTTGCCAGCAGGCAATCCAAATTATTTAAAACTTTATTAAAGTCTTCCTCATAATTTGCCCCCAAGGAATGTGTTGAACTCAAATTAATTTTGAACTTAAATTGAACTATATGGGAGCATAAATAATAATTACAGTTAGATATTAATGCGGGAGAAAATGAACTACTGAATGATGGACATGTAAGCTGACAGATAACTCAGTGTAACCTGACAAAATACCTTAATTTAAGAGTAAAGCACGAATTTTAACCAACGTGTATCAGATGGTCTAATATTTTGTGCAAGTAAGTCTTTACAATTGAAAAATTAATAATTAATGTAAAATAAATATTTGTCTGTAACAACTTTGTTTTGATTTTATTTTCAAAACATTATTAATTACCCCAAGAGAGCAAAGATACTGCAGATATTACTGACTGACTGAAGTTAGTCCACTTTTGTTTGATTTTATTTAATTCCTTTAATCAAAGATTTTATAAAAAGTGTCTAAAACATTATTCAGAACATATATGCTGTGAAACAAAGTTTTACCACCTATTACAATGAGATTTAAGGAAGTTAAAAAAGATATGGAAACAATTTTTGTCTTCGCCATTTTCATTGCTGCTTTTATTTGACATTTTTGTTTTTTAATTTTGCTTTTTAAAATCATGATTTTGTTAATTATTTTTTTTTATTTTCACATCTGTACACCTTTCTTGTAATCAATGTACCTGAAAAAAGTACGACAATCAGGTATGCATATAGAGATCAAATGAATCAATGACGGCATAGATCAAATTGTATTGGATTCTCCTTTTTTAATGAATGATTTTGAATTGCAACTTGTGCCTTAGGATAAAATAATAAATAAATGATATAATATATATTATGCAATATGCTATTAGAATGCTTTTGGAGCTGGCGCAGTGCTGCAGTGTACACAGTGCAAAAATGTAGCATTTCCACTGCATGGCTTGCGGCTCAGTGATAACAAAAGGAGGATGGCCAAATCGTACCAGACAACGAAATTACAGCGTCCCAATATGAAATATTTATGTAAAATAACTTATTGTTAGGGTATAGCTCTCTAAGTAACCACAAAAAAAGTTTTTAATTTATTTCTATTGTTGTAACTGTTCAAAATTATTTCAAATAATAGTTTCAGAACGCACCTAATGACGATTCATTTCATGTGTGAAAGGACTTGGTATTCAAAGACTATAATTATTCACGTTTTTATGAATAGTTGTTAATTTTAATTCAATTCAATTAGTATGTAGACATCAAATCAACTACTATGCTGATTTATTATGTACTGGATTAATATCAATAATTATTAATCAGTTCCACGTCATTGACCATCTTATGTACCATGTTTTTAAGCAAATACATTTTCTATTCTAAGAATATGTATTTTTATAGAATAAGGGCGACAAAGGAGCACACATTCCAATAGCAAAGTGCAATCGGCAAGTGCATGCTGAAGCTCATAGACACCTAAATTAATAATATAATATATAAAGAATCAAAATGCAGACACCGCTTGTCACCCCTACCCCATGAAATTCCTTGTTTCCAGTAAAAAGGGTCTGATTCTCTACGCTCACTGTAAGAAACAGAGCATCATTAAGCTGGTATTTTGCGCTGATAGTCTGTGAGAGCGTAATCCTTCCCCATTCGAGCTGACTCATTCGTGCTACAACCATAACATAGTTGAAGCTTGGCATGTAATAAGGTATAATAGAATATAAGATATAATGAGTTCATATCGATACCTTTTCCGAACAATTGGGTTAGTTTTACAGGAACATTACAGTGATGTATTTGATATTTAAGTCTAATTAAATAGTTTAATTAACTTAGACAGTTTCATGTATTTTTGTACTTAAGCTGTGCATAACTGCTTAAGTGCAACTGAATGTCTGTGGAAATTGTTTTCGCTAATTTAAAACTCACATTTAATTGTACCTGAGACCTAAATAACTGAGTAATAATGTCCTCCAGACCGAATTTCGGCCACGGCAGCCTGCCTCAACGGAGGCTAGCCATCGGCGCAGGACAGGATTATAGTGGCCAAGTGTATGCGCAAGCACAGGTGCACTCTCTACTCCCTCACTTTCATAATCCGATGGGATGGTAAACTGACAAGACCGGAGAGAGATCAGGCGCAGGACCAACGGCTTTACGTGCTTTCCGAGGCATGGAGTGAGGCACCGCCAACTTCCTGGCTCCGGGCAATTACTGAGAATTTCTCGACGGAAAACTCAATAATAAATTTTTTGGTCGAACCCGGGATTCGAACCCAGGATCTCATGATCAGCAGTCGCACTACTACAACCACTAGACCAACGAGGCAGTCTGAACTGAGTAATTAATTAATTAGTTAAATAATTAATCGACCATAATTTTAATATCAAAAATTTAAAATTAACAAGTAATCATCAGGTTACGTTATTTATAGGATTATTGAAAATACCAGGATTCAATTAATTTGAGAAACATCCACTTTAATTTAATTTAACATTCAACATGTTGAGCAGGAGTGCCGGTGTCACACAAACAGTGACGTGAACCGAGGACGTTGTCATGAGGTGCAATTGCCACTTTAAGGATGTGATTATGTTAATATTATTATCCCTCATGATAATGTATCCATATATGGGTAAATAACAATATATAATAATATAAATTGTCACCATTTTTTTTAAAACTACTGCTAAACACTGATTAATATCGCTAATTACCCCCCTCACTTATCGCTTACACTTTTAGGCTACATCGCAGTCGGATAAAGCGGCCAAGCAAGGTTTTTCGTTATTAATTTAAATGTGCAATAAATTGCCTTTAGAAATAAAGACTTCCATTAAACGCGTTTCGACAATTGACAAAAACATACTTTTTGAATCACGCTTTCTACAATATAGAAGAATATACGAAATGTTCATTTTTTGACTTTCTTGACATGTAAATGTAGATGAATTTTAATTTGTAATTTTAATAATCTAATGTAATGTAATATCATTTGCATTGATTGTAATTTTGACAAACCAATGTTATATTTTAACAAAATGGTCAATAAATAAAAAAGTAAGAGGTATTTGTTGATTTAGCCTTAAAAATATTTTTGACGTTATTATAAAAAATCGTGGCTATTTAGATATTATTTTTAAACGTGATTGTGTTTACGACATAAAAACAAACCAATCTAACTATAGTTTGTTTTGGGACATGAAAAAAAAGTCCAGCTCCTATAGAAATTTGGCCATCCTCCTTTCGAAGTTATAAATACAAGAGTTGTAACCGCTTTCTACATTTGAACCATTATTAGTCGTAGTTGTTACTATTATAGTAATCTTTAACTTATCACACGGAAAACTTACTGGTATAGTAATAGAATATAGTTACAGTAATTACTAATTATTAATGTATAACCACCAGAGAATTTACTGGACAGATACAACTTGATCTTTCAAGAAAAGAACCTACTCTTTTGTAAATGCCCCCAGGTGTTGTGGTTCTTCATGGGCGGTGATAGTTACTTACCATCAGGTGAGCTGCATGATCGTCCCCCCCCCCTCTCCTTTAAAAAATAAATTAAATACCTCTTATAGGATTATCATGTGAACTTGGCAGAATCTTGTGAAGTACATTCAGTATATGTGGTGTGGGTTCCATTTCTAATCCTTCAGCATGTAAGCCTGTAATAGTGGTGAAAGTATATGAGTAACACAAAACTTTCTTTATTGGGCTTGCTTTATTCACTGCTACATACCACATATATAATGATAATAATAATAATGTCCTCCAGACCAAATTTTACAGTGCCCAAAGTGTATGCGCAAGCACTGGTCATTATTACTATTTCCAATTTCTTAACTCTAACTTAAAAATTTAAAACTGCTGAGAATTTCTTGATAGAAATACCCAAAAACAGATTTTGGACCGAACTGGGATTCAAACCCGGGATCTCATGATCAAATTGCATTTATGACACTAGACCAACGAGGCAGTCAAGTGTTATTATAGTATTAAGGAATAAATTAATGTATTTTCATTATAATTATTAAAACCTAAAAATAAAACATGGTGCTCCTTGAAAAATGCCGATATGTGCATAAAGCAGTCAAATACTTAAAATTTGCAAAAAGATTAAGTTACACTCCACATGTATTTTTATTATGATATATGCTTTTTTTTTCTATTAAAAAGTGTTTAAAGTTATGTCATAAGTAATAATTGAAAACTATACCGATTAGGTAATCTACTACAACTGCCCTGATTTATCCTGAGGGTCGCCCGCATAAACCAAGAGTATTACAAATGATACTGTATCAGGCTTTTTGATTGTATGAATACTTTGATTGAGACAACAATATCTACCAACTAAAAAATAAACGAAAATAGTAAGATTTCTTCATAAAATGTTTATTTATTACAGTTCACAATAACAATACAAAGTTATCAGTATAAGTATCAGTAGTCAATATAATGCAGCTAGTTTTATGTCATTTTCTATGGAGTTGTAACGAAATTTTTACCAATCCAAGTTCAATTAATAAGTTGGTATTTATTTTATTTATCTTTTTTATTTTATAGTATAGGGTGACAAACGAGCACACAGTCCACCTGATGGTAAGTGGTTGCTGTGGCCCTTAGACATCTACATCTGTCCTGGATTACGAATCAAGGTGCAGATGCGTTGTCACCCATGAGGACTAAGATGGAATGCCTCGTTTCCAATAAAAAGGGTCTCCGGATCTCTACACTCACCATACAAAACACAACAGCATTAAGCTACCATTTGACGCTGGTATTCTGTGAGAACGTGGTCCCTCCCCGGTCGAGCCGACCCATTCGTGCTATAACTATACTACTAATATAACAGCAGCATGGCTCTACCACGTAAAAATGGTAGACTATTACTCGTTAAAAATCCGTTAACTTGTTAATTCTAATTTGATGCGACAGTTTTCCTTTCAACTTCATTATATATGCTACTATTGAGTATACTTTCCACATTTCCAAAAATAGCAGTTTAGTTGGCAGAGGAGACACATGACTAATGAAAAATACGACTTTAAAGCTTAATATTTCGGTAACAAACTCCTGAATCGTAAAGGTGTTCTTCCATACTCGCAATGTTTTTGAAGTACCTATCCAACAATACCTTACAGGATGGAATATATGGGTAAAAATAATCATTCATTTACCTGCATAGGAGGTGTACCCAAAATGAAAATGTTTTTAAGATTTTATTTCACAGTTTTGTAGACATGATTAATGCCTATAAACTATGCAAAATTACAAATTTGTAACACTTAGTGTCTCTGAGTAAAACTGCGTTGGGATGAACATGGAGAAACTATAAGGTTTCCTTGTTGTGTGTAAATATGGAACCCTAAAAATCTAAAATATTATTAATTTACTATCTAGGGCTTTATCACCATTTACTACCAGGTGGAGTTGTAGTAGTTGTTGTCAAGTTATACACTGACATACCATTGTCTTTAATTTAAAAGTGAATAAGCTTTTTTTTTCTTATTTTATTTAGGGATTTTTGTTAGTTAATATGTCAATCCTATTAAAATCTATATGTTGCTATTAATCTGCACATACTTAATGCAATATCCAAGGTGGGGGCATGTAGGATGCCCTGCGTAATACCTATATTGTCCACATTTATCTTATATGTCCTTCCAAATAATTCCCTTTCCCCTAGTTGCCGTTCACATTCCATCAAAAAGTGATATAAGTTTTCTATTACTCCACAAGTTTCACATTAGATGGAATCAGTTCTTTTCATCAAATAAGAAATCTTTTTCATGGAATGTGACCTGTTCTTATTCTAAATATTAATTTAATAGAATTTTTTTTTTAATTTTGTATCTACAAACCAAGGTATTTGAGGTGGTTCACTCTGTATTGTTTTGTACCAAACACCTTTCGTTTTAGAGCGTTCATTGAAAAATTCTTTCAATTTGTTATGACATTAATTTTTGAATTTTGTAGTACTTCTGAGTAGCAAGGGTCAATATTATATTCTACACCATTTATACAAGCAGAGTTAACTAATCTATCTGCCTTGTCATTACCCAATATTTGGTCTATGTGCTGGAATCCACTGCACTCTTGCACATGTGTCGCGTAGACTGAACTGATATATTATTTGTGAAAGTATGCAATAGGCTTTCGAAACACCTACGATTCCAGAGGCAGATCGAGCCAAATATTGGATAGCAGTTTTTCTATCCGAGTATATAATAATTTAGTTACAGTTATAGCTTGCAGCATACTTTAGGGCTTCGGATATTGCAATGAGTTCAAGGGTCATAATACAAATGTCATTAGTAATGAAGCAATATATTCCTACCGCTATCCTATCCAATCCTATCCATTAGTTATTGATAAGACAGTGCTTTACTATCTATGGCTTTATAACCACTGACCATCAGGTGGGGTTGTAGTAGTTGTCGCAGTCAAGCTATACACTGACATACCTATAATAAGTAAAAACATAAAGTTTGCTTGCCCACCTTTACTAATATTACAATCATGAAAGTGAGTTTCTTTAGTCTGCACTGCTAAAACAATTGCTAATTAACATGACAATGCGAAAGTTTTTAATAAACTTACCAAGGTCTTTTAGTTCGAGGATATAGAAAACGGTCCTCAAAGTGCCGATCGCAAATGCGATAGTTATAGTAAAATTCACGATCGGTTTTATATTTTAGATGTTCCAGCTGTACTTTTCAACTGCTGAAACCTTTCTAGTGAGGTATTCTGGTTTCGGAACATAGTGTAAAACATCTGGAATAATAAAATATAATCATTAATTCCGAGGCGAGTGAGGGAAACTGAAACAGGAGATGGGCAATAACCCGTCTGCCAAGCGTGGCAGCTATGGCAAATAGTACCTATGAGACAATCCATGGAGGTGCCTTGAACCTTCAATTGCTTGGATATTAGCTGTTAGCTGTTGTTAAAAAAGTCCTTACTTGGTCACATTTAAAAACACATTGCCATTTTTCTTCTTCTTCACATTTTTGCACACATTAAAAAAACACTGGGCCGCAAATATTTATTTTATACAAGAAAGCATATAAACAAACGAGAAATCAGAATAATTTGAATTTAATATTAATATCAAATTAACCTCAACTATCAGTGACCGCCATTGCTGCGTAGGTAGTGGCGTGGTGCGTCTAATTTAGTCTATTGCTTTGGAATGTAGATGGCAGCACAAAAAAAATATCATTTTGTTCTCAAAATAATGTTCTAAGTTGCACGCCCATGATTGCGTATGTACGTAGCACATGGATTGTTTCCTTTGCATAGACTTAATACATAAATGTGCCCTCTAGTTCGTTAAAAGTAAGTCTTAGTTTACGTGCCCCACACGAAAAATGGCAGCACAAAAAGATATCAATTTGTTCGCAAAATAATGTTCTAAGTTGCACGCCCATGTATGATGTTTTCTTTTTAAACAATTTGACAGTACAATGATGTCGTCCATAGAGTCTCTGATAAATATTGAATTATCTTAATTTAATGCTAAAACAGTGCATATTCACTTATTTAGCCTCAAAAAATATTATTTTATGAATAATACTAGTATAAATGAAGAATTGAAATAAAAAAACCAATTTTAGACTCGATGTCTTCGATGAATCGAAAAAGACCCATCTAGTGGCAAATTATGGAACTTGTTATTGGTTTCATAGTTGTTGAACGGTTGGTTTGGTATTCAGAAACGCAATGACCAGGGCCCTTGTAGTTAGAACATTTTTCTGTTCTATAGAAACTGGCATTGCATATTTAGTTCCACAATTCTCCAAAGGACGGCGCTGGAGTAAGTTTACGTTCGGAAGTGCGTTGTTTTAGTTAATTAAATCAAATTAAATGATCGTATTACATTGACTAAATCGACGTTTTAATAATGTGAATTTAGATATTTTCACCAGAAAATGAGTTAAACAACTAATTTTATTAAGATTTAGCTGTTTTAAGTTTAGTTTATTCATTTAATTGTAAGATGGAATATTGGTGTTTTAATTTCTAAACGTGACCACCCTTTACCACCATTTTGTTTGTTTTTAAATTTGACATTGGCGTTTTGTAGACATGTGTAGATCACTTATTTCTAGCGAACGGATCATTCTAGTACATTTCTTCACGCGTACCGGTACATTCGGATCGATCATTCAAATGGATCCTTTCTGGCTCCAGTACCATCCAGTACTCTGTGTCTGTAAGATCCATTGGGAACAAATGGGAAAAAAATTTTTATGACTTTGTAATGCTATCATCGCCATCTACTGCATGTTATAGGTAATAAAGCATTTTATCGAACAAAAATTTATGAATTTTCAAGGTGGTAAGTCCAAAAGATGCTAGATGGCATAAACACAAAAATTTCAATTGATTTGATTTAACTTTAACTTTATTTATTATTGTTATTATTATATATTTTATTAATTTAATAAATTTGTTTATTTTTAAATTTCATTCATAACTATACTTAATTTCATCGATTCTTATAAATTTACTTTGCATTTAGGCCATCTAGCATCTATTGAGCGTACCACCTTGAGTCTCATCCATTTTGGTTTGATTTCGATAAAATGAGAATTGACTTTAACTATAGATCGAATAAGATGGCGCTATTTATTTCAAAGCAAAGCATTGAAAACAGCAATTTTAGTAAAAGGAAGATATTGTTTTCATCTAATATTATAAAATTTAGGCTTCACATGTCTAAAAATAAGGATTGTAATGTTTATTTGCTACAAGGTACTTAATATGATGATTTTCTTATAAGATAAAAGTTTATCTTATAAGAAAATCATATTAAATAAATAATTTGCCTTGAAATCTTGTGAAGTGTTATTTTTAGTAAACCCCACGAAACTAAAGTGTTTTTAAAGTCCTTTTTTATACGCCTTTGCCACGAAATGATATTTTTAACTCATAGATGCAACAATCAAATATAATAAACAATTAAATGTAGAATATTTTTTTATTTTACTTATATTTCGTTTGTAATAAAATAAAACAATCTCCTGGTTCTTAGTTAATTATATTCTTGATATTAAACAATAAACACTTACGATAATACTCTTACTCTTATTAACAATATTTAATATTTTCTAAAAGATTGTCAACTAGGACCACCCTTTTGCAAACAAGCTCTTTCCGGTCCGCCATTGCCCGAAACTTCTCCTCCAACCAACTATCCTCTCTCGCTAGTCTTTATTTTTAAACCAATCACAACACATTTCCGAAGTCGGCTACCAACTTACAATAGTGCAACTATGTGAATTGACTACAACAGTATTTCTACTAACTGAAGCTTACTTAGACAATGATAAATAAGTAAATCATTATACATTAATATAAAAGAATATTTAAATTAATATGATACATTTAGAAATCGTGACAACACATTTATTAATCATGACAAGCCAATCTCAACAGGTTTCTGGAGTCAGATACCAACTTATAAAAAAGAAACTATGTGAATTGACTACAAAAGTATTTCTACTACTGCAGTATATTAAACCAATGTTAAATAATTAAATCACTATACATAAATATATAAAAGAATAAATTAATATGATACATTTAGAAATCATGACACGTTGTTCATTTCATCTTTATAGCTTTATACCTCTCGCCAGAGATTAGTTAGTATTTACTATTTAGTAATAGTACCTATGTTCTGTAATTCTGTTTCCTATTTCCTTGCTCTGTACGAATAGTGTAGTGTTACCTATTCTAGCCGAATCCAAGTCGCCAAAAATTTGACGCAGAGTAAAAGATGAAAGTCTTAAAAAGTCACCCAATTTAATAAGAAATATTTTAAGAAAATGCTTTAATTTAAACTTATGTTAGGTACCTTTAGTGTTATATTATTCATCAGAAGTAATAAGGATTGTAAATATAAGAAGTAGACTACAAAGGAATTAAAAAATACTTAGGAAGTCAGTTGCAATATCTACATTTTATTATTTTCTAATAAAAGGGTTATAGAATAAATATCCTTTACAATCGCCTTCTTTCTGAGATAGCCTACTCGGAGACTAGTAGAAAATCACAATCTTGGTCGCTCCGATTACTTTAAAACTAGCCTAAATAGCTAAATATCGCCTAACTTGGCAACATTTCCGAATACGTGCACTGATTATACTGCACTGGTACACCCTACATTAAAACAATTCATTCAGATCTTTCGGGATTCGGTGGGTTTGCGGCTCATTCACGATTCAAACAAATCGCCGGTTAAAAAGGTACCGTCAATTGTTTGTGATTGGTTGTACTGGTACATTCAAAAACAAATGAATGATCCATCAATACTTTTAAGTGTTCCAGCTCAAACGAACGAATCATGCATGATTGACACATGTCTAGCGTTTTGTTTTTCTGACGTAACGATTGTGCTTTGAATGTTTTGAATTTTTGATATTTTTCCTATATTTTCTTACGACTGGCTATTCTTGGACTTCGATTATTTTTGCTTAATATAGTGGCCCATGCACGTGAAAGGGACTTCAATTATCTTTCCTTTGGACATAGTTCGTATAGTTTAGTGATGGCCGCGGATAAAATTTGCTGTGTTTAAGGATGTACTAAGAGCTGTGAGTAAATCTAATTATTTACAGGTTTTACCAGTCAATATAGTATTTCTTCTTTCTATTCTATATATAAGTCAGTGTCACCTTGGGCAACAATGTGATAACTAGCGCAGACGCAGGTAGCCCAAGAGTTGTGCATCACTTTTCCACCCTTAGAGCCAATACCTTGCTATGTATACTTATAACACTACTACTTATACTACAATCATTACACATTTCAAAAACGCTTCTAAAATATTGATGTTTTTTGTAGGTGAAGATGGCTTTATATTTCACAAATTTCCAAATTCTACAAAAGATCCAAAACGCTTTTGTACACGGGTTCAAGCAGTTGGTGGACATCTTCTGTGCTTAGATGATATGTATTTGTTTAAGTACCGAAGAATTTGTCATACACCTTTTGAATCCAAGTACTGGACTGGAGTAAAATGTTAAGTAATATTGCAATACCAGCATTGCATATGAAAGGTTCGTAAAAATTTGCATTAACATTGTAATGATCTATTCTTAATATTATGAATGTTAAAGTTAATATGGAAGTTTGTTCCTCAAATAATTAATTTTACAATCAAACATGAATAATTGAAAGTATAAATTTTGAATCATTGTTAAACTATGTTCTGCAATACTAATTTTCAACTTCCATGTTGACAAAATATTATGTATGACATGCAATGCAATTTTATGGAAAGTTTGTTATTTTTTATTGATGGTTTGATTCAAATGATAAAAAAGTGCTTATAAATTAAGGCTTGTTTAAAGTTCATATGAATATCAAAATCTACACCAGTTTATAAATATTAAATTTGCTCAGAGTACAACTGGGAAGAAACATTATTTTATGTTGCACCAACATACTATATTGTAGAATATGTTTAATGTTTAATTATTTTTTAATCATATTGTTCTTTAGTATCTATTTAAAGTTACGATGATGTTCAATTTGATATCCCATTCTTTCACTTCATTCAATCTTAGAATATCATATTTAAAGTTTAGATGCCCAAATTTGTGCAGTATTCATTTGCTTAAGAACAAAAAAGTTAGTATTTCATTTGGTCTTATTACCAAACTTAATTAATCACAAGAGAAGTTACTTGATTTGCCTCAGTCTTTGTAAAATTCGACATTGCTGTAAGATCCATAATTTACATTGTAGTATGCATATTTTTCACAGGTGTTCTATTGTACAACTAATACTAATAATAAACTTCTAGTTACTAATAAAATGGAATGTGTAACTTTTAGCTTCATTTTTATTTGTTTTATTTTGTTATGCTACTTGTGGTATTTGTTGTTTGATATTGTCTGTTGGAAGATGTTGGTAGTCCTTCAGTCTTAGTCGTTCAAATTCTACATGGCTAATATGTGTATGCTGTAATTTTTTGCTGATTGGTAGTAGAGGAATTAATCTTTGCAATTAATAAACCCAAGCAGGTTAGAATTTTTATTGAAGCCGTCAGTTCACATTTTCTTTGTACTATTGTTAAGTTGTCAATATATTTCAAGTACAATATAATCATTCATTGTATATATTGATTTTACAGGTGCTGTTGCTAAGATATCACCCTTAGCTGAAGTTACAAATAAAAATAATACTATTAAAACACGTTATACACAAGAAATTGCTTCAACATCAAGTTATGTGCCAGAGGCAACTACTGCTCAAACATGCAGTAAGTTAAAATTAATTTTATTGTATAAAATAAATTGAGGATAATATATTGTAAATTAATTTTATTTAAAAAAAAGTCCCACTGGGTTTTGTGCTGGTTCTGGTAAAGGTGTAATATCAAGTTGCGTTAATAGGGTGTTGTGGGCGGGGGGAAGGGAGGTGGAGAGGGATAGATTCGCCCCCCACCTGTCCCCCACCATGAGATGCATGGTATTTTTATATTAAATGTTAAAGATCAAAATTTTATAAAATAATTTATAAGAAAAATCACCTTAATAGGTAGTCGGGGAGGAGCGTGGCCATTCTTCACCGAAGCAATACCAAAGTTTAGTTGATAGAGCCACCGTTATTTCTGGGTGGTTTATGAAAAAATAACCACAAATCTTTCTAACAAAACCTATCTCTTATCAAAATGTTAACTTTAATAATTAATTTAATAAGTAAACATATTTTATCACTTTTGCCATTATATTTCATCATGTTTCGCCTGCACAAGTACTCCGCTATTGCATAACTAAAATATATAATATTATCTTGAAAACGGTTAAGTTTCGTGTAAGGTGTTTCATAGTCGTAAAAGTTGGTAATGATGCAAACTACAAACCCCAAATTATCTAAGTCGACTTAACCTGTAACCCCATCATATTGTATATTTCAATATTTATCTACTATTTGCCAAATTATGATTCAAAATGCAATCAACTTGCTAAAATTAAATTTATTTTTACTAAACTATAGTATAAATTTTCTAGGTCTATATAAATATAATGTTTTGTCATTTTAATTTCAGGCTTGAAGGTGACTAAGCCCAAAAGGACTCAAATTAGTACAAGAATTACAATGTTAAAAAAGAAACTTAAAAGCTTGAATATAGCAAATGAGAAATAAGAAAATATGAAGATAGAACAAAAAGACTGAAGAAGAAAATGAATCTATTAGAAAATACTACTTTCTTGAAAGCATTTAAAAGTTTTACCTCAATGGCAAAAGTTTTTACGATGCTACAATTTCGAGAATGTGGTAAACACAAAAGGGACAGACAATTCACACCTGATGAAAAAGTGATGGCATTACATTTTTTTTAACATGGGCCAAGAGCCGACAGGATGCTGCAAAAGATATTTGTTCTGCCATCACCTTTCACCTTAAGTAGGATGGTATGTAAGGCCAATATTAAGCCTGGTATAAATGAAAACATATTTTACCAGATTAAGAAGCAAGCATCTATCTTAAATGCAAGCCAATGATAAATTGTGTACATTGGTTTTTGATGAAATGGCCTTAACACCACATATTGGTTATGACAGGAAAAAGGACAGGATTACTGGTTTAGTTGACAATGGTGATGTAGTGAGGACTGAAATTAGAATAGAGGTATTCTAAAAACTATAAACAGCCGATATCATATTCATTTTGTGCTTGCAGTACAAAAAAAGCTGAATTAGCCTTAATAATTAAGAGAAATATAAGAAAATTGAAAGGGTCTGGCTTTAAAATCCTTGCTACTGTATGTGACCAGGGAACATCAAATGTTCGTGCCAAGTGGAACATAGTAGATAAATATTGAAATATATATACAGGGTAACCCTGTATATATATTCCAATATAAATTATATTGGTTAAGTCGACTTAGATCCTTTAGGGGGTTGTAATTTGCATCATTACCGACTGTTACAACTATGACACACCATGTACATCAAACCTAACCGTTTTCAAGATATTGGATATTTAAGTTTTTTTATAAAAATTTTGTCAACTTTTTGTCTATTGTACTATTTTTTTTTTGTAATTTGTGCATCTTATTTTATTTTTCTTATAACTTTTGTGTAGTAGTTAAGTTGCTTTATTATTTTAAATACCAAGATCTTAGGTAAATAAACTAAATATTATGTTATTTTATTTCGATTAATTTACTTTGTATACTGTCATTACTGCCTGCTTATAATTACTGTTGGATTTATTAATTTAAAATTGTTACTTTGATGAAATATGTTGTATTGATCGACATTTATTTATTTCTGAAATTATGTAGATTGCTTAATTCTTAATTTTTTTTACCGGTTATGGGTGTAAATTACCTGAATAAAGATGATTATTATTTTTAAATTGAGTTTTCTTTTTTATGATTTACCTTTGATTACATAATTCTGTAACTAACTAGTTTTGTGGCTATATACACAAAACGAATTAGTTGCAGAATTATGTGATCTTGTAAAATTCATTAAAAATAGTCAGTACACCAGGGATGGGGCTGATAGATCGTCCGTTTAGTTCGACAACTCCACTATAGATGTCTCTGTACCACGGAATCGACTAGCAACTCTATTCCAGGTATATATAATGTACTCTGTGGCAATGACAGTTAACCGACTGATATCTTATAGATAACTTTATTGAATCAATAGCTAATGGGAATATAACTGGGAACTTCAGAAACCGGGCATAGACGTGTGTAATATGTAAAATCTTATTGAGGAATTACGTGTATATACGGCTAATTTGCGCTAAATCAAAAAATATAAATAAGCAAAAATAAATATGGGAAATTATGATGAATAAATTAAATATTAAGCATACCAAATTTCAAATAAGTATCTTAATTAATATAAAAGTTATCAAGTTTTTCCCTTCATATGCCACTACTGTAAAGTTCACTTTTAGAGTTAGCTTAGTATAAATTGCTGGTGTCGAAGTGCCCGAATGTGTGCATGTGCGAGGAGCGAGTGGGAGTTGGTAAAAGGAAGTTAGGTAGATTGCATTCACACGTAAATTATTATGATATAAATGTAGATGGTAATATCAAGATAAGGAGTAAGGCGTATGCGTACGTAGTATCGTTACATGGAAACAGATTTTTAAAAATAACGGCTTGTGACGGCAATCAGAGGTAATGTTTTTTCGATAAATGCATATTTTCACATTCTGCACATAAATAACAACCGATTAAATATTTATAGTAAGTCAAAACATCAACAATGATAAAAAAATAAAGCTAACTAATAACTATACTTAAAAACATTACAAGTGTATCCAAACATTTATTTTTTGTTTTGTGACCGTAATTTCCTTTAATCTGTGGTAAAATTAACGTAAACATGTATTGAAAGAATTCCATAAGGATAGATACATGAGCAGGGACACATAGCACATTATATGGACAAATCAGGTGATCTGAGTCGTGGTCCTGATGCTGAGGCAATAGGGATACTATTTAGGGGCAATATAGCTCGAAGAACCAAAAATCGATAGGGAAGCCTCCTATCGGTTATCGAGGTGTAGGGCAGCCCCATTAGATGTGGGTGATTGAGATACGAGGTGTGTTCAAAAAGTAAGGTGACTTTTTGAATTTCGCGGGCAACGCACATTCGATTTTCGATTTTTGTATTTTGTTGCGTTGGTACACATATCCTGAGCATATGTTTCAAGTTTGAAGTGTATAGCATGTTTAGTTTATTTTTGACAGTTACAAAGGTCAGACGTACTTTGGTGTGCTCGGCGATTTTCTTCAATCAAAAAAAAATGGATCAAAGAATTTGCATCAAATTTTGTGTAAAAAATGGAATTACGTGCTCCAAAACACTTGAAATGTTGACAGTGGCATACGGTGAGTCTACTCTTAGTAAAAAAAACGTTTATAAGTGGTACAAGCTCTTTCAAGATGGCCGAGAAGATGCCAATGACGAACCTCGCTCTGGACGCCCCAGCACGTCAACAACCGATGAAAACGTTGAAATAGTGAAGAAAATTGTTTTGGAAAATCGTCGAATCACTATCAGAGAAGTTGCGGAGGATGTTGGCATATCGGTTGGCTCTTGCCATGAAATTTTTTCGGATATTTTGGGCATGAAACGTGTGTCAGCGAAATTTGTTCCAAAATTGCTCAATTTCGACCAAAAGAACCGTCGCATGACAATCGCTCAAGAGCTATTGGATGATGTCAACAACGACCCAGATTTGCTCAAAAGGGTCATAACAGGTGAAGAAACATGGGTATATGGTTATGACGTCGAAACTAAGACTCAATCGTCCCAGTGGAAGCACACTGAATCACCAAGACCAAAAAAAGCACGCCAAGTTCGATCAAATGTGAAGGTTTTGCTTACAGTTTTCTTCGACTGTAGGGGTGTGGTGCATCATGAGTTCTTGCCACAAGGTCGTACGGTCAATAAGGAGTATTACCTTGAAGTTATGCGCCATTTGCGAGAAGCAATACGTAAGAAACATCCCGAATTGTGGGTAAACAATTCATGGTTTTTGCATCACGATAATGCACCTGCTCACTCATCGTTGCTTGTGAGAGGTTTTTTGACCAAAACCAAACACTACAATCATGCCTCAGCCACCATATTCACCGGATTTGGCCCCATGTGACTTTTTCCTGTTCCCAAAACTGAAGAGACCTATGAAAGGACGAAGATTTGCAACGATTGAAGAGATAAAAACTGCATCGCTGAAAGAGCTGAAGGCTATACCAGAAAGTGATTATCAGAAATGCTTTGACGATTGGAAAAAGCGTTGGGACAAGTGTATTATATCTGAGGGGGATTACTTTGAAGGGGACAACATAAATATTGATGAATAAATAAATAGTTTTTCATAAAAATATAAAGTCACCTTACTTTTTGAACACACCTCGTATACCAGGAAGTCGTTGGATGCCGTTGCCTGCCATGTTTTGTGGCATTCCTTGGGGGAGGTCAATGTTCAGCAGTGGGCTTGTGGAGGGCTGCAATATTGATGATGTTGATGATGATAACGATGTAAACAGACTTCAATAATCACTGCCATTGGTAAAAATATATTCTTTAATAAAAATTTAATGAATTCGGTTAACTAACTTCCCAGAAAACGGTTACATACTCGTACATTAAAAATACAGATTGACATCCTTTTATTATGTAAGTTTAAAAATCATCATCATTATTACAGTCCATTAATAACTCACTGCTGAACATTAGCATCTGTAGCTATGTTATGGTTGTACTCGTAGCACGAAGGGCCACACCATTACAGAATATAACACTTAATACTGCTGTGTTTCTGAAGTGCTGCAAATGAGGCATTCCATCCTAATCCTCAGCGATTAAAATATATTCTGCACTTAGGTAAGATACCGCACCAACTTACTATCAGGTAAACTATATGGTCGATTGTCATCCTTATTCTATAAAAAAGAAAACTTAAATTATTATTTACATTAAACACTTGGTGAACACTCTTCAACCACGAGTTATTAGCAAAGTACACACTCTCTGATACAGTATATCCTGTAGAAATTGAGCAAGAATAAGCCTTGGGGAAGACTACAATGATGCTGTACAATGTGCTTGCTGCATTCAACGCAATATTTGTGTATTGAACCAGAAAATGTAAGTTTCTTACTTTTATTACAGCGTTTTAAAGTCCACTGCTGGTATGTTCAGCCTCCCCATTGATTGCCTCGTATTTGGCATAGTTTCCACGATCTATCACGCACGCTTTACTCGATTACGGAACCGAAGAAGCGGGTTGTATATTATAATATACAGTCAATATAATATGGTCTACGGCTGGTTATAGGCATTCGATAAAATGTTTAAATAAAAAAGGATATCATTGTAGACATTCTCATACTTGGGCGGGGAAGAGTTCATAACGCCGTGTCGTCCTGACGCATTTGTTCTATTTGCTTTATAATTTGGAATTAGTAATAAAGTGCATATTTTTATTTTATGTTTTTATTTGCTAAGTTAATAGGTACTTAAAATTAGACAAAATGCTTATTTTATATCAGAAGCTTTTTTATTTCGTTTGCAAATAGCGTTTATAAAATTTCAATTACATAGTTAAAACGATCAGAATAAAATTTAATTTGTCGTAAAATTAGTTCTGCCATTTACCGACGGATGTCACTGTTCACTGTGTATCTATTATATACTCAGTTATAATAATATACTATAATGAGTGACTAACTCATCTACCAGCGCACAAGCTAAACCTAAATCGCTTGAAGTAGAAATCTAAAATTTGGACAGTAGCTACCTTTTATGACATAGAAATCAGCTATGAAATAATTTTGGATAATTCAATCCCTAAAAGGGTGAAATAAAGGTGTTAATATTTATTTTATTACAAAAATATTTTACAGAGCGATTGACTCGATACTCTGAGAGTATTGTATTTAAAAAATGATGAATACGTATTTTGCGATTTCAAAATAATCCGTTATGGATGACGTTATGGAGTACGGGCAGAAGGTGTGCATTTTTGTATGTAGATAAAATATTTTGGTATTTCCTAAAACATCCCCTTACCGGAGTAGGGAGTAGGGGGTAGTTAATGTTCATTTTGTAGGGAGAAAAAATATTTAATTCTTTAAAGTAATTAAATAATAAAATGCCTCTTACGATATTAAAACAAGGGTGCAAATTTTACGTAGACGTAGATGCGTGAAATTGTGACAATAATTTCCTTTTATTAGGTAGGCATCATATAGGCAACATATAGAAAAATTAATAAATGATTTTTGTAACTTTAAAATTAGTATGAATACTTTAGGATTAAAATATTGCAGTTAGGTTTTTTTGTTCATTTTCCTAATATTTCATCTTAAAATGTTAAAACCAGGATACATGGTTTGCGCGGAAAAAATGGTTTTTAATTGTTTGGTGGTGGGGAAATCCGTAAGACAAAATTATGAATAATGCCTATTATAGAACTTTACAAAAATCCGAACCTATTGATTTATATTGATAAACAAAATATTAAAAACTCTATTTATCATTGTGTCCGGGTTAGTTATTCGACAAAAATATAGTGTGATCAGGTACAGATAAAACGGGTTTACGTGCTTTCTGAGGCATAGGAATGAAACACTGCTAAACTCTTGACTCCGGGCTGCTTCTGAGAATTTCTTGATAGAAAACCCCACTAATTTTAAGCCCTATCACACCTATTACTTATGATCGAATAACTGAATCTTTTTATTCAGATTAGAGTCTTTCTAAAACCTCGCGACAGTTTTATTTAAGAGTAAAATGTTGAGTAGGATGTTATTACTCAATGATATGTTATTAACTGCTTTTATTGTATTTGGCAGTTGACTTTATTTATTTTTTGTAACACTGATTAATTATTATAACCTATTTTTATTATTTCTGAATACGAATTGTCTGATTAAGCTATTTAATTTGATTACACGTGGAATAAAAAAATACTTTACTATTTTTTATTAATTCCCGTTGTGACAATTCTAGCAATTTCATTCATGACGAGTCTAGACGATGTCAGCTTTTCCGGCAAAACCGAACGCGATAACTGACTGTATGTTCTTCTTAGACTGTGGCATCGTTAAGAGATTACGACGTCACCATCTTCTCATCACGTATACTTCAAAAGTTGAAAACAAGAGTGTACAAGCAGTGCGTGTGCGTACGGATCTGAGACATAGTTTTTCCCTGCAGGTCATACGAGGAGGCCAAAGGTCACGAGTAGTTTCAGCGAGCTATGAACAGATCTCTGCTAGAAGTTTCATAGACTTCTTAGTGAAGATATCCGCAGCAAAACCAACGTAACCGATATAGCTCAACAGACCAGCAAGTTGAAGTTGCAATGAGCGGGCATATAGCTCGAATCGTCGTTGAAATAGACAAAAGATGAGAAAGAAAGGATAACGAGTGGCAGCCTTGCACCGGTAAGCAAAGTATAGGGCGGCACCCACTTGATGGAGTGACCGCCCGGTAAGCGAGAAAGGATGTCGATGTACGCAGGCTCAGCACCATGTTTTGTACATTTTTTGGGGAGGCATTGGGTCGGCAGTGGACTTGACATGGATCGTAATGGTTGTGATGACGGTGATTTAAAACTAAAAAACGGAAATAATATTATGCAGACAACCTATAATTAAAAAAAAACATTTTGTATATTCATCTTAAGTTTCAAAAATTTTAAAATACGTTTTTTTGTTACTTACTCCTTTACATTAGTCAAGGCAGTGAATAAGTTAACTTTACTTTACTTTTTTTACTTAACGATAAATGCAATAAATGTGAAACTTACCAAATCTTGGCGGGTCCCGAGTGCATATACTCTATCCAAGGTAGACCGTGCGGATCTCGGTGCCAGCAGCTAGTTGAAAAAACCATACCAAGGTGCAAAGTCGGTACAGTGACACCCAATTTGGAACCCAAATATCGCAGAATATTGCCAGGATTACAACTTAACACCTGTTGAAAAATAAAAAATTATTAAAAAGTCTTACGCACTTATATTGACACTGCTACAGCTAAGCGTTTACAAAGTATGATATTCAATACTATTTAGCAATAAAGCGAAAAGATTGTTTAACTCTTAGAATAATAACGCATAGAAACCGAAAAGGAGCACAAACATTAGACAGTTAAAACTAAAATAATACATATCATGAGGTTCACTCTGTGAGCCCACAAGGCAAGGTAAACGCTCAGTCGAACACATCTCGCAAGAATTATTAAAACAATTATAATTGAAACTGAAAATAATATTTAATGTTTCCATTCCTGTTCAAGTAGACGATGTAGTGGCGGTGTAAACATATCCCATATCAATCCGTGGAATTATTTAACTTGTCTTCACTGTATGTTATAGATATAATAATATTACGAGCTTGGGGTTCGTGACAATTAAAAACTGCCGATTGAATTACCAATGACACTTTTACTACCAAACACCAATTACAACTAAAACACACTAATAATTAATCTCACGGATCACTTTGGTTCGCAGTTATATCGCTTCGAAGTACTTATTCGCTTGAATCGCCAATTCAATACTCAGTCGGTCGCGGTTCTTACTGGCATTATATAGGGCCTCTTCTATTGCGAGTATATACCGGTCGCGACTGACTAGGTATACAAAGGTCTAATATGGAATTTTCTAGAAAGCTCTTCTAGTTCTGCTACTCAATACTAGATAGCGCAAGTAACCACTCGCCACGTACCAGGCATTAATTATGGCGCGCAATACTACGTAAATTCGCAAGGAAACATTGTACAAGCGCAATGCTAATCAATATACGGGTATTTTTAACTTAAAAACAAATAAATTATACCATACCCGAATTTTAAAACGTACTTATAGATTAGGTCTATATGTCAGTTCAATAAAAATATATCTAATAACAAGATCACAAACATATTATAGATGGAAAAAGTATATTACTTTAAAAAAGTATTTAATAGACATTTCATACTGAACTCCGAAGGCGACTGATACTAACACTGATGTGGCGCTTCAGAAAATCAAACTTTATAATCCATCATCAGTCATACGCGTCGACAGCTACACTCAGATGATATGGTTGCTCGTTTAAAACTGCATTACGCATAAGAAGGAATAATAAATAGCTCACTTAGGATGACGCATCGGCGCACGCTCGGAATGTAAATACAACCGACGATAAAATTCACATAATTCTGACAGATCCTTCATTACTCATGTATCCGAAAGAACAGAATGTGATTTCAATGTCAACATTCGAACGTTTTGAACGTGCGAACAATCTGATCTCTTGCGAATTCTGTGTAAGGACATTTCTGCCAATCATCACTTCTACTTCTGCACAAATAAAACGACACGCTGGCTCACGTTGCAAAGGAAGCCCAGCCTACCCTTTAGACTCCCTTTTGTCGGCTTACCAAAATTTTTTGTAATTGGAACACTAGTTTTATCGTGATATTTCCAGTAGTTTAACGAAGTAGTCTCTGAGACTAATGGGAATTTCCTAACGGAAACTTCCCAATAGTCCCACTAGCATGACTATTGGGAATCTACATGGCGTCTTATATTCCCAGTAGTCTTACGTATATCCAGTTTTCTCGCAGATTGAAACAGATATACATTTAAGAGATGTAATTATGTGAATACGAATATAGAGTATGAGCTGCTCAAATGTTTCACAAGCCGTCAATTTATTTAAGAGAATATCTCTTAATAAATTGACGGCTTAATCTATATTCTGGCAGTTGACTCTTAAGTTGCCTTATTTTATACTGTTACGAGCTTAGGGTTGGTGACAGTAAAAACTGCCGATTGAATTACCAAAATTGACACATTAATTACCGAACAACAATTACAATTTAAAACACACTAATAATAAAACACAATTCGCAGTTATATCGCTTCAAAGTATTCGCTTGCATCGCCGATTCATTACTGACTCGGTCGCGGTCCTTACTGGCCTTTTATAGGGCTTCTTCCGCCGAAACATCTAGAATGTTCGAGCACATGCCGGTCCCGACCGACTAGGTGTAGAAAGTTCTAGTATGTAAGTTTCTAGCAAGCTCTCCTAGTTCTGCTACTCGATACTAGATGGCGCTTGTGACATTAATTATGGCGCGCCACAATACTGACTTTAATACATTAGTAAGTTAATTTGTGCCTAGAAAGTACTATTCTAATCTTCTATTCATAATTTTTAATCTATTCTAATAATTATTGTAACATCCTCCTTGGTACACGCGATCTATTATAAAATTAAGTGACGAAAAACGCAAATTCCATAACAAATAGAAAATTTATAAGTAGCTGAAGTAGTTTGAACTATCGAATTTGTTCACTCCTCCGAGAAAGATTATCTAAGATGAAGAGAGATTGTTATACTAGGTATATATTTTTCAGGTTTTATAAATATATATATATATATATATATATATATATATATATATATATGTATATATATATATAGGCTTCTGGGCGTGTATAGAGACTTCGCCACTGGATAACGCTCATATTTTATCCTAGGCGCAGTTTCTATGCGTAATTATTCTTGAGTTTCAGTTATAATGCAATAAAAATACCTTCAGATTCCACGGGTGTCTCCCAATAATATCTCGTTGATTCTTTGTAAATCCATATCCCTCTTCTCCAGTATCTATTGACGCGGCATTAACACATACGTGCTCTTTTGCCAAGAGTACTAGTTCCCAATACGCACTTTCTACATCGTGTGTAGCAGGGTGTGGTGTAGAAAAATGCGTCCCTAATATTCTGGCGGCTACCTAGAATATAAATAAATCAAATCAAGTTTCGTTTCACTATAATAATCGGTAAAAGTAAGAGGTTGACAGTTACACGAGAAGGAGGAGAGGTCAGAATGGGAATGAGCAATTAAGCTAAAATTGTCTAATGCATTGAGTGGAATGCTGCGGAAAGAGAAGGTGATATACTGAGTTTTTTTAGAATGAGTAGATTTATACGGAGCCAGAGGGAGACTAGGTCTAAATCGGATTGGACAAGTAAAGAGAAAATTAGCACGGTATCGTATGCAAAGGAGATAATCTTACAGTTAGGAATTTTGAGAGAGCAGAGGTCATTGACGTAGACTGAGAGCTTAAAGCTTATAATGCTTTCTTGAGGGACACCGTAATTCATGGATAGTTCGAAACTTACTCATCTGTATGCAATTACGCTACACGTGCTTGATTTATCGGGACGATTCTGTAGAGAGTGGATGTACATGGTACTGACATGTTATCGTCGACGACTTGCGACGCAATAATGAGGATTAGAAACCATCGTAGTGGGTAGCTCTAAATAGTTCAGTAAACCGATATCGGCGAACCTGTATCGGTGATGTACATAATCGTGTGGATCAATGAAAAAAATTGCTCTTAAATTTACGTGTAACGATATTTGGTATTGCAATACTGTTCACTTGTCATTGTAATTTGTTCATTATCAAATACATAACTTTTGAGCTCAAATGAAGTACTTATGGTATATTTAACACTACGATGTTCTCTGAGTTACTTGTTTATTGTGCTAGAACAGAAGAATTTAGAAAAGAAAATTTTGTATTAATCAATTAAATGCAATAAAAATACCTTCAGATTGCGATATTATTTACATAAGTTTTAAATATACCAACACATTATAGGCAAAAAAGATCGTTAATGACGTTTGCTAATTTACATTTAGCTATGTCTAGAGGCTGAATTACCTTTTTAAACGTCGCCAAATTCATGTATCTTCCGGTTACTATGCAATCTTCGGCTTCGGTTAAAGCTTGAGTAATATTTAAATCGTGATCATCATCTTCTTCCAGACGATTCTGATTCACCCAGAAGACGTTTTTGTCTGTGCAAGGGATTTAATGCTCTATCAAGCATCCTTTTATTTTTCTTATTCCAGTTAACTTCTACGTTATTCATAATTTCTAGACGTTCTTCTGTAAATTATAAAGTAATTAGTAAACACTCTTATCCAACTATTCACGTTATCCATCGATTCCATTCAATTACAAAATATAAGTCGTCTGCTGAACATAGGCCTCCTCATTCGCCTATGCTCAGCGAATGACGATGACTCCGGGTTTGCAAATGCAGTGTTTTCGAGTTGTTGTCAGATAAAATGCTTCTGGCCATCACTTATTTCAGTTTTCCTCTGTCGCCTCTTGCTACACCCACGGGACAGAATGCGGCAGCGGATACTATTCTTCAACCGCCACTACACGGTTGGCGGTGTCACACTATCCACGTATTAACATTTTCTATAAATAATACAATACTAGTGGGGAGTAACATATAATTTTGTAGAACGCCTTATGGTCTACTATTTTAAAATAGTTGAAAGTAGTTTTTGTAATGTTAAAGATGATGTTGATCTATTGACATATGATTGATACACGATATGATTAAGATCAAGGTTCTTTTGTAATGTTTCTAAATTTTTACTACGTAAGCTGAGACTGAAAGAATAAAGTAGCAATATAATTGTCAATTGTTTATGCATATGAACAATATTTCACTTCAAGTTTATTTCAGTTCAAGTAGCATTTAAATTTAGAATAACTACAGTCTTCTGACTACTCTGAAATAGGATAGTCACATCAATTTAAGTACAGACTAATTGTATCAAATGGTGCAATGGTAAAATAAATATAACTCCTATGACTATTTAATATTACTTGTTACTAGTCATTCAATTCAAGAATGCCGTTACCTCCCGCCGCGCCCCCTCATTCCGCGCCTCAAGCGTCGCCCTTTTAGTCAAGCCCTTTTAGTACCGATAGCAACGTCGAAGTGTACTTACGTCCGTTTTTTATGCTCCCGTTTTTACGTTCTCTAGTTTGTTAATGTTTTTGCTGTTGTTTTTGTTACTGTTGATTTTTTGTTTTTGTTTCTGTTGATATTCGTTAATTTGTTCTGTTACAATGAGTAATTTTATTTTTTTCGAATATTTAAAAATGTATATGAGTAAAAATGAAAATTCTATTTTATCGAACAAGTTATTATTTCATCATCATCAACAACAACATCAAAACATAAACATGATGACTTTTTTCGTCTACGGTACCGTCAGCTGTGACGTCGTAACGGTCTACGACGGCAAACTCGAAATGAACGCGTAGTACTTGTACATTGCATGCCTTAAGCGCAAAAAGTATAGGTATATTCTACTAGCGTCTAAAAATCAAGAATCCAACGTTTTGTCCTGAATATAATATACGATTTCATGCATCATATTGAACATATAAATAACAATAAAAGCACACTGTGAAATAAAATTGATGAGAAAAAAATGATTAACGAGTCAGGTAAAAAAAAACTAATTTTTACGATAATGCCTGAGTACAAATACTTAAAAATTAAAGTTGATTTTTGATAGTTTTAAGATAATTCTGTTAAAATGTTTTCAATAAACAAATTAAAAAAAATTAATCTTAATAATAATAACACTGTAAATTTAAAAAAAGTCTATTGTTGATTGAGATCGTTTTCTACATTTTCTCAGTCGTTCACTTTTGGATTTTCCAAACTTTTTTTAATTTACGTTTGACATAAAATTATCGGAAAATTAGAAGTGTAGTAGTAAGGTTATTAGTGAAAACTTGTGTGTATTTAAAATACTTTATAAAATGACGCGTAACATGAGCGCTTAAGACATGCACATTTGGATTTTCCAAGTTTTTTTTAAAATTATGTACAAAAACGTTAAACGAAATAAGAACAACAAGAATTAAGAACAGTTATATCAGAAAAATAATCTTTTTCGCAATCGATTTTTCAAATAGATTTTTGTAGTTAAGTTGCAAATAAATAAATAGTTATATAAATTTGACTTACTGTTAGACATTGTATCATAAGATAATATGTATTTAACATAAATTTGGTCTGATTTTTTTTTAATATTAGGAGATTTGGTAAGTTTCATTTCTTCGGCTACACGACTCCAACGTTTCTTTTCTATAACTTTCTTGAGACCACCGCACCGTTGCACGAGTTCATAAAGTTAAGGGAGGTTCACTTCGATACCGTTGAGCTAGGAAAAAAACACACTAATATTATAAATGCAAAAATATTTCAGTCTATTTGTTGTGTCGACAAAAGGTTTTGTACTTGGTAAAAAGACATTCGAATTGATTTCAAATTCATATTATGAGCATAATTAAAGATAATATCGACGCTTGAAAGGCAATAATTGTCAAACGATATGACAGCCAATATTGTATCACATACCTTTAAACGAGCAATTCTTGTATATATATATATATATATATATATATATATATATATATATATATATATATATATATAATCTAATCGGGATCTCGGAAACGGCTCCAACGATTTTCATAAAATTTAGTGTCCAGGGAGTTTCGGGGGCAATAAATCGATCTAGCTAGGATTTATTTTTAGAAAATGTCCTTTTGTCCGTGTTTTCAGGCAATAAAAAACTGCTACAATATAAGAAGGTAAATTTTGACAGGTTACCAACGATCGTAATAGCTCACATGGGATGTTGTTCGGGCGTGATATCGGAGTTCCGTGGTTCGCGTCCCGTCTTGGATCCAACTTTTTTCCTTTTTTTTCAAGTTCCCTTCTTTTGTGAGAAAATCTATTATTTCGAGCCCTTTTTTTAGTATTAGTATATATTAGTATTATAACTAATTGCACTCATGATTTTTTATTCAAATAACCAGTTCAGTTTTTTCTATGTCAATAAGATCAAAAACTATTATTCATGTAATTTGTATATAAATGTAACTTAAAAAAAACCGAGCAAAGCTCGGTCATCCGGGTACGACATCATTAATTGCAGCAAAAAAATTCTGCGTCGATATGTCATACCCTCGTACCGCTGGGAAGACTTTTGTTGTCACTTGGCAACATTGAAAAAATCACATTCTTACAGTTTTCGGCGACCAAGCTACTAAAATTTTACCGATTTATGAATAATTTTTACTTAGTAGGTATTCGATTTCAACTTACACTTAGTATTTTTTGCCTTGACTGGAATGAATGTGTATAAACATTTACCGTTATTTAAGACTTTTTAACACACCTTAATTATGTGCTTCTTTACATTTAGTTTTTTTTCCTAATTCAATGGACTTATAGACGAATCTAATATAGTAGTACTTTTCCTGCCTAAAAGAATATAATAGGCCGGGGAAAACGTTTCTTCGTATTTTATACACAAATTAAAGACATTCTTTATTCAAAGTTTAATAACATCTTAATATTGAAAAAATTCTTGTCACGTTGTTTGTCCGCGATGGACTCCTAAACTACTTAATCGATTTTAATCAAATTTGCACACCGTGTGCAGTTTGGTCCAACTTGAGAGATAGGATGGTTTTTTTGCCCATGAGTGACCCACAATTTTTTTGCGAATTTGAGGGTTTTAATGGGACGTCGAAAAGGGCAGAACAACGTCTGCCTGACTAGCTAGTTTCAATATAATATATGTGCCATTTTGTTCGATAACTTGTTGTTATCTTGTAGGCATTGATACATACCCGTTACAATAGAAATCTTGGGATTATTGTTCAAATAATGTGACGTTTCGTTTTGACAGTCCTCTATTGATGTTAACCTAACACTACCCAAAGAATCCGAAGGGACGAAACAAGTAAAAATCTGAGGGTGTAAGGTTAGGACGATATGGTAGATGCATTAATACTTCCCAACCAAGCTCTCTCAGTTTTTGTTGAGTGACCAAAAATGCATGTGGACTGGCGTTAACATGATGAAGACGAATCCTTTTATGTTGATCGATTCTGACTGTATTTTCTTAATTTCTTGTTTGAGTCTCATTAGTTATTAGTATTATAATATATCGAGTTAATAAAATAGTAGTTAGTAATAAATCGCACGTAAATGCAATTTTTTAAAATACCTCGGAATGTGGTTCCAATTTTAGAACCCCTCGGAATTAGGTGCCTTTACCTTATACTCATTTTGAAATTACCTATTTTAGTAATGGTATTAGTATAATAGTATTTGTCTTAGTTTATTTTTATAAATTGCTGATTCAAGCTATCTTCAATATTCAACGACAGCCCACATGCTTTGTCAGATCCACTTTGCTTATTACTTATATGTCAAACATTCGTTACTTCTGGATGCGTCAATTTTTTTCAAACACGATTATAAAATAATGGGGTTTAGTTAATTTTACTCCTTTTATAATAAATATTTTGATGTTAGTAAATAACTTTTATCCGTTTGTGATTTTAATGAAATTATTACTAACCGACACTATTTCATAAAATATTGATAAAAATCATAATATTTAATCTTTAAATGACAGTTTACTAGGTCATTAATCCGATTCTAAAATTTGTTGAAATCGAGTGGTTATGGCTAATGGGCGATTATACAGGATTTTTTAAAAAAATACTTTAAAATGCTCTAGTGTAAAGTTTCCAATATGTTGCTTGGTAGTTATTGCCTTACAAGCGTCGATTAATCACTAGGTTTAAGCACAGTATTGTACTAAACAGAAAAACTAGACGACGCCGCATGTTTATAATGCAAAATGAATAACCACATTAGCTGTTTATTATACTGGGGGACTATTTTTACATGTATATTTAACATGATGTTTTGTGTAAATGGAATAGAAGCTATCCTCGAAAGTATTTGTAAAGTATAACTAAAAAAATATAACTAGGTAGGCAAAATTTACGAATACCCAAAAACATACATACAAACAATTCATCCTACGGCGTTTGCCGTAAAACTAAAAATTGGCTACGATCGCTAGTGAATGAAAGTTGTAAGAGCGAGCAGACGCATGCACATTTTTCGTTATGTAGGTGCCAGGTGACCGAGTGGGAGGGCCGACACATCGTTGCAGTACACACTTTTAGAATCAGCTGACCGCGTCGTATGTTACTAAAAATGATTTTTATCTTATAAGTATTTAGGCACTTTTGATATTTATTTTTGATTTTGACTGCCTCGTTGGTCTAGCGGTTGTAGGAGTATGACAGCTGATCATGAGGTCCTGGGTTCGAATCCCGAGTAGTGACAAAAAAATCAATTTATTGAGTTTTACGTCAAGAAATTCTCAGTAGCTGCCCGGAATCAGGAAGTTGGTAGTGGTTTTTTCGTCTGTAATGTCAATATGACCTTAAAACGTTCCGTGAAAGTAGACCTCCTAGTACTAGTTACTGCATACCAATTGCAAGATCAGCATATACTGGTTTTTAGTAAAATACTTGTTCGATAAAAGAAAGAGATTTGAAATGGCAGTACTTTTCATAGCCACACACAAATAGTAAAAAAATGTAACAAAAAATGGGAAGTAGGTGGCAAATTTACTTTTCGTTTCAGATTATTATTTTTGTGATTTCGATTTTTCCTTCATACTTTTACACTGCAACATATTGGCGTATTTAAAAGATGGAAATCAACTTATTTACAAACCACAATTATTGATATTTATAAAACTATACTACATTATTGTCATTTACAAATAAGAATTACCTTTTTAGCGATCTCACAATAATTGTTCAAAATGTTCTTCAGTTTCCTTATAAACTAGCACATCTTCGAAAACTGTTTGTTAAACTTCGCAGCGTGTCTCTATCAATTTTTATCACATTAAATGCGTCTAATATCCACTAATTTAAATCACTAACAATTTGTGCTTCTTCTATGTACCGTAATCGTTTTAGTTCGGCCTACAAATAAAAGTCTAGAGGTGTTAGGTCTCGGCTGGGTAAGGACCATGCTCTCACAGAATACCAGCGTAAAATAGCAGCTTGATGCTGCTGTGTTTCGTACGGTGAGTGTAGAGAACCGGAGACCCGTTTTCCTGGAAACGAAGCATTCCATCTTAGTCCTCAGGAGTGAAAATGCATCTGCATTTTGATTCTTAATCGAGGTTAAATGTAGATAGATGTCTATAGTCCACGGCATCCACTTACCATCAGGTGGACTGTGTACTCGTTTGTCACCCTAATTCTATATAAAAAAGATTTTAATTTACGTATTTATTTAATTCAAAATTTTTGTTTTATTTATTTTTTGGAAAATATCAGTATCATTCTGTTACACCCTATTTTTTTTCTAGGCGTTAAAAATAGTCATAGAGGATAAATCATACTTTTAACATAATAGTGTAAGTGATTTTGATGTACTTCACTACTACTAATACTAACATGTCACTTATATATTCGACATTCAGATTTTGAGAGTGAGCTTTTATAGTCTTTATTTGTTCATTTATTTTTGACAAAGTTACTTCTCAATAAAAGTAATTTGAATATAGGTACATACTTCTCAAAGGTAGCACTACCTTACCTGTAATTAAATTATCCAAAACAAAACAAAAATTGAGCATTATTGCTATCTTTTAATGATATTTTATACCTATATATTTAATTGGTTTCTCGGAAACGGCTACAACGACTTGGATAAAAATTTGTATTTAGTAAAGGATTTACTTTGATTTTTTTTTATTTAATTTGATCTTGATAGGGGTCGTCCCTGACAAATATTATTTTCCATGCAAAACTTGGTCGCCCATTTAATTTTTTTAATAAAGAATTAAAATATATTAAAATAAAATAAATAATTTAAAAAATCAAAAACCCGACTGCATAAAAAGTGAATTTAAAAGTAATGCACTAAAATGACCGAAATAAGATTGAGAATAGAAAAAAAATTAAATAAACTATGTACAAACAAAGTTAACTCTACTTCGGTTTAACAGACAATATTATGAGCTGAAAGCGAAACTAATTCATTTTCTTTCGGTTTACAATTTGCAAATGGGTTCCGCCTGCTATTAGTAACTTAACATTCAACTTATGCTATATACCTATAACTTAGGCTTTCAGCTCATAATTTTTTATTTTCCAATTTTCTCCTATTTTATTTACAAGTAACGCCATAAATTAATACTATATTGTCACAGCGGTGACACTCCCTGTACGTGAGAGCTTAAGCGTCGGTGACCTTGAGTCGAAGCGTGTAACGCTAGGGTTGATATCAAACCGAAATGGAATATTATTGACTTGTACCAAAGAAGATACATAGTAGGTATGTGTTATATATTATGTAAACTTATGAATTTGGGTAGTGAAAGATACGTTCAATTTTAAATTAATTTTATTAAATGAGGAATATTAAAACTTTCGACAAAACCAAATATGCACGACAGTTCATGGTAATCTTAAATAATTAACCAACACTTAGTATTTCAGTACGCAATAATCAGTATTACCTACTATCCTTTAAAAATAATCTACTCTTATAAATTTTTGAATTTTTCGATTAATTTTTTAATTTTCATTATTATTTCTAACAATTGCAAAAATTCGTAGCATGTATATTTTTTTTAGAAAATCCAAAGTTATGCAGTTTTCCTGGGACATGGCGGCCAACAAATTGTTCCCTATGTGCTGATGAGATAAGTAAATTTCTATTTCTAATGAAATAATCCATAAATACAACAATGAACAAATACAAAAACTCTTTAGGGTCCGTTCACACAGACCGGCTCGGAGAGCATCGGCCTGCTTTTTTCTTTTCACACAGACCGGGTCGTATACGCTTGGAATTGGCCGGAGCGGAGCCGCCAACTATTTCACATCGACCGGCTGGAAGAGATCTGAAAGCGGGTGCGGTTGGATGTGCTCGGAGCCGGTCGGATGCGCTCGGAGTCGGGTGGATACACTACAAAGGCAGTGCCAGTATTCCGCGCAGTCTAAGTTTTGTTTTCGGTGTGTTAACGTGTGCTTTTCGAAACATGGATTTAGATAGCTCCGACGAAGAAATATATTTGTTAGCAAGATTACTTGAAATAGAACATAGGAAACGTAAGCGCAAGCGGAAACAAATATGGGTAAAACATATTTGGAAAAACAGACTAATCCATGGGGAGTTTCACACCATTTTCGAGGAATTGAAGAGAGATAGCCTAAAATTTTATGAGTATTATCGTATGGAATATTGGCAATTTTTGAAATTGACAGATTTGTTAAGAGTACATATAACAAAAAAGACTACAAATTATCGTTGCACCATTACAGCCGAAGAAAGGTTAACGGTAACTTTAAGGTAAATAAAAAACAATTATTTATACTAATCATGTTATTTAGATCACAAAATCACAGCCCTCCATTTATTAAGCATTATTTACGTTAATGAAATGTAATTAAATAGTACAGATTTGTGTGTGTTTAATTATTATTATTATAATTATTATTGTTTTTGATTGTTTATTATTTTGTATTTTGTGTGCTGGTATTGTACCCGTAAGTAGTCTGATCTGGATAGTTTTGAGGAATATAGGTTTCGTTTGACACTAGGTAAGTAGATTGATTAGTCGATGGCGGTGAATTTATAGACAAAGAATAATTCAAATCTGTACTATTTTCATACAGACTTAATTCAGCTTCATTAACAATGTTAAACACGCGCCTTTTAATTCGTGCTTGGACTTCTTTTGGGAATGTTTCCACTGTATCTGACATAGACAAAAAAAAATTACGTAATGCCTTGTCACGGGGTGTAGTATTTCTTTTTTTTTCAAGATACTCTTCGAAAACCGTAGCAACATCTTTGCTCTTTTTCGAGCCAGAAGTACTTGCAAGCGATTCAACTTCAGAATGGTCAGAACGTTTAGATGATGTCGATGGTGGTGGTATTGGTGTGCCAGGCTCTGAATCATCCGATGATAATGTTACATTAGATATTTGGTTTCGATTGCGAAAAAATGGTATTATAAAAGAAAGTTCTTTTTCAAATTTTATCAATTTGGACGTAGTTGCACCATCGCCACTCTTGCCTTTTCGGTTATAATAGGCTTTTCTGAAGTTATCTCGCAGTTTCTTCCAACGATCCTGGCACTGCGTCACTGGAAAGAACAGAAATGAAAAATTAATAACTCTTTTTTATTTTATAGTTCGTTTTGGTACGGCAGTCTTATATTTCTATTTTGTGTGTTTGTTTTATTTTTACAGATTCCTCATCACTGGTTGCAGTTTCAAAAACTTGTCATTTAATTTTCGAATGGGAATTTCTACAGTTCATTCAATTATTCATGAGATAATCAGAGTAATTTGTGATGTTTTGATGCCCATAGTTATGCAGATGCCAGATGAAGAAATGTGGGAAAAGGTTTCACGTGATTTCTTTAATATTTGGAATTTTCCTAACTGTTTGGGCGCTATAGACGGAAAGCATGTCAATATACAGGCACCAGATAATAGTGGAAGCTTATACTATAATTATAAAAACTTTTTCAGTACAGTGTTACTAGCTGTGGTCGACGCGAAATACAGTTTTTTAATTGTTGATGTCGGATCATATGGTAAAAATAGCGACGGCGGAATTTTACAGAATTCAAAATTTTGGAAAAAACTCAACACCAATAAGTTAAAGCTGCCCCCAAATAAACCTCTACCTAGTACCACTGAAAGCTTACCACATGTTTTTATAGGAGACGAGGCATTTCCTTTGAGCAATAATATATTGCGGCCGTATCCAAGAGAACAAGCAAGAACAGAATTATCAAAAAAAGTATTTAATCTGCGTTTAAGCAGGGCAAGAAAAGTCGTAGAATGTGCATTTGGAATGCTAACTCAAAGATTTGAAATTTATCAAAAACGAATGAAAATTCAGCCGAAGTACTGTGATTTAATTATATTAGCAACTACATGTTTACATAATTTTTTAATAGAAAATCGGACGCCAGGACAAGAGAATGAAGTTCACAGCAATATAAATTTATTAACAGCAATAACAGACAATAATAATGAAAACAGTTCTAATAGCGACGCAGTTCTAACCACAAGGAATAAATTTAAGGATTATTTTTCATCAAGTGGTGCTTTAGATTGGCAAGATCAAGTGGCTACGCGAGTTTCTTAAGTTATATTTAATAAAAATTGTCTACTACATAAGTATATTCTAACGATCAGATACTCAAACGAGTTTTTAAAGTAAGGGCGCATTTAAACTCATGTTATTCCTATTTTGACTTTGAATCTAACACGTCGCAGCACGAGTTTAAGAAGCCCTTGCTTTAAAATTCGTTTGAGTATCTGGGGGTAGGTGTAAAACAATGAAAACCTTACTTACCACTTATTCCGAGACATTTGCTAATTTCCTCCCATGCATTGTCTTTCATTATCCGATCGCTATATGATGGCTTGGTTATGTCAAATAAACACTCATATTTTGACACGAGTATTATTAATTTTTCATCATTCATCTTTTCGTACAAGTACGCACAACTATTACGTTCAAATGTTGCTATCAAAATGCCGGTCGGCGCGGCCGCAGCGGGCACGCAATCGGAGCCGATCGGCTACGCGATAGAGAAAGAGCACGCAATCGGAGCCCATCGGCTGCGCGAGCGAGAAAGAGCACGCAATCGGAGCCGACAGGCTGCGCAAGCGAGAAAGAGCACGCAATCAGAGCCGATCGGCTGCGCGAGCGAGAAAGAGCACGCAAGCGGAGCCGGTCGGCTCCTTTTATTACTTCACACGAAGCGCGTTCAGGCATTTTTAATGACAAAAAAGGTGCAAATGCAAAAATAAACTTTACTACAATCACTCAAAACACTGTTTCCAACGTGATAAAAATCTGCTCTCCTCTCCGAGCCGGTCTGTGTGAACGGACCCTTATAGATATCTAAAATTTCTTGACTCTCTAGTGGTATTTTTAATAGTGTATATTTCAGTTAATGTAAAGTAATAAAAGGAGCCGTCCTTTTATTACTTCACACGAAGCGCGTTCAGGCATTTTTAATGACAAAAAAGGTGCAAATGCAAAAATAAACTTTACTACAATCACTCAAAACACTGTTTCCAACGTGATAAAAATCTGCTCTCCTCTCCGAGCCGGTCTGTGTGAACGGACCCTTATAGATATCTAAAATTTCTTGACTCTCTAGTGGTATTTTTAATAGTGTATATTTCAGTTAATGTAATATAATAAAATTATTGGCGATATGTTAGTTTTATTGTCATGGTATTTCCCCATAATTCTTGTTAAGATCATATCGACTTTCATTAAAATAAGTTCACGTATGTTTAGGTATCATAAAACATTATTAAAAATGAAACTAACAAAACAAGGGCCCTTGTTTTGTGCAGTGGAATTTATTTTATTACTCATTAATTAAAATCACTTTCAGTAGTACCTTTACATATACTATAATATCATTTATTTAATAATAACATTAATATTTATCAAAGCATATAAACCTAGCATACACGGCTATAAAAACTAATAACGTTACTTGGTAATATAAACTTAATACCTACATGAATAGAATAGTAATATGTACATTAAGATATCAGTAATATTCATATAGTAATTGAAATATTATATCACTTGACGAATATATTCATATTAACTAATACTGACAAATATCGGTATTACTACTAGCCCTCGGCCAGGGCAGTCGGCGACTGCCCGTTCCACGCCCCGCGCGCCTCTCAAGGCCCCCGCACACATCCAGACACCCACACAAAGCCGCAAGCGATTTTACGTGCACACATGCTTAAGTGTCGTTTCTTTTCGCGTAGTGTATATATTCTTTGATATTGTTGAGTATAATGCATTACTTATGTTTAAGCGAAAACCGATACCCACTAAAACTTTAGAACTTAACCATAACGCGATTCAGAATATCAAATCACCTATTAAACGCCATTCATGTTAAAGGTGTCGAACTAATTCTATTGTGTAAAAGTTTTTGACGATATCTCAAAAACTATGCGACTAAGAAAGGTCGTTGTATTTTTCCTAAAATAAGCAGTGTGTAAATTTATCACATTTTTTGATTCAAAACTTGAAAGTATACGGTTCAAAATTTATTGAACACAATTTATTTTTTTTTCGTTTTAAATATGATTGGGCTACGGCTACTTATAACTATTCTTTTCTTTCATATAATAACACGAGGTGCGACACAAATATTGCCCATTTTATAAACCAGCTATTAAAACTTTATAAACCAATTTAGTATTCCTAATTAAATTTAAACATACAACGTGTATATATTTTTGTAATACCCTTTTAAGTTCCTTTATTTTGATATTCTATTCGATAGGTTTGGTTAATTTTTTTTATTAGCGTATTACTATTTTGCGCCATAAATCCCGCATTTAGTTTATTTAAGAAAAAAGCTATCCAAGAACACTTGGGTTTTTAAGACGAATAAAACAATACCTTAATTGTCGAAATCCATCCAGCCGTTTGGAAGATACGAGGTAATAAAGAAATTTACAAACATACAAGAGACGCGCCAAAAACATAACCCTTTCTTGGCAGTCAGGTAATAAGGTTATACACCCATTTTCAAAAAGTGTTTTAAATGAATTCCAGAGTGATAGTGAACAACTATTATTTTAATACAGTTTTTTAAACCGAATAGTGCCATAAAAATTACTTTTAATCTATCGTTTTAAATTTCGGCGTGAAAACGCTAACCGCCATGCTGTCCCACTCGTGACGTCACAGTCCTTGAATTTTGCCGATTTTGCAAAGAAATAAGATACTTTTTAATGTTTAATAATGAGTTATCATCTATATCATTGTTGTGTTGTGCCTGAATGCAAAAATACGAGCATAAGAATGCCGGGAAAATAATGGATTCAAGTGTCAACTGATTTAAATATGTATAATAAATACTTGGTTAAAACTTGCAAGAAGATACCAGAATACATTGTCTACACAAACTAGACTATTCTTCTGAGAAGATCATTCAGATCTAAGTAAGACATGTATTTAACTATCGTTTATACAAAACAAAACATCATGAGATGTAGGGTATCGCAACTCAAATTTTGTAAAAAATATGTTAACTAAGATATTATAACTAACGATTGCCAATGATTGTAATTATAGATAAACTAAACTATGATAGCTACTAAACTATATTCTATCAAAATACATTCTGACCTGGTATTGTGTTTTTGTATAAACAAAAGTTGGTAATAGGTACTTACATTGACGTTTTAACATTCCTCAACAACAAAAATTAGGATTTTGCCACCATCAATTTATTTATCCTTGGTAGATTAGTACTTTCTGCTTTTACGAATTCGTCTTCCATGATGCCTTTTCAATAAAATTCGGAATAAAACTCAATAATCGTAATGATAACTTGAAATTTTTCGAAATAAGACTTAATTAGTGACTCAGAATACTAATATCCTTAGGCTGGGTCAATGACGTCACTATAGTAACTAAATAATATAGCGGACAGCGTTACGCAGAGTTTTGGCAGACAAAAAATATAATCTTAAAATAGAAATTTAAAATTTATAATGCAGTTTTATAAATAGGAATCAATATTTCTCGTTTACTTTTTACAAAATCTACTAATCATACACACATTTTTTGATTTTTTTTACATGTTGTAAAATATCTTATTAAAATCGATTTAATCAGTAGCCATTCATTAGTTTTATTCACACGTAATTTTTTTAAGTTAATGAGAATAAATCACAGTCACGTTAATGTAAAACAGATAATACTTACCAGCGGTGGTCTTGTGAATACTTCACTTTGCGAAGCTAAGTGTGCTTTTATAGCACTCATTTCTCTGGAAGCTGGACCCCAGCGAGTATACAAACGCGAAATATATTGGTTAGTCACACCAAATTTGATTTCTTCGTCGAAAACACACTTTGGCTTGAATGTCTCTGGTGCTACAATCTTACATACCCCAAATTTGGCTGCGGTCGGCATGATTTCATTAAAGTAAGCAATCGGATCCTGTTAAATAAACAATAAATTGTTTAATAGAATTGACATCGTAAATTTATAGTAAAAGTAAAAAAGTAAAGTTACAGCCTATATACGTCCCACTGCTGGGCTCAGGCCTCCCCTCATTTCTGAGAGGGTTTTAGGGCAAGGAAGTGTCCGCCGCGCTGCCCAAATGCGTGTTGACGAACTTCACATGTCTTCGTAATATTTTTTTTCTTATTCCTCAGACATGCAGGTTTCCTCACGATGTTTTCCTTCACCGCCGAGCACGTGGTAAATCAGCACTTAAAATTGCAATTAACAATTTCATTGGTGCCGGCGGGGATCGAACCCGGGTTACTCGCGTTCTGTTATATTTACAGCGAGCGTTAACCACTGAGCTACCACGGCTCTAATTTATAGTAACTAAGATATATTTTTTTTTTACCAGAAACTGATCCTCATATGGGTAAAAACTGGTGCGTCGACTTGTTCAGCTTTGCTATTATGACGTGGAAAGGCTGCTTTTAGTTTTTCGGCTTGACAGCCTCCTCTATTTATAGTACCAACATTGTTTGAATTCTCCTTGACAGGCATTGTAACAACTGGCTCAGGATCAGGTCCTCTTGAAGTACTCGGAATTGCGCCGTCGTCGTTATTAATTACTGATTTTCGTAGACTATTCAAATGTGCTTGACAGCCTCCTCTATTTCTAGTACCAACAGTGTTTGAATTCTCCTTGACAGGCATTGTAACAACTGGTTCAGAATCAGGCCCTCTTGAAGTACTCGGAATTGCGCCGTCGTCGTTATTAATTACTGATTTTCGTAGACTATTCAAATGTGCTTGACAGCCTCCTCTATTTCTAGTACCAACATTGTTTGAATTCTCCTTGACAGGCATTGTAACAACTGGTTCAGGACCAGGTCCTCTTGAAGTACTCGGAATTGCGCCGTCGTCGTTATTAATTACTGATTTTCGTAGACTATTCAAATGTGCTTGACAGCCTCCTCTATTTCTAGTACCAACATTGTTTGAATTCTCCTTGACAGGCATTGTAACAACTGGTTCAGGACCAGGTCCTCTTGAAGTACTCGGAATTGCGCCATCGTCTTTATTAATTACCGATTTTCGTAGACTATTCAAATGCGCTTGACAGCCTCCTCTATTTCTAGTACCAACATTGTTTGAATTCTCCTTGACAGGCATTGTAACAACTGGTTCAGGACCAGGTCCTCTTGAAGTACTCGGAATTGCGCCGTCGTCGTTATTAATTACTGATTTTCGTAGACTATTCAATTGTGCTTGACAGCCTCCTCTATTTCTAGTACCAACAGTGTTTGAATTCTCCTTGACAGGCATTGTAACAACTGGTTCAGAATCAGGTCCTCTTGAAGTACTCGGAATTGCGCCGTCGTCGTTATTAATTACTGACTTTCGTAGACTATTCAAATGTGCTTGACAGCCTCCTCTATTTCTAGTACCAACATTGTTTGAATTATCCTTGACAGGCATTGTAACAACTGGTTCAGGACCAGGTCCTCTTGAAGTACTCGGAATTGCGCCGTCGTCGTTATTAATTACTGATTTTCGTAGACTATTCAAATGTGCTTGACAGCCTTCTCTATTTCTAGTACCGACATTGTTTAAATTCTCCTTGACAGGCATTGTAACAACTGGTTCAGGACCAGGTCCTCTTGAAGTACTCGGAATTGCGCCATCGTCGTTATTAATTACTGATTTTCGTAGACTATTCAAATGTGCTTGACAGCCTCCTTCATTTCTAGTACCAACATTGTTTGAATTCTCCTTGACAGGCATTGTAACAACTGGTTCAGGATCAGGTCCTCTTGAAGTACTCGGAATTGCGCCGTCGTCGTTATTTATTACTGATTTTCTTATATTATCCAAATGTTCAAGCACAGAATTCTTAATGTATGAATCTGTCGCTGAATTTAACTCCGTCATTACTATATCTGAAGGACTAGGAATCGGGTCAGCACTTAAAATAATTTTTCTTTTATGCGATAGCCATGACAACTTGAATTCAAAAATATTATTGCTATCTTTCGAATAAAAACTTTAAGATCAGGTTAGACTTTTGATCAGGTTCGTCGTTTGGAGGAACAGCTGCGGGGCGGACAAGAGGAACAGGCCCGTCGGTTGGAAGAGCAGAAGAAGGACCTTCACGCTACCTTCGGGAAGGAGATAAAGGAGGTGAAGGATAGGGTTGCTCAGCATGACAACCGCCTGTCGTAAGCTGAAACCCAAATCGCGAAAGCTGAAAACCGAATCGAGAAAGCTGAAACCCGAATCGACCAAGTAAACAATCGGGTTGACAACGTAATGGCTGACATGAAGAAATCACTGGACGAACTCAAACTTGGAGATGGAGCTACAGCTCCCGTAGCAGCTACAACACCTTCGCTACGTGGGTTCAAGGTGCCACCGTTCGACGGTACCTCTTCCTGGTCAGCCTACAAAATCCAGTTCGAGGCTGTTATGAAGGCGAACGGCTGCAATAAGTCAGGTCATGACTGCTCTCACACTAGGCCTGCGCGACCAGGCCTTAACAGTTCTGGAAGCTCTCGGTGAGGAAGTGACTTATGAGCAACTCCTTGAGGCATTGGAGGCGAGATATGGCGACGCTCACCTGGAACACGTCTTTCGTGCGCAGCTTAAAGATCGCGTGCAGCGCATCAACGAAAACCTGCAGCAGTGGGCTCTAGAGGTGGAGAAGCTGGTGCGAAAAGCATACCGGTCTGTACCTGCGCTCATTGAAGGGAACCTGGTGCAGACATTCATCGACGGCATCCGTGACCTGGAAGTCAGAGCTGCTGTGAGGCTCGGGCACCACGAGACGCTTATGGACGCCTTGGCCCATGCACTGGAGGTGGAAGCCGTGCGGCAGGATCATCGTTCCCATCGTGTCAGGGAGGTTGCAGCAGCTACAGTTCGCGACCGCAACAAAGGATACAGCCCAAGGTGCTATGGCTGTGGGGAAAAGGGCCATCTTCGATCCAGCTGCCCTAAGCGAACCCTAGAAAGGAAAGGTGAACGATCTCAGGAGGGAAGTGCGGCCAACAGCACCGCCCAGCAGCAGCAGGGAAACGAGTAAAAGCCAGAACTGCGGGGCGGGTGCTGGCTGATGTTAAAAGTGCCCCAAGGATCTCGACCTCACAAACCCGCGATGGGAACAGTCTAATCATCAAGGGCGAGGTCAACGGAATGCCGTGTAAACTGACCATAGACACTGGAGCCTCTCGTACGGTTGTTAGTTCCCAACTAATAAGTCAGTTCCTTGGGGACTCCGCATACAACCGAGAACGCATTAATTTGGTAACAGCCACCGGTCAGCGTATACCCGTCCGTGGAGAGAAAGAGATGGAGTTGAAGCTAGGCAACATGATCTACCTGCATAATGTCATCGTGGCTGATATAATGGACGACTGCATCCTGGGCCTAGACTTCATGAGGAAGAATTGTTGTGCGATTGACGTTAAGCAAGGTGTCTTGAAATGTGGACAAGAGGAACTTTTTGTAGAAGGAGCGTTACCAGGGAACGTGAACAGCCTTGAGAAGATTGTTCTTCCGCCGAGATCGGAAACGATTGTGCCGGTTAGTCTTCCTCGGAATCCTGGGCAACCTCATCGTTGTGTACTCGTGGAAAGGTTAGAAAATGACCTTCCATGGAAAGTGGCTCGAACTTTGGTCAGAACCACTAACATCTCAGGAGTACGTGTGCTGAACCTTTGTGGCCAGGAACAGATTATAGAAAAAGGCACACTGGTTGCTACTTGTGAGGAAGTGGATTGGTTACGTCGGTGTGCAAGGATGCACAAACGAGAGTGAGCACACTTTTAGAAGACTGTCGCAGCGTTCTCTCCCCGAATGAAATGGTCAAAGCGAAGAAGTTGTTACTCAAGTATGCCAATGTATTCTCATCAAACGATGCTGACATAGGAAAGACTGGCTTAGTTCAACACAAAATAAACACAGGTGAAGAACTGCCTATCCGTCAGCGGCCAAGAAGATTGCCGGTAGCACGTGAAAACGAAGTGGAAACCATGATTGAGGGAATGGTGAAGGATGGTGTTATTGAACCTTCTAATCTAGTCCATGGTGTTCACCCGTGGTACTGGTAAAGAAGAAGGATGGCAGCATGCGATTTTGTGTTGACTACCGCCGTCTGAACGACGTTACGAAGAAGGACAGCTATCCCTTGCCAAGAATTGATGACACGCTGGACATGTTTACAGGAGTAAAGTGGTTTAGCACGCTGGATCTAAAAAGTGGGTACTGGCATGTTGAAATTGACCCTAAGGACAAGATCATGACTCTCAACAACAAAACTTACAGGCTAGAAGAAAGGGTGCCAAATTCCGTATTGATAGGAATATGACCTTAATGAAAAGTAGGTTCGATCGTAAGCATAAAAAATGCCGAAAGTATAAAGTAGGAGATTTGGTTTTATGGAAAGGGGGTGTGGCTAGAGATACAACTGCTAAAGTCACCAAAAAACTAAATGGTTCATACACGGGTCCATACAAAGTTTGTAAGGCCGAGCAATCACTCGATCGTTATAAAATTAGTATTATGGGTATGAAAGGTTATAGAAGGTTTAATGCTGTAGTTAGTGGAGAGAGTCTACGACCATATAAATCAACACTATCTGATGATGACAGTTCATGTAGCGACCGTGAAGTAGATAGGGATGATTTGATAGACCTCTTAGAAAGTTAAGCTGCCTTTGTTGAAAATTTGTGCATCTTATTAGTTTCTAGAAAAATATTTAAAAAAAACATAATGTAATTGTTTAATTTAATTAATTTTCACTTATTGTTATTAATTCTGTACTAGTAGTTGTTGTGATAATAAAGTTGTTAACTAAAATATTGTTTTAATTAAATCACATTAAAATATACATATATATACATACATATATATATATATATATATATATATATATATATATATATATATATATATATATATATAAGAAGCAGCTAAAGTACAGATTAAAATACCAGGACAGCTAAAGTGAACAAGTCCATAGTAGTTAAAATTGAGAGACAGCTAATTGCACAAGTCCATAATAGTTAAAAGTGATGGACAGCTAAGTGAACAAGTCCATAATAGTTAAAAGTGAGGGACAGCTAAGTGAACAAGTCCATAATAGTTAAAAGTGAGGGACAGCTAAGTGAACAAGTCCATAGTGGTTAAAATTGAGGGACAGCTAAGTGAACAAGTCCGTAATAGCTAAAAGTGAAGGACAGCTAAGTGAACAAGTCCATAATAGTTAAAAGTGAGGGACAGCTAAGTGAACAAGTCCATATTAGTTAAAAGTGAGGGACAGCTAAGTGAACAAGTCCATAACAATTAAAAGAAGGGACAGCTAGGTGACCAAGTCCACAATAGTTATAGATCCGGGACAGCTAATTGAATTAATCCATATTTGTTAAAACACTGGGATGGCTAAGCGAATAAGCCCAAAATTATCAATGTAACAGAACTGTTAGGTAAACAACTAGTTACATAAATAGTTTCAATCTTAATTCATGGCCTGTAATCAAACATAATAAATCTTGTCTACGTGATTTCTTTTTCAAAATAGCACTATTTACTGCGTAATTTTCTTTTCTCTTTTCAGAGGCAAAGTGGCGAACATAATGAGCGCCGCGGGACGCGTCTGAATCAGGATGGCCGAATGTTACCAATGGATTTGAAACCATCAACACCTATATAATATATTATTACATATTACACCTATATACATGATTATAAGATTAATAAATTATAAAACCATAGACTAACATATTATATAAGAATAATAAAATTTGTGGGTAATCGTAACATCGTCATAAACTATAAAAGGTATTGCTGTGTCTTAGTGGGCGTTCAGTTGTGAGTCTCCTGCCTACAAGCTAGTTACTCTGCTCAAATCTGTGCTCATTTATATTAAGCAAGGAATAATACAAAAATACTGTGATTCGTTTGATCGAATGAATAAAAAGTGCTACTGTGTAACCTGTTTCACTTCATATCTACTAATTAAAATATGTTAATTGACTGTAAGCACCAATTAAAAAAATATTAGTTACAGTTCGTTATTTTATTTACTAAAACAGTTTGCAAGCGTACTACATATTTTATTTATTTATACCACTATGCTACCATTAGTAGATATAAATTGATTATTAACCAACATCAGTTAACAATCGATTACTGTGAAACAATTAAAATATTTGTGTACTTATTTCAACATTAAGGTTCATAAATAATGAAAAATATATCAAATGGATATTTGGTGTGTCATTTTTGTTATTTTATTGTTTTTGTTTTTTGTTAGATAACAAAAATGACACCAAAAATTTTACATCCACTGGACTCCATCCTAGAAAACTTGCACAATGGAGACATCAAGATCGTTTAGTTGCTATACTCACAGTATCATAGTGCAAGAGGATATGGGGTGGTATATTTTACGCCGCTACCACGGCGAGAAGCAGAGTCTGTGCTATCGGCTTGTCGCTCATTTAGCACCACCCGGGGGACACGTGTAGGGTGGGCCTAGTATTATGTGGTCAAAGCCTACGGACGCGAGCGACATCCTTTACTTATGTCTTAAAAATATTGTTATGTTTATAATACGAATACATACCCAGAGGAAGCGGTGAATCTACAGGCTGCGGCCCCATAAAGGAGGCTTCTGACGATTGTACAACCTGATCGACACTCATTGCAACAGGTTCATCTGAAAAAGTGTGAACTTCCAATGAATTCTAATATATATATATATATATATATATATATATATATATAATATATATATATATATATATATATATATATATAAATATATATATAATATATATAATATTGTTTTAATTAAATCACATTAAAATATACATATATATACATACATATATATATATATATATATATATATATATATATGTATATAAATGAAAACTGGGCATAGTTGGTGCCCATTTTCAGAAAAAATTAAGAAAAACGCTACCAAAGATGATTTGAAGAAAAAATTAATTCAATCCAACTACCGTCGAGAATTAAAAAGAAGGGTTAATAAATTTAAGAGTGGAAAAACTCTACATCTAACGTAAATATTGGGAAGGAAAACATGGACACGGACATGATAATATTAATATTAATTAATAATAAATATACAAATAAAGAATTCGAAAATTAATATTTTAATGAATGATTTATTAATTTAAGACTGATTTACTCAATTTTATTGTTATTTCATTGGAATTTAAGAATATTTCATATGGTAAATAATAAAAAGCATTGTACTTCAAAAATAATTGTCATGTTATCCCTAAGACTAAAAATTAAGGGTGTCCGGCCTTTCTACCAAAATGTCCGGCGAAGTTCGTTGGTCTGTCCGGCTTTTCGGTCTTGAGACCTGGCAACCCTAGCCGTGGCACTAAATTTTTCTGCCAGAGCATCGTCAACTACGGCCGCAACCATGAAGGTTAGAGAACAGGAGAACGATCGCCGTAGAAAATAGTGTCCCAGAAATATGGACACCATCAGTGAGGCGCTGCGGTCAGTAAGTGCAGTCAATAAAAGTGATTTTCAGTCTATTTTTCCGATCAGATGCTCAACCACTTGCACATCCACGCACAATAAAATATTTCTCCAGTTTTTAATGAAAATTTTCTACGAAAAAAATGTAATGAAAATTTGTACAATATTCAACTAGCTTCATCTACTTGTACTCATAAACAGGTAACTTCGCAGTCACTACTCACCGACGTCAGCGCCGCTATGTATTCTACAATTTACAAGGACTGGCGGGCTATGCTTTAGTACGTAGTGATCGTTCTCCTGTTCTCTAACCTTCATGGCCGCAACTTTTAATCGTTGGAAATATTTACTTAAGTACAGTATACTTCAATTAATATAAAGTTTGCACGTTATTATTATACCAGCTAGTTAACTCATTATAGTTATTTTGATTGTAGCTGTGCTTTCTCAGCAATCCCATGGGAAAAATAAATACAAGCATCAATGAATCACTTAACGTAAAAAAGAAATATCCTATATCTATAGGGGAAAAAAATAATGGATAAAAATGTATTTTGAACATCGATCAAAAAACTAAAATGAGCAAATTCTAAAGAATTCCAAAATTGTAGACTATTAGGTCAAGTTTGGACAGAATAGTAACTTCTCTAAAATGTTTACAATCTAAATAGTTGAATATATTTTTACTTGGAATTCTGTCTTCTTGGAATTGTGTATTCCGCGAATAATGTAGTAATAAAACATACCCCAAAGAAGCGGTGCATCCAGTGCCTGCGATCCAAAGGAGGCCTCGGACGATACTTCAACTTTATCGATACTCACTGCATCACTCGCTGCAACAGGTTCATCTGCAAGTGTTGACTGAATTTTAAATATCAATCGCCTAAAAAACTGACCAGTATGGTACTATGGCAAACTCTAATGGAAGCAAGCCGGCGCATTATAAAAAGACTGTTCATATTTATAAACCCCATTTAACTATTCAGTGGTCTTTTTCCTAGCAATGTTTACCAAAAGTAGTCTAAGTGCGTCTAAAAGTGAGTTCACTTATAGCTCCCGACGTTACGAGGACTTTACAGAATGAGGTGTCCGATGTCTTGACGTCAAAGGTAACCTATGAATTAGATATTGTTTTTGGTCCAATCTATGCTGAACGAAACTACAGTATCTCGAAGTTTTGCAATAGTATGCTTGAGTATAAATTTAATTTTATTAGTTAATCGATCCCAGCAGCTTCCTTGGTAGCATTCAGATATTTCTAATGATCATTTTTTTATCTTAATGGCCTCGCGAATCAGCTTAGTAGAAATCAATGTTCGTTTACGAGGATTTCGGGTTCGTGAAGTTTTAATTACGATCTTTAATACGTTCACATCATGCAGATTTCCCAAAGCGTCATAGCATTACACCACGATGCGGCAGTCCAAACCGCCTTCAGAGTTTATTGATTCTCGCCCCCATGGTTTTTATAGTAAAAGGATCAATGAGTTACCTATAAGATAGCAAAAGTGCATAGACAACAACGGTGTACACTTTGATTAATCAAAATAGATTTTAAAAAAATTGACTTTATATTCCTCCCGTACAAAACGCCAATGTCATATGTAAGGACATAATATTATGAAATAAAGTAGCATACCATACAATTTTTTTAAAATGTAAACATTCCCGTGAAGTTACTATTCTGTCCAAATTTGATCTAATAGACTACAATTTTTGAATTCTTTATTTGTATACTTATTATTCATCATCATCATCATTACAGCCCTTCACAAGTCCACTGCTGAACATAGGCCTCCCCCAAGTAACGCCACAAAGCACGGTCCTGAGCCACCTGCATCCATCGACTTCCTGCATGTCTTACCAGGTCGTCACTCCATCTAGTGGGGGTCGCCCTACACTACGCCTGCCTGTACGAGGCTGCGACTCGAGAACCTTTCTTCCCCTTCGGTTATCGGTTCTTCGAGCTATATGGCCGGCCAATTGCCACTTCAGCTTACTAATCCGTTGGGCTATGTCGGTCACTTTGGTTTTACTGCGGATATCCTCATTTCTGAGTCTATCACGCAGAGAAACTCCGAGCATAGCCCTCTCCATAGCTCGCTTAGCGACCTTGAGCGTCCTCATACGGCCAGCAGTGAAGGACCACGTCTCTGATCCGTAAGTCATCACTGGCAACACGCACTGGTTGTACACTTTAGTTTTCGGAGATTGAGGTATACCTGACGAGAAGATGTGTCGTAATTTCCCGAACGCTGCCCAGCCGAGTTGAATGCGTCGATTGACCTCTCGGTCGAAGTTGGACTTACCTAGTCGAACTATTTGTCCCAGGTAAACATACTCGTCAACAACTTCGAGCATAGTGCTCCCAACAACTACCGGCATAGCTGTGACATGGACATTGAACATGATCTTTGTTTTGTCCATGTTCATCTTAAGACCTATCCGTTGGGAGACACCATTGAGGTCATTGAGCATAGTGCTAAGGTCCTCCAGCGATTCTGCCATAAGGACTATATGGCCGGCCAATTGCCACTTCAGCTTACTAATCCGTTGGGCTACGTCGGTCACTTTGGTTTTACTGCGGATATCCTCATTTCTGAGTCTATCACGCAGAGAAACTCCGAGCATAGCCCTCTCCATAGCTCGCTGAGCGACCTTGAGCGTCCTCATACGGCCAGCAGTGAAGGACCACGTCTCTGATCCGTAAGTCATCACTGGCAACACGCACTGGTTGTACACTTTAGTTTTCAGAGATTGAGGTATACCTGACGAGAAGATGTGTCGTAATTTCCCGAACGCTGCCCAGCCGAGTTGAATGCGTCGATTGACCTCTCGGTCGAAGTTGGACTTACCTAGTCGAACTATTTGTCCCAGGTAAACATACTCGTCAAAAACTTCGAGCATAGTGCTCCCAACAACTACCGGCATAGCTGTGACATGGACATTGAACATGATCTTTGTTTTGTCTATGTTCATCTTAAGACCTATCCGTTGGGAGACACCATTGAGGTCATTGAGCATAGTGCTAAGGTCCTCCAGCGATTCTGCCATAAGGACTATATCGTCGGCAAATCGAAGGTGAGTGATGTACTCGCCATTGATGTTAATACCGTATCCTTTCCAGTCCAGTAAGATTGAAAATGTCTTCCAACGCAGCGGTGAAGAGTTTCGGGGATATAACGTCACCGTGTCTTACACCTCTCTGCAGTTGGATAGGTTTCGAACTCTGGTTCTGTACTCGGATAGTCATCGTAGCCCTACTGTACAAACACTTCAGCACTTCAATATACCGACAGTCAAGTTGGAACCGCTGAAGGGACTGTAGCACCGCCCAAATTTCGACGGAATCAAAGGCTTTCTCATAGTCCACATATGCCAGGCAAAGTGGCAGATTGTGCTCTTCGGTCTTCTGTACAATCTGCCGCAGGGTATGTATGTCACGTAGGAAATCGGTCTGTAGTTCTTCAAGAGAGCGTTGTCGCCTTTCTTAAAGAACAAGACCACCGCACTTCTGCTCCACGCCTCCGGAGTAGTGCCAGTAGTTACGTTGTACCAGTTCTGGCGCACTGAGTCAGAAGTGGTACAAGTACGACGTTCGTCGACTCACGATCCTAAAAAAAAAAATAGAAGGTTTTGGCATGCTCTGATCACGAATCCAAACCATTTTTGCGTAGGATGCACGGTTCCGGAGATGTGCAGATCAATTAACACCTATCTAATTGATATCCGGTGTAGCCTCAACCGTCATTAGCGCTCCATTGTCCTTATCTACTTATCTCTTGTTGATTGACTACCGTCATTATATATTATTCGTCAGCGTGTGGGTCGGCTTATGCTATTGTATTATACTCCTTTGTTCCTATCTACAACACTAATCTGAATCATCAATAAAACACATTACCTAATTTTGTTAAAATTTTTATTTATAAAACACAAGATCTTATTACTTATTATCTATAAAATAGGAGCGAAACATCTCATCCACTAACATATCGTTGTACAATGTGTTCTCTGTAAATATACTCGTAAAACTATGCATTGAACGTCCCTGAAACTTATATAGCAAATACATTAAGCAATATTCGCCACAAACTGAAGTCCTATCAACATTCCAGTTCCATCTTTTACAATTTCGTACAGGTGCCCGTCCATATGAATCAAAATATTCACCGACGTCATTCGTATCGATATATAAAGCTACCCAATGTGACCCTGGTTTATCATCTGTACCCAAATTGCATATTACCTAGTCAGGTCATAAATTCTATCACATGTTTAATATAAAATAATTGAAACAAGTTTATTCATTATGTAACCATTTATATACCAAAATGAACTTAACAAAACATAGATTCTTATGACACTATAGTTTATTCAAAATGACCTCCGTAATTTTGAATACAGGCCTTCAATCTGCGCGGCCAGTCGTCTATCGCACCACGAACGAGGTCCATGTCATATCGGCGGCTGCCTTAATCAAGATGTCTTGAGTGACTCCAAATTGGGATGAGGCTTTGAGCACGCCTTTTCCTCCAAGTGTTGCCATATCTTGTAATCTAACGGATTCAAATCTGGACTGGAGGAGGGCCAGTCTTCGTGTCGGATGAAGTCGATTTCACGCGCCGCCAGCCAGTCTTGTGTGCTCTTCGCTCTATGAGCTGACGCCGAATCTTGTTGGAATACCCAGTGCCTGTTATTGAACATGGTATGAGAAACAGGTTACACAAGGTTCGTCAGGACAGTATTTTGATACACAACTGCATTCGTTTTTAAACCTTTCTCACAAAAATGTACCTCTGTTAAGCCCCAATAAGAAACTCCCAACCATACCATGAGCGAGGATGGAAAATGACCTTGTTGGACACGCGGAATACGGTTGCTCGCTTCTTCACAACTGTGTGCTTACACCTTATCATTTTGGTTGTTGTAGCTCTCTTCTACGGTAAAAATTTTTTCATCCGAAAAAAGAATTTCCCGATATTTTTTTCCCGCGTACCGCTTCAACAAAGCGCAGCATCTCTTCAGTCTCAGGTCCATTAGACGAGCATTCAAACGGTGTCCTGTTTTTCTTCGATATGCCCGAAGCCCTAAGTCTTCATTTAACACCCTTTTCACCGTGGTTCTACTTAACCCCATCTGAAGAGCCAACAGTTTCTGCTTACGTTTGGGATTTCTTTGAATTCGCGCCTTCACAGCTTTCATCACTGCTGGAGTCCTAACAAATCGAGGGCGACCACTTCATGACCTCGTTGGACACGCGGAATACGGTTGCTCGCTTCTTCACTACTGTGTGCGTACACCTTATCATTTTGTTTGTTGTAGCTCTCTTCTACGGTAAAAATTTTTTCATCCGAAAAAAGAATTTCCCGATATTTTTTTCCCGCGTACCGCTTCAACAAAGCGCGGCATCTCTTCAGTCTCAGGTCCATTAGACGAACATTCAAACGATGTTCTGTTTTTCTTCGATATGCCCGAAGCCCTAAGTCTTCATTTAACACCCTTTTCACCGTGGTTCTGCTTAACCCCATCTGAAGGGCCAACAGTTTCTGCTTACGTTTGGGATTTCTTTGAATTCGCGCCTTCACAGCTTTTATCACTGCTGGAGTCCTAACAGACCGCGGGCGACCACTTCATGTCCTCGTTGGACACGCGGAATACGGTTGCTCGCTTTTTCACTACTGTGTGCGTACACCTTATTATTTTGTTTGTTGTAGCTCTCTTCTACGGTAAAAATTTTTTCATCCGAAAAAAGAATTTCCCGATATTTTTTTCCCGCGTACCGCTTCAACAAAGCGCGGCATCTCTTCAGTCTCAGGTCCATTAGACGAACATTCAAACGATGTTCTGTTTTTCTTCGATATGCCCGAAGCCCTAAGTCTTCATTTAACACCCTTTTCACCGTGGTTCTGCTTAACCCCATCTGAAGGGCTAACAGTTTCTGCTTACGTTTGGGATTTTTTGAATTCGCGCCTTCACAGCTTTTATCACTGCTGGAGTCCTAACAGACCGCGGGCGACCACTTCATATCCTCGTTGGACACGCGGAATACGGTTGCTCGCTTTTTCACTACTGTGTGCGTACACCTTATTATTTTGTTTGTTGTAGCTCTCTTCTACGGCAAAAATTTTTTCATCCGAAAAAAGAATTTCCCGATATTTTATCCCGCGTACCACTTCAACAAAGCGCGGCATCTCTTCGGTCTCAGATCCATTAGACGAGCATTCAAACGATGTCCTGTTTTTCTTCGATATGCCCGAAGCCCTAAGTCTTCATTTAACGCCGTGGTTCTGCTTAACCCCATCTGAAGGGCCAACAGTTTCTGCTTACGTTTGGGATTTCTTTGAATTCGCACCTTTACAGCCTTTATCACTGCTGGAGTCCTAACAAATCGAGGGCGACCACTTCTTGACCTGTCATCTACACTAGAGTCTTCATTGTATCATTTGATGGTACGATAAACGAATCTTTTGGTTATATTCAAATTTTTCAGTATATAAAAAAATTAATTGGCGCGTAATCGCAACTGCAACACGGTCTTTTTTAAGCGTCGACTCCATATGTAAAAATGAGTAAAATTCTAAAAAGTATACAGTTTTATTTTCATGAACAATTCGAATTCAATAAACTTTTTTGTGGCCAGCATTCTAAAAGAAAAGTTTTTACTGTGTGACAATACTTATGACCTGACTAGGTACATACGTTGGTACGTGGGTGTACATGGGCAGTCTGTTAGCAGCATAAACATTATTTTCCAGACTGGGGTGAATCTTTTTCAGATGTTGTACATCTAGTGTATCCATGATATTGCTGCTATTAGTAGATTACTACAGTACAATCTACTCAATGACTAACATAGGAATGATCAATTATGTGATTTCTAAATATTAAATTGCATTTTTTTGTTATACAAAACGTATTTGAGTCATCAATACACTGAATAAGACGCAACACGAAGAATGTGAGATAAGGTTGTTGACGCATAAAGTTATTATCAATTCTACTGTAGAAATTCTTTAGATTAGAATTATTACTTACTGGTACTATATAAGAAGACCAAGCAACTGCAGTCATGGAGTTAGTGTATGGTCGTTTGACTCCAGTGTATCTATCAATAATACATTTGTGTTACTTCAACGCATCAAAGGCCATAGATGTAAGTGTTTAATCTATTGACAAACTTACTTTTCTTTCTGTTATTTTCTTCTTTCTTTTGTGGCGGTTTGATAAAATTCGCCAATGACGTATTGAGTAGAAAATGAAAGCTTATGAGTTTAATTAAAATAAGAGTCTGTGATAATACAAGGATTCAGTTTTCCTCCGAGAATTTTGACAAATCTATTTGTTGAGTTACCTAGAACAAATATGACAAACACAGGTGTTAGACTCTTACCCATATGTTAAAAGTGACAAGGATTTAAAGTTTCATATTATTAGTATTAATAAAATCACATAAAATATACACAAAAGGAGTACTGGTATATGTTAAAAGAGAATTAAAATCTATAGGTCGAGGAATATAAGGAGGAAGGTAATCATAAAGGGAGGAGGATAATTTGGGACAGTTGAAAAAAATATGGTTTGTGGAACCTTCATCTAAGCCACATTCACACAATGAGCTATCCCTTACTCTGATTTTTGCCAGATGTGCATGTGTACAGGCGTGTCCAATTCTTAATCTACAAATGATTGAAGTTGCATGTTTATTTGCTTTGTTAAATTTAAAGAACCAAGGCTTGGGAGGAATAACCTCTTGGATGGCAGCATAGTGCTTACCTTTAACATTTTTGGAAACTTCCCATAATTTATACCAATTTTCATTCAGTTTCCTTTTAGCTAGCAAAATTAGGTCATGTCAGTAAATTAAATTTTGTAGAATGCCATTAGCAATTGCATTTTTAGCGAGTACATCAGCTGTTTCGTTACCATGGATACCACTGTGGCCTGGAATCCAGGCCACTGAAACATGGATTCCTTTAAGATGGCATCTGAATAGGGTATTTTTTATTTTAAGAATTAGTGGAAATTTATGTTTGTTATGGAATTGATTGGACAAAATAGCTAACAAACAACTTTTTGAATCTGTGAAAATAACTGTTTTATTAAGATTATGTGACTCTACATATAACAAAGCTTCACTGATTGCAGTTGCTTCACTGGTAAAAGTGGAGGATAGTGAGGGGCATTAGCAAAGTTAAGAATGGTTTTGAACTTAGGAATCCAAACAGCAGCTCCAGTATAGTCTTCATCAGACTGTTTTGAAGCGTCTGTGTACATGACAAGCCAATCTTTAAAGGTGTTTTCTATAATTTCTTTTAATTTCAAATTTGCCATTGGAGAATCCTTTTCTATACCTAGATCTAGATGAATGTCGGGTTGGTAAACAATAGCCTCGTAAGGAACATCAAAGAGTGGATTTATTTTACATTGAAAAATTGGGTAAGGAAGCTGAAGAAAAATTACAAAACTTTTAAACAAGCAGGGAGAGTCCTTATGGGTTCAGTATCGGTCAGATGAGATATACTCTGAAAGAAAGTGCAATTTAGGAATTAGGGGATGATCTGAAAGCTGGCAGATCTTAAATAAGAATCTGTCTGAAAGGTATTGCCTTCTTAATCTTAAAGGAGGATCTACGCACTCAACCTGAAGAACATTTATTGGTGAGGATTTCATTGCCCCTGTAATAATGCGAAGGCATTTCGATTGAATTTTGTCCATTACTTTCAGGGATGATTTATTGCAAGGCTCCAACAGAAAACATCCATAGTCAAGGTGGCTTCGTATTAAAGCATTGTACAGTAATTTCTGAGAAAAAGGATGGGAACCCCACCAAACACCTGACAAAGACCGAAGAATATTTATGTTTTTTTCGCATTTTTGTGTTATATATTCAATGTATGGACCAAAGGCCAATTTCGAATCAAGGATAACTCCCAAAAATTTAACATTGCCTCTAACTGGAATAAGTTGCTTATCATATACAACGGATATATCGGGAACTCGCCTTTGGCGGGAAAAGATCACCACACTACTCTTGGCCACAGATAAAGAGAGGCCATGATTAGTTAACCATTCTTGTAAATAATCCATGGATGAGTTTAGACGGGAACATGCCACTGTGAAGTTGTTTGAGGAGATGTATAGAGCTAAATCGTCTGCATATTGAAGAACATTACAAAAAGAATTTACTGAAAGTTCTAAATCGTGAGTATATATAGAATAAAGGAGAGGACTAAGAACTGAGCCTTGTGGAAGTCCTTTCCATATAGTTTTTGGGGGAAGCAGGAGATTTTTAACATTTATAGATATTGATCTAGAAGAGAGAAAGTTAGAGACGTAATTGACTATCCTCACTGGAATGCTCAGATTAAGCATTTTCTGCCTGAGCACAGGAAGAAGCACATTATCATATGCAGAAGAAATATCCAAGAAAACTCCTATGAGAAATTCATGTTTTGAAAAAGCAATATGGATATCTGTGACCAAAGTACTTAGGCTATCCATGGTACTTAAACCTTTTCGGAAACCGAATTGGCTTTTAGGTAAGAGATTATTCCTTTCCAAAAACCACTCCAAGCGATTTTTTATTAATTGTTCCAAGATTTTTGCCAAAGTACAAGAAAGGGCAATAGGTCGGTAACTGGAAGGGTCATTGCTAGACTTACCTGGTTTGAGAATGGGCAAAATAATTTGGGTTTTCCATTCAGCAGGAGGATCACTAGTAATATAAATAAAATTTAAAATGGATAGTAAGACAGTTTTAGTGTTCTCACTACTATTAATTATAAATGAATAAGGAATCCCATCAATACCTGGTGAGGAGTCTTTAAGGCCATTGAGTACAGTAAACAATTCCTGAGAAGAAAAGGGGGAATCAAATTTATCATTTGTTTTTAAAAAAGCAGAATTGAAAACTAGGCATTCATCATAAGATGGGACTGTTTGTGGTGCAAGTTTATTAGAGAATTCATCTATCCACGGGGAAGGATCATTAGAAATTATATTTTCACTAGAAACTGCACAGCGATATTTTTTAACATTTCTCCAGACCAAAGATGGGGGAGTCCTAGGTGACAGTGACTCACAGAATTTAAACCAACCAGTTCGCTTTTTGTCTGACAGTAATTTTAAGGTTTCTGCAGCAATTTTTTTATAGGAGATATAATTCTCTGCAGTCATAGAACGGGAGTATATTAATTCAGCCTCTTTTCTTCTCCTACAAGCTGCTGAACAATCTTGGTCCCACCAAGGAGGGGAAGGATACTTATTTTTGAAAGGTTTTTTCAAGGGGATTGACTTATTAGCAGCAGAAATAATTGCATTTCTGAACTCTATATATACAGGAGCAATATTATCATTGTTAATTGGGGGAAGAGTTGAAACCTCTTGTTCCAAAACTGTAGAATATAATTGCCAATTAGGTTTGGATAGATTATACTTTAGTCTTGGGCAAACTGTAGAATTTATTCTAGGTGAAGTAGGAGGAGTGATGAATATAGGAAAATGGTCACTGCCATAGCTAGAAGGTAATATTTGCCACAAAAGAAGGGAAGCAATATCTGGGGAGCAGAGAGTTAGGTCAACGGCACTTCTAACATTTTGTAATGGCGATACTCGACGGGTAGGAGACCCGTCATTTAGAATACAGAGATTAAAATTATCAATAAGATCTAAAAATAAGGGAGCCAGTGAATCACACAGATGGGAGCCCCAAACAGTATGATGCATATTAAAATCTCCCAAAATAATCATAGGAGGTGACAGAGAAGAAATAAGTGTTGCAAGTTCTGTTAAAACATTTGCATCAGGATTAGGAATGTAAACAGAGAGAATAGAGACATCAAGGGCCTTAATAGCAACAGCATTTACTGCTGGACTATGAGAAGGGAGAGGAATTTGTGAAAATGTAACTGTTCTTGAAATTAAAATAGAGGTGCCAGCACGACCATCACTCCTATCATCCCGGAGGCATGCATAGCCTGAAACCCTAAAATGAGACTCAGGTCTAAGCCATGTCTCCTGGATGGCAAGAATGAAGGGATGAAATTTATTAATGAGGGAATGCTCCGACAATTCCATTGAAGAATTGGCGGGACTGCGAATGTTACGGGCTAAGGAGGAAAGCTGAGTAAGTTTTTGGTGTAAGCAGAGAGGAAGTTCCGTGTCACTAAAACGGGAGATCATGTTAATTAGAATTGATATCATAAGTTCGCAGAAATTATCATTACTAGAGGAGTTGTTGTCATTTCCCAGTAGAGCACACCCATTAGGAAGGGAAGAATTAGGATTCTCAACAATTGCCTGATGGGCTGCCATATCATATCCAGAATTTAATGATTGGCTATAGGTACGTTGAGGGATAAAAATTGTTTTTTTGTATGATGCAGTTTGTGAGAGCTGAGTCGAAGGGGTTGAAAGACTGTCAGTTATGGTATAAGGGGTCTGTTGAGAACAATTACGAGGCTGGATTCTTGTTGTATCAGCAAAGGATCTTTTTGTCTGAGGGAATCTAGCTGAAGCTTCTAAATATGAGATATTTTCTTGTGACATAACAAGTTTAATAGATTTTTGCCTTAGATGTTCAGGACAAGTAGGGTTTTTTGCGGTGTGAGGACCTGAGCAGAATAGACAAGTAGGAGTTTGTCGAGAACAAGCTAAACCTTCATGATTCTGTGCACACACAAAGCAGCGAGGGGATGATCGGCACTGGGAAGTAACATGGCCAAATCTACAACATTTATGACACTGAATTAGTGGCAAAACATATTTTTGCACTGGCATTGAAGTGTAAAAACAGTAAATATGGGGAGGAAGTTTTTGTCCAGAAAAAGTTAGAACAACCGTCTGAGTTGGAACCCATGAAACGCTATTGCTGTCACTCACTGATCGTCTATTAAGTCGCCGTGCTTTAATTATAGAACCGTAGCCAGAGGGAATTTCTATAGCTGCTATTAATTCTTCTAGTGTCCACTCTATGGGAACTTGTCTAACTAGCCCCATACGAGTGATACTATATGAGGGGATGGTTGCTTCATATTTAGAAATTTGGAGAGCTGGGTGATCGATAAAGCTGTTTGCATCTGCAGCTGTTTTAAACTCCACTGATATTCTATTTCGTCCAACTTTTTTGACTCCATCATGGACTATATTTTTAATATTGTTATGATACAGAAAGTGACCGAATTTAATTGGTTTAAGAGTTACTCCAGACAGCTGATCATTTGAGATTTTACTTACGTGAACTAGAAAAGGAGCGGCATCATCTTGAGAGTACTTAACTTTTTTATTAATAAAATCAGGATGGGTATATGAGGATTGTATTGAAGGAAACTGTTGTTTTGGATCAGTAATAACTATTTTTTGTGGATGGGCAGACTCGTTACTTACTTGGGCAAGTTTACGGTTAAATAGTTCTACATTATCAATGTTAATGGGTAAGGAAAAGGAATCATTGCGAACCCTTCCGGGATCGGGAGGTTCGTCCTCCATTATATTACTACAACAAAAAATTACATAAAAAGGGCACAACTACAAACACTTACTAATTTACATCTATATCGGGAAATAAAATAAAATATAATAAATAAATATCAGGATAAAATATCGGGAAATTCTTTTTTCGGATGAAAAAATTCTTGCCGTAGAAGAGAGCTACAACAAACAAAATGATAAGGTGTACGCACACAGTAGTGAAGAAGCGAGCAACCGTATTCCGCGTGTCCAACGAGGTCATGAAGTGGTCGCCCTCGGTCTGTTAGGACTCCAGCAGTGATAAAAGCTGTGAAGGCGCGAATTCAAAGAAATCCCAAACGTAAGCAGAAACTGTTGGCCCTTCAGATGGGGTTAAGCAGAACCACGGTGAAAAGGGTGTTAAATGAAGACTTAGGGCTTCGGGCATATCGAAGGAAAATAGGACATCGTTTGAATGCTCGTCTAATGGACCTGAGACTGAAGAGATGCTGCGCTTTTTTGAAGCGGTACGCGGGAAAAAATATCGGGAAATTCTTTTTTCGGATGAAAAAAATTTTGCCGTAGAAGAGAGCTACAACAAACAAAATGATAAGGTGTACGAACACAGTAGTGAAGAAGCGAGCAACCGTATTCCGCGTGTCCAACGAGGTCATGAAGTGGTCGCCCTCGATTTGTTAGGACTCCAGCAGTGATGAAAGCTGTGAAGGCGCGAATTCAAAGAAATCCCAAACGTAAGCAGAAACTGTTGGCCCTTCAGATGGGGTTAAGTAGAACCACGGTGAAAAGGGTGTTAAATGAAGACTTAGGGCTTCGGGCATATCGAAGAAAAACAGGACACCGTTTGAATGCTCGTCTAATGGACCTGAGACTGAAGAGATGCTGCGCTTTGTTGAAGCGGTACGCGGGAAAAAAATATCGGGAAATTCTTTTTTCGGATTAAAAAAATTTTTACCGTAGAAGAGAGCTACAACAACCAAAATGATAAGGTGTAAGCACACAGTTGTGAAGAAGCGAGCAACCGTATTCCGCGTGTCCAACAAGGTCATTTTCCATCCTCGCTCATGGTATGGTTGGGAGTTTCTTATTGGGGCTTAACAGAGGTACATTTTTGTGAGAAAGGTTTAAAAACGAATGCAGTTGTGTATCAAAATACTGTCCTGACGAACCTTGTGTAACCTGTTTCTCATACCATGTTCAATAACAGGCACTGGGTATTCCAACAAGATTCGGCGTCAGCTCATAGAGCGAAGAGCACACAAGACTGGCTGGCGGCGCGTGAAATCGACTTCATCCGACACGAAGACTGGCCCTCCTCCAGTCCAGATTTGAATCCGTTAGATTACAAGATATGGCAACACTTGGAGGAAAAGGCGTGCTCAAAGCCTCATCCCAATTTGGAGTCACTCAAGACATCTTGATTAAGGCAGCCGCCGATATGACATGGACCTCGTTCGTGGTGCGATAGACGACTGGCCGCGCAGATTGAAGGCCTGTATTCAAAATTACGGAGGTCATTTTGAATAAACTATATTGTCATAAGAATCTATGTTTTGTTAAGTTCATTTTGGTATATAAATGGTTACATAATGAATAAACTTGTTTCAATTATTTTATATTAAACATGTGATAGAATTTATGACCTGACTAGGTAATATGCAATTTGGGTACAGATGATAAACCAGGGTCACATTGGGTAGCTTTATATATCGATACGAATGACGTCGGTGAATATTTTGATTCATATGGACGGGCACCTGTACGAAATTGTAAAAGATGGAACTGGAATGTTGATAGGACTTCAGTTTGTGGCGAATATTGCTTAATGTATTTGCTATATAAGTTTCAGGGATGTTCAATGGATAGTTTTACGAGTATATTTACAGAGAACACATTGTACAACGATATGTTAGTGGATGAGATGTTTCGCTCCTATTTTATAGATAATAAGTAATAAGATCTTGTGTTTTATAAATAAAAATTTTAACAAAATTAGGTAATGTGTTTTATTGATGATTCAGATTAGTGTTGTAGATAGGAACAAAGGAGTATAATACAATAGCACCACGCTGAGGAAGAATAGATAATGACGGTATTGAACGAACAATAGATAAGTAGATAAGAACAATAGAGCGCTAATGACGGTGGAGGCTCGCAGTGGATATCAATTAGATAAGAGTTAATTGATCTGCACATCTCCGGAACCGTGCATCCTATGCAAAAATGGACCGCAGATTCGTGATCAGAGCATGCCAAAACCTTTTTTTTTAGGATCGTAAGTCGACGAACGTCGTACTTGTACCACTTCTGACTCAGTGCGCCAGAACTGGTACAACGCAACTACAAGTGCGCCAGAACTGGTACAACCTAACTACTAGTGCCACCATGGAGGACGGAATTGAAGAGCTTCTGAAGGACTTCAAGTACCGGTGTTCCACCCGCTTTCAGAAGCTCCGCTGTAATTCCATCCTCGCCTGGGGCCCTGCCGATTTTAAGGTGCTGGAGAGCCATACTAATCTCGCTCAGACTGACGTCCGGGATATCATCGGAATAGTGTCGGGTAAGACTTGCTCTCGGATCGTTACTCACACTTGCGTGTGGCTCCAACGATTTGACAGTTGGCTTTTTCTGGCAGACAGATCTCTGGCAAAGACTTTAGAGCCCTGGTTCCGCTCGATCGCTTCTTTAATACGAGCAGTATTAAAGTTGCGTAAGTCTCGCCGCATGCATTTGGAGATCTGTCTGTTCAGTTGCCTGTATGCTGTCAAATCTGTTGACGATTGCAGCCTCATCTCCCGTCTAACAGCCATGAGATTAAGAGTATGATCGGAGAGTTTTTGTGTTCTTCTGCGGCGGGTCTTGCAGAACTTAGCTCCGACCACATGGACAGTGTCCACGAGCTTGTCATTCATATCGTCCACTGCATTGCAATCTTCTAAGCACTGAAAGCGGTTACGTAACTCGAGCTGAAGTCTCGGGATTCTGGATTAGAGCACGAGGGTGACGTAGCGTTGACTTCATTAGACGAGACCTCTCCAACTTAACGTTTAGGTTCAGTGTGTCTCTGACCATTCGGTGATCGCTGCAGGTTTTCACCCTTGCGATCACTGAGACATCACTGAACAGTTGGCGTCTGGTCGTCATAATGAAGTCAATCTCATTTTTTGTCGAACCGTCGGGGCTCGACCAGGTCCACTTCCTGTGGGGCCGCTTCTGGAAGAAAGAGTTCATCATAAAGAGTCCCTCTTTCTCCATAAAGACAGCCAGCTGCTGGCCCCTACGGTTCCGTTGCCCTACTCCAAATTTCCCTAACTTCAGCTCACCGCCTTCTCTTGTGCCTAGGTTTTGGAGGAATGCATGGCTCTAAAATATCCTCATACATTTCCTCCACTTCCTCATCGGAATGTGCCGAGGTTGGTGCGTAGACCTGTTGACGAGACTTGTGGACGATAAATCCGACACCTCCTTGGGACATATGGTCGCCCTCCCGGTGATAGAACAAGTTGCCGGACACGAGGATTACCGTGTCCTCCCCCTCTCTTCGGACCTCAGATAATCCAATAATATGCTAGCGCAACTTGTCTACCCCTTCATCCAGCTCCAGTATCTTCTCGTCAGTCCTCAGGGTGCGTGCGTTATACGTTGCCAGGTCGAGACGTCGTAGGTGGCAATCGAACCTCCACCGGAGATTCTTATTATGGGATTAGCGCCGGACTCTGTCCCTTGCTCCCCCGCCGCACTTGACATATTATTGCATCAACTAATACTGAGTATATATATATTGAGAAAACTTGGCGAAGTTGCTGCCCATTTTGAGAAAAATTAAGAAAAACGTTACCATGGAGAATGTGAAGAACCGCCGAGAATTAAAAATAAGGGTTAATAAATGTAGGAGTGGAAAAACTCTACATCTGACGTAAATATTGGGAAGGAAAACATGGACACGGACATGATAATATTAATATTAATTAATAATAAATATACAAATAAAGAATTCGAAAATTGTAGTCTATTAGATCCAATTTGGACAGAATAGTAACTTCACGGGAATGTTTACAATTTAAAAATATTGTTATGTTTACAATATGAAAACATACCCAGAGGAAGCGATGAATCCGGCAGCTTGGGTGCCAAAGAGGCTCCTTTGTATGTACATACAACCTTATCGACACTCATTGCAACAGGTTCATCTGAAAAAGTGTGAACTTTCAATGAACTCTAATTTTATATATATATATATATATACATATATATATATATATATATATATATATATATATATATATATATATATATATATATATATATATATATATATATATATGCATATATTTGGTATTTCTCACATCTACGTTTTTTACACAAAATTGTAATCCAAATTGAAGCACAGGCCTTTTTTTAGGGTTCCGTAGTCAACTAGGAACCCTTATAGTTTCGCCATGTCTGTCTGTCCGTCTGTCCGTCCTCGCTTAATCTCTGTGACCGTTAGCACTAGAAAGCTGAAATTTGGTACCAATATGTGTATCAATCACGCCGACAAAGTGGTAAAATAAAAATTGGAAAAAAATGTTTTATTAGGGTAGCCCCCCTATATGTAAAGTGGAAAGTGATTTTTTTTTAATTTCAACCCTAACGTGTGATATATTATTGGAAAGGTATTTAAAAATGAATAGGGGTTTACTAAAATCATTTTTGATAATGTCAATAATTTCGGAAATAATCGCTCCAAAAGTAAAAAACAATGTGTCCCCCCCCCCCCCCCCTATAACTTTTGAACCATAAGTTTAGAAAATATGAAAAAAATCTGGAAAGTAGAACTTTATAAGGACTTTCTAGGAAAATTATTTTGAACTTGGATGGAAACAACAGTTTTTGTACAAACTCATAAGTGGGAACACTTACTGTGACGGACGGGACACTACGGAACCCTACACTGAGCGTGGCCCGACACTCTCTTGGCCGCTTTATTATGAATATCCGTCCCTTACGAAATCTTGGGTATGACTGACGATCAGTTAGAATGAGCGTGTAATGCCGATTTTTTTTTGTCAGTCACCATCCGTTTTTCATCAATCATGATTGATGGAATTGAATGACGCCTGCATGAGCGTGTAATGTACGCCCTATGAAGTTTCATAAAATTTTAATTTTTTTTAGATAAATTAAACTGTCAACAGATATTCTTGTACTTCGTGGATAGGTACCGCACATTTAAGATAGTGATGTGCCACGCTAAACTATACCATGCCATAACGAACAAACACAGACTATGAAAAATCGGTTTTGTAGTAAATAGAATATATAAAAATTACTTAAATATGTATTGGAATTGGCTCTTTATTGGCAAAATATGTTCTATTAACGGTACTGATTGCGCGTAAGTCCTATATTATCAGCTGTTATTCTGAAGAAAAAATATGGAAATCAAAATTAGTATCTATTTGATTTGTGATTTTGAAATTTGATTGTGGCAACAGAATGTCGTCCTTCTGTCAGTCAGCCATTTAGTAATAATAATGTGTTAAGTACTCGTACTGACGCCAGCCACGCCGTTAGAACCTTGTATTTGCTTTCATCAGTTTTTGTTATTTTCTGCTATCTACTGTTTTCGTTGATTTTTCGTTAAATTTATTTTATTTTTGTTTACACAATGCCGAAAAGAACGAAAAAGAGTGTTTTTAAAAACGAATGTCGCGAATTTGTGATTAGCTTGCGATATTATTTTGAACGTGAGCGTGAAACTGGCGGACCTTTGTTGCCCGTAACCCAAATTGGCATCGGTCATACGACGGTGTCTCATATAACGTAATAAAACTATGACAAGCCATCATTAACTCAAGCGATAGAGGAACACGGAACAAAAATTGTAGGCGCCGAATAAGAATAGTAGGAAGAGTTTCGAGTATCACTGCGATTAATGTCTGATGCTGCCGCAATACGCAACCGTGCATATTATAGACGTGCTAAACATTCAACACTAAGAAAATGAGAAAAAGAACCCTTAAAGGCTCTGATTTATTAAGAGGCAGTTTGCAGTCATTGACTGCGTTTGGCAGATAAAAGCGTTAGGAAGCGCTTTTAAGCAAAATGGCAAACCTAAACAGTTTTCGGCCAGGACACGTTTGCTAACTTCAGTAGCGCTGACACAATCCGCCATTTTGCTTATTTACTTTGTTTGTTTTGAACTTATAAACTCTACGTTTATAAGTTGTTTTGTGCAATATTAGTTTCAAGTAATAGTGACATGAATAAACATATTATACACGTTAATAAAAATTCATGATTAGTAAGTTTTTAATATGAATACTTTACAAACATATATTTAAATTAGGTTAGGTTAAAGCTAACTTCGTGTCCTAAAGGAAAATAGCTACTTACGATTTGACAGCGCTTACCGCTTACGGTCGCCATTTTGCTTACAAGCGCTTCCTAGCGCTTTTTTCTGCCAAACGCAGCCTTTGGCCACCAAACTACACAAAATAGGCTTCACTTATAAAAAAAGCGACAAAAAAAATAGTAAAGTAGGCGTGGGTGGAATTTTTGAGAAAAGCCAAATATATTTCAAATTGCAATAAAGTCGTATTCCTGGACGAGACGTGGCTTAATGCGAACACATTGTACCAAAAGTTTGGACTGATGACACGGCAAATTCAGTCTCTAAAATGCCCGATGGCAAAGGACAACGAATTGTTTAAAATTCCTAATCCATACAGCATGAACATGCAACTATCAATTGCAAGTTTTATGAGAATAATAATCGAAAAGATTTATTAACAATTATCCACCCACCGAAATCTAAATAATAATACAACATTATTAAGATTTCTTTGACACCACACATTTATAAAGCCACAAATACATTTTCATAGGTTTAATTATTATAAATCTGTTATAAAAGAAATTTATTTGTTATTTTATACTCAAATGCTTTATTTTACTCGTTTGATATTTCAATATTTGCAACAAATTTATTTTTAATTGATTTATATTTCTTAGCATGTATTCGTCATTATTTATACGTGGTAGAGCCACGCTACAGCTATATAAGTAGTATATTTGTAAGAGAAGAGAAGATAGTAAGAACCACGCTCTCACAGAATACCAGGGTAAAATAGCAGCCCAACGCTGCTGTTTCGTATGGTGAGTGTGGAGAACCGGACGCCTTTTTTACTGGAAACGAGGCATTCCATCTTAGTACTTGCGGGTGACGAGGCATCTGCATTTTTTTTTATAGAATAGGGTGACAAACGAGCACACAGTCCACCTGATGGGAAGTGGTTGCTGCGGCCCATAGACATCTCTATCCTTGATTACAAATCAAAATGCAGATGCGTTGTCACCCGTGAGGACTGAGATGGAATGCCTCATTTCCAGTAAAAAAGGTCTCCGGTTCTCTACACTCACCATACGAAATACAGCAGCATTAAGCTACTATTTCACGCTGGTATTCTGTGAGAGCGTGGTCCTTCCCCCGGTCGAGCCGACCCATTCGTGCTACAACTATACTACTAATATAATTGCAGCATGGCTCTACCACGAATAAAAATTTCAATTTATAATCGAGGATAGATGAAGGTGTCTATGGGCCACAGCATACACTTACCATCAGGTGCCCTGCGGTTGCATGCGCAAAAACTTAAAACGATAACCAGACTAAACTAGTCTATGGGCACAGTATCACGGGAACCACATATCATCAGGTGAACTGTGAGTTAGTTTGTCACCCTTATCCTATTCAAAAAAAATGTATATCGTTGGATATCTGTCCGACCGCATACCTGACGACGGTAGTGTACCAATGGACTTGTTTCCATAAAAATGGCGTTTTAGAGACGAGAACTAAATTAAGCGACGCGACGTTTGTATCTAGTTGTGACAGTTAATTTAATTACCTATTGAATTTCTCCGTGGCATTTTACACTTGGTGGTTGTTTTTGTATTCCTCTCGATTTTCCTTGCCTCAACAGTTCTGGTAAAGTGGGTTAATGGCTTATCATCATCAGTATTGCAATCACTAGAGTCAGATCTATTAAGACTTGACAGGAATTTTCTGACGTTTCTCGTAATTATTTTCCTCTGTGCCAAATTCATTTCTTTTATATTTTCTCTTTTTTGTGGTCTTTGATTAGTCCTGGACCTTAATACCATGCAATGTTTTTGTTGCTGTCAGTTTTGATTTTTGAGAAACCGCTTCGTTTGATAACATATTTCTATGTTTTCGCCCACGTGTCACTCGATTTGTAGCTCCTGGTGCAGATACTGATTGGATTTCGTGTAATCTTTCTAGAAGTACAATAGGTTGCTTATGAAAATGGACATCTACAAAAAATACAATTACAAATTAAAATTTTAATGAAATATATATATACAAGAATTGCTCGTTTAATAGTATAGGATACGATATTGGGCCTGGAACCCATATGCACATGCAGTGTTCCAGTATCTCGTCACATGGCAATTTTGACTTCCATATATAGAAGGTAGAAGGCCGTTGGCGCTGTCTCGCACGCGACGCATCAAGGAGGCTATTCTATCGCATAATATTACTGCAATGTCCATGTGTGTGCCTCAGCAAACATACGCGATGCGCTGCAAAAGCGTAACAGCCCTAACATCCTGAATCCATTGTTGAACTGAATACGTAGCGCATTGACAGTTCGGCGAGTACACTTAGTCCAAAGGCTGCCTGCAGGTGTAGAATGTCTGACAGTAAGCTTTGAATAATGTTATCTTAATTTCATTTGTACACATAGCAAACTTGCGGGCAAGCATATTACACCTCACTACCAATGCATTACATTCCTGTTCAAAATCTAAATTGTCTGAGAGATCCTCGGCGACCCAGTGTCCCAGATATATTTGGTGGCCCTACTCAGTGTAACTCCTCCAAGTGTAACATGAGGAACAGTCTTAGGTTCTTATTAGAATTATATCTGAGACCATGAGCCGCCGCGTACCTTTTACAGATGCCCACGTTTCGAGGGCCCTGATAGAAGGGCTCAGCAACATACACTTAAGTATAAAAAAATGTAGACAAGTTATACTCACTTTGAAAGCAGACAATATCGAGAAGGCTTTTAGCCAAACTGCTATTATGAAAAAAGTTGTTATTTGTTTCCTTTGGAGATATTTCAGTTTTACGTTCAGCAGTTGTATTATTGACATTGTAATTCCCTTTCTGTTGAATGTATGCGCCCTGCGCGAACTTGCGCTGGGCTTGCACCTTTCTGTCGGGAAAACAAAATACAATTTATAATGTTACTAGTACACTTATTAATTTAATTTTTATATTATGAAAAACCAAAGCTTACAAATCCTAAGTAAATAACATGTTTAATTACAAGAAGCCAACAATAGGTTCACACTAATAAATATACAGTAACATAACCTTTCATCGTCGATCGAGTCTAATCCAAATGTACAAAGTAAATTTTCGAAAAAAAAACCGATTTGACTTAAATTCAAGTTATGTGAAAAAAAAACTTAACTGTTACGCACAAACACACACATAAATTCGCCGGCGAACACTAGGTTACAGACACACGAAGACATTTAGAATGTTATAATTAAAATTTTAATAAAATAAAATAATTATTCTTTGTTTTAAGTGTTCCAGGCAACATGTGTAATTCTCTACATTCGGATTATGTTGCTAATTATTTATTTTAAATGGTTTTCCTTTGTTTTGTGCGCTCTGCGACTGTGAATTGAATGTTTTGCCACCATAATTATAGCATGTCTCGAGCTAAGCGTTTGCATCCATTTCAATCTAATTTATAGAATCAGGAATATCATTTTAATTAGTAGATATTAAGTGAAACAGGTTACACAGTAGCACTTTTTATTCACTCGATCAAACGAATCACAGTATTTATGTATTATTCCTTGCTTAATATAAATGAGCACAGATTTGAGCAGAGTAACTAGCTTGTAGGCAGGAGACTCACAACTGAACGCCCACTAAGACACAGCAATACCTTTTATAGTTTATGACGATGTTACGATTACCCACAAATTTTATTATTCTTAGATAATATGTTAGTCTATGGTTTTATAATTTATTAATCTTATAATCATGTACATAGGTGTAATATGTAATAATATATTATATAGGTGTTGATGGTTTCAAATCCATTGGTAACATTCGGCCATCCTGATTCAGATGCGTCCCGCGGCGCTCATTATGTTCGCCACTTTGCCTCTGAAAAGAGAAAAGAAAATTACGCAGTAAATAGTGCTATTTTGAAAAAGAAATCACGTAGACAAGATTTATTATGTTTGATTACAGGCCATGAATCAAGATTGAAACTATTTATGTAACTAGTTGTTTACCTAACAGTTCTGTTACATTGATAATTTTGGGCTTATTCGCTTAGCCATCCCAGTGTTTTAACAAATATGGATTAATTCAATTAGCTGTCCCGGATCTATAACTATTGTGGACTTGGTCACCTAGCTGTCTCTTCTTTTAATTGTTATGGACTTGTTCACTTAGCTGTCCCTCACTTTTAACTAATATGGACTTGTTCAATTAGCTGTCCCTCACTTTTAAGTATTATGGACTTGTTCACTTAGCTGTCCTTCACTTTTAGCTATTATGGACTTGTTCACTTAGCTGACCCTCAATTTTAACTACTATGGACTTGTTCACTTAGCTGTCCCTCACTTTTAACTATTATGGACTTGTTCACTTAGCTGTCCCTCACTTTTAACTATTATGGACTTGTTCACTTAGCTGTCCATCACTTTTAACTATTATGGACTTGTTCACTTAGCTGTCTCTCAGTTTTAACTACTATGGACTTGTTCACTTTAGCTGTCCTGGTATTTTAATCTGTACTTTAGCTGCTTCTTATATATTTTAATGTGTTTTAATTAAAACAATATTTTAGTTAACAACTTTATTATCGCAACAACTACTAGTACAGAATTAATAACAATAAGTGAAAATTAATTCAATTAAACAATTACATTATGTTTTTTTTTAAATATTTTTCTAGAAACTAATAAGATGCACAAATTTTCAACAAAGGCAGCTTAACTTTCTAAGAGGTCTATCAAAGCATCCCTATCTACTTCACGGTCGCTACATGAACTGTCATCATCAGATAGTGTTGATTTATATGGTCGTAGACTCTCTCCACTAACTACAGCATTAAACCTTCTATAACCTTTCATACCCATAATACTACTTATTTTATAATAATCGAGTGATTGCTCGGCCTTACAAACTTTGTATGGACCCGTGTATGAACCATTTAGTTTTTTGGTGACTTTAGCAGTTGTATCTCTAGCCACACCCCCTTTCCATAAAACCATATCTCCTACTTTATACTTTCGGCATTTTTTATGCTTACGATCAAACCTACTTTTCATTAAGGTCATATTCCTATCAATACGGAATTTGGCACCCTTTCTTCTAGCCTGTAAGGTTTGTTGTTGAGAGTCATGATCTTGGGGAGATTCTTTAGGAAAACATGGGAAACGTGAATTGTCGTGACCAAACATTAAACTAAAAGGTGTGTATCCCGTAGTAGAATTTTGGGTATTATTAATTCCCCAAACTACATCTGGTAATTTGTTATCCCATGCACACTCGCTGTCAGACATTACACTTAGTAAGGTGCGGTTCACACACTCAACTTGACCGTTGGAACGAGGACATGCTATAGCATTTAAAACGTGTTTAAACTGTAACTCATTGGAGAAAAGTTTAAAATAGCGACTAGTAAATGCCTTGCCTCTGTCGGTAATGATTCTCTTGGGATTACCGAATTGGTAGAGTATGTCCTTTAGTAGCCTTATAGTCTCTATGAAGCTGCAGTTTTTAGCTGCTCTAGCGAAAACAAACTTGGTAAATGCATCGACAACGACAAGAATATAAGTATTACCTTTACGAGTTTTTATGAAAGGTCCCAGGTGGTCTGCGTGTATGGTATGCATGGGACAAGCTGCTTTGTCTATTGGGTGTAATTCCCCCTCTAGTTTGCCGTGGATGCCCTTACTGAAAGCGCATTGTAAGCAAGCGTTGATATACTTACGTATGAACCGTGTCATGCCCGGGAACCAAAATTGTGTTTTGATGCTCTTCTCGCATTTTTCGAAACCCGGATGCCCTATTTGATCGTGAAGTTTTTGTAACAACCCATACTTGGCTAATTTAGGAATAACAAATCTATCTCCAGCAATGGTTTTTCTAAACAGCAGGTTATTGTTAACTACATAATTGGCTATTAAGTCTGGATTAGTGCTTTGTTCGCGAAATTGTGTGAGGATATTTTGAATACCTTTATCTTGCATTTGCAGTGTTTTTAACCAATCATCATTATCTATCATGACAAAACTCGAGGATGGGTTCCTACTCAGAGCATCAACATGCTTCATACGTTCGCCTGGCCGATACTCTATTTCTAGGTCAAAATCTTGAATACTTAATCACCAGCGGGCTATACGCGGAATCAAATCCTTTTTAACTAACGTAGTTCGCAGAGCCGCACAATCCGTAACTATCTTAACGGGTATGCCAGTAAGGTATATACGAAAACGTTTAAGGGATTCTACAACAGCTAAAGTCTCCAATTCATAGCTATGGTAACATCTAACCTCAATCGTCGTGACTCTACTAAAAAACGCGATTGGTTTTAAGCTACCATTTCTTTGGTGCTGAATGAGCACCCCGCCTAAACCGAGTTTACTTGCATCAGTGTGGAGTTCTGTTTTAGCATCCTTGTCGTATATGCCTAAAACTGGTCTTTCTATTAATCGTTGCTTTAGTGTACGAAATGCTTGTTCCTGCTGAGAATCCCAATGCCATTGTACATCCTTTTTGGTAAGTTCAGTTAACGGTTGTGCTATTTGGGCAAAATTCTTTATAAACTTTCTAAAATAAGATGTTAATCCGATAAACTGCCTTACTTCATGTACATTTCGGGGTTGACGATATTCAGCTACGCAATTAATTTTAGCTCGACCTGGCTGAATTGTACCGGCAGAGATTTCATGGCCTAGATAATTAGCGGTACCTTTAAGAAATGAACACTTTTTTAAATTTAATTTTAGATTAGCTTTTGCAAGTAAACCCAAGACTTGTTCCAAAAGTTCTAATCCCCTTTTTAATGATACAGTCGGAATCATAACATCATCCAAATATAGAGCTATTTCGGGACATACTTCCCCTAAAGTTACTTGTATTAGTCGCGCAAATACAGCTGGTGCATTAGATAATCCAAAAGGCATTTTTAAAAACTCATACAGGCCTGATTGGGTAATAAACGCGGTTTTCCCTATGGACTCATCATCAATTGGTAACTGGTAGTATCCCTGAGCGAGGTCTAGTGTTGTAAAATAGGATTTACCCGATAGACAAGTGACTTGATCTTCTATGTGGGGTAGAGGGTACCGATCTTTAATGGTGTTAGCATTCAACGCCCTATTATCGACACAAAGCCTATAGTCCCCTCCTTTTGTCTTTACTAGGACAACGGGACTAGCATACTCCGATGAAGATTTTCTTATAATTCCTGCTTCCAAGAGTTTTTATTTTGCTGTTCATTATTTCATTTTCCTTATGTGAAACTCGGTATGGTCTACGATACACAGGTTGGTTTGAAATAGTTTTTATGTGTAATTTAGTTAAGTTAGTACATGCTAAATCTTTCGTGCCTCTGGCAAATGAATGGTTATACCTATTTAGTAGCTGTAGCTATTCATTTATCTCCCTATGACTCAGTTCACCCGCATCAATATCAGTCAATTTAATTTCGGACTTATTAGTGACTTGGTCTACAATAAGAGTATCGGTTACAAAATTATTATTTTTTTGTTTTAAAATCTCCGCTCTAGCTATGAGTTTATTAGCAGGCCATGATATAGTTTCATTCCCAACGTTAAATACCTTTAAATACGACATACTCGAATTAATGATCGCTTCTGGTATATAATACGATAACCCACCTGACTGAAAACACACTGCATGTGTTAGAAATGCGTGCTTATTTTTTTCAGCATTACTGTTACAATCGACACTTACGATAATAACAAATAATAATACCTACTACTTGTGCTAAAATAGAAAAAATTATCTCAGATTGAAATATATAAAAATAACTCAAAATAATTAAACTTAAAATACCTTAAAATAACTTAAAATAATTAACTTTCAAGGTAGGATTACACGGATACAACAATGAATTAAGACTAGCACAGTTATTTTTATTATACACAAAAAAACCTTTCCAATAATACATCATTCATATCAATTGAAGCCGGGACCAGGTTCCATTCCTAAGTACCCATCATCATATTTTATGATACTGTTATGAAAGTGAACAACTATAATATTGTAATTTATTCTTAAGTACAAACATTTCAAAAGCATAGTACTTTAAAAAGAACATGTAAACTTATGTCAAAGAAAATTACAAGTATACTATAATTCAGTCATTACCAGGGGGTGTGAATATAGATAGCGACAGTGTGCGAGCGAGAGGTATATAGAGCGATGCCATTTTCAATCTCATTATTTAAACGCAGGGTTTGTACCCTAAAATGCTTTAATTTGACCTACCTAGCCTTACTTTAAACTGAACCGATCATTTGGATTTCATTAGTAGGCTATTTTAGGTAAAGAATTTCTTCTACAGTATGATTTTTATCCCATGGCAATGCCTACTTTTGGTTCTGGCAAAAAAGTTATGAAATATCTATGAAAGCCAGAACTGTTCTAATGGTGGTCGGTTGTATTTTACCATCTCTTCAAAATTTCATTGTGTGACTATTTTAAACTATTTTTACAGATTTGATGAACCATATTAAATGAAAAATAGTCTTCTATCCTTCTCTCTTGGTTTCGTTCTTCTAAAACAAATTTAAGTTGGTAAAATCAAAGACAAGAAACTGTGTCACTTTTATCAAAAATTGACAAAACTTTGCTGATTTTATTATTATATTTTTATTTCAGAACGGAGCATTTGACGGCTATCTATTTGTTTAGATAGAACCTACATTCTCAAACCTACGTACTAAATAATCTTAAACATACCTATCATTGTTAGAGGTAGAAGATGATACAAAACAAGAAAAATAACAGTTCTCAAAACAAAAATAAATATATAAAATTGTCGTCAGTAGTTCAGTCGATTATGCCGGTTGATCTCATAAAACCTAAAAAATTGTCATCATATGAAGCACCAAAACAATTTGTGATTTTCATTTTAATGCAGGATGAAGATAATATATATTTTTCTTTTTACTTATTTTAGCTATTAGCATAATTTTGAATTGTTTTAAAAATATAATTTAGTTATACATGGTAGAGCCATGCTGCTGTTATTAGTATAGTTGTAGCATGAATGGGTTGGCTTGACTGGGGAAGGACCACACTCTTAATGCTGCTGCGTTTCATATGGTGAGTGTAAAGAACCGGAGACCCTTTTACTGGAAAAGAGGCATTCCATCTTAGTCCCCATGAGTGACAATGCATCTGCATTTTGATTTGTAATTGAGTATCAGGCCACAGCAACCACTTACCATCAGGTGGACTGTGTGCTGGTTTGTCACCCTATCCTATAAAAAAAAATGTTAATTTAGCTATTTATGTTCCTACCTGATCATGTTGATTTATAAAAAGTCTAAAATCATGCCAAAGTTGTCAAACTATTAAAACCTAAGTAATATATACCCAACTGAAATAGAAGATTACCTGTAAACTTTATTTATTTCATTATTATTATTTTGTAAGTATAAATATTTTATTGAGTACCTAAGTACAAATAAAATACCTAGGTACTTTAAAACCAAGTAATGTTGATGATTTTTAATTTTTAACATGATATATAAGATGTATTATGTGTTAGTTACATTGAAAGATTTAACAGGAATAAACTCCGATAGGAGTAATAGTGTTCTGTGGGAATAAATGTCAAAATGCTTCGCGGGGCTCCTACTTCTGAGTGGTTTACAAAAAAATAACCACGAAGAGGATGACGGGGTCTATTCGCTCGCTCACACGACCCCATCATCCTCTTCTAACCTAACCTGTCCGAGTCGGGGTGCTCCACGTCCCAGGCCCGCTTCGCTCGCTATTGCACTAGATATAACACCAAATTATTAACTTTCGTAAGTACTTTAATTTATAAACATAATTTATGGCTGCCACCATTTGTAAGAAAAGATCTTTGCGACATTTAGCAGTATTCTGCCGCCACAAATATTTCACTATTCACCAAAATTCTGAAACTCGGAAGCAAAGCAACGCCATGAGGAAAAACTGTCAACAAAATGGCCGGCATAGGGATTTAAATTTTACATATTTTTAAATCGATTCAAATCGAAATTATATGAATCGATTCTCAAAAAATCAAAATCTTAAGGATCGATTTCGCAAAAATCGATCTTTTTGATTTGCGTTAAAAGTTTATATTTACGATATCAAAGATACAATAAAGTACAGATAACATTGAATAATTAAATTAAAAACTGTCATTCTTTACGAGTTGGGGTACATTCAACCAATTGTAAATAATTTTACAAATCTTAATAAAACAGAAAAAGATTCGATCTCAATTCTCTAGGGTGAAATATCAATTCACTAGATCGATTCAATACTATATATCGATATGACATTGACAGATGAAACGTCAAAAACGTAGTTAAATTTCAATTAAAGTCATCAAATCAAAAAATAATTGTCATTTACCAATATTTTTAAAAACTAATTAAAAATACTTCGACGCTGCTCCGGCGGAAAAAATCGAACGCAGGTGCTTCAGATAAATCCTCCTGACTCCCCCACAGTGACAGAATCTTCAAATTCAGGCGACCGAATTGTAAACCAAACCCAGGCCGCGAGCTGGTCCGTTAGCCGTTAAACACAATTTTTTCCCGTTGCCACCTTGCTGACCCATCAAGGGTATATTCCGAAATACAACACAGTACACTGTTAAATGCTAATGACGTCATCAATTGACACTATATTGTAATGGCGTGCCGCCGCCATATTGCATCGGATATCCAGCCACAATAATTTTTTTTAATTATGTATGCGCTGAATGAAGCATGCCAGAATTTGTTTCTATTTATTTAAATACAAAAAAAAATATATAGAATGATTGCTGGTATTTCCATTATAGGGATATAATGATTTTTGGATCACAAAATGACAAAATAATCGCCAACAGTTTTCTAAATGGCGCAAAAGTATGACGTCATATACTGTCCAATGTTTTGGAACGAATCACCAGTATAGCGTCGATTTATGACGTCATTTGCATTGGACAGTACACTGCGTTGTATTTCAGAACATACCCCAAATCTAGTGGGAAATCCGTCAAGTTGGCAGCACTGGTCAACTCTGTAGACATGTCGATCTAAAATCGATTAATCGAAAAGTCGATTATCTGGAGTAAAATAATCGATATTATATATAATTTAGATCGATACGGAGCACCGCATCGATTCAATGAATCGATCCAAAAACCTCTCGAATCGGATTGATTCATCTGATTCAAGAACTAGCGATAAAGTTCTCATGCAGCATACAGACACTGCCAGTCAAGGCCGGATGCTATATAGACGTATAGCTCTTTTCGTATTTGTATAATTTTATTTTTAATTTCATTTTTTCATAAATATTTTTCTTTCCTTAAATACTCTTATTTCGTGTAAATATAAAATAAAAGTAAAAAAAATATTGATGGAATTACTAAGCATTTACTTATGTTACCTTTTTTTTAATTATGTGTCTAGGTAAAGAGACCAGTATCACTGCGACCTAGAAGATCTATTGTGATCGCTGCTATGGCTATAGTTCACTGCTAAGCCCTATGTCTTCAATGAATCGAAAGAGTTGCTTAGCCGTGAGCAATTTCACTTCTTCTGGGCGGAGTAGATAGTGTCCCAGACGTTGCGCTGCGCATTAAGGGTCCGCAAACGGTTAGGATGTGTAGAGGCGTTTCTTCCGTTACGGAACAGAACCGACACATCCTTGAGTTGCTTAGTCCCAGGATGGACATGTGCTTTTTAAGACAACAGTGTCCAGTTTGGGCTCTTGCCAGAATGCGCAATTTATTTTTACTTAATTCCAGGGATTCTGAAGAGAATTTACGATCAAAAGCCCGGATTAAGATTTTAGAATGTTTTAAGCCTGGTGTATCAGACCAGATCTTAAGTGATTTATTGTGATAAAGAGTTTCTAGGGTCAATCGGGCTAGGCTTCTTAAGATTCCACAAAATGGCTCGGGTCCAAATTGTGTGCACTTTGAGCCCTCCCGTGCGAGTTTGTCGGCAAATTCGTTGCCTACAATACCCTCGTGATCCGGAACCCATCTTAAAACGACCCTGCTTTTACAGCCCAGGGCGTTTAAACGGTTCAAAAGTCTCCAACTAGCTTTGAGTTCACTAAGTTTGATCTCAGCGCTAGGATAGACTATGTTACCGTTACAGATATCACTAAAATAATTTACTATGTTTTATCTAATCAAGCTTATGGCCTATCGAAATCCGGAAAAAATTCATTACACCACGAAGTTTGACATCTGGTGTCAAATTCCAAACATTGAACTTTAATTTGCACATTTTCCGTGGCACTTTTGTTCATGAAACACACTCTAAAGCTAGAGTTGTTCAAAACAACTTTAAACCAATAGCACGCTACAGACTATAAATTTGTAGCGCGATATTAAATACGCTATGTTATAGAGCACTATTTATAAGAAAGCGTGTGGGAGGTCAGCAAGAGCGTAAAGTTTTGCAGTACGCTAAATTTCGTAGCACCATTCGTAGGATAAACCGCGTGCTATATAAGAACATTATTTCGTAATAAGTCGAATTATAAACTAAAATGAAATAAAGTAGTATAAAAGAACCAATGAACACTCTTTCATACTTTTCAGGCTTACGAATATCTAATAAATATAATCGATATAAGCGTTATTTTAACCTTAATCTAAATTATAATTCAGTTAAAGCGTAATTAAAAATTTATTGATTGTTAAACAAAAATTAAATATTTACATACACTATTATATATACAAGTTTGTATATACAATGTGTAAGTGTAAACACCGTTGTCACTGAAACCATAGGTAGTTGTCTTTAATATGAAAATATTTATCCGATTTTGAAAAAAAAAAACGCTATTTTCTTTCATAAAATTAAAATGATTCTGTTCGACACCGTCCGTAAATTCATGGACACCCTATGCGCCCGAGTGACATAATCACTGTAAAGACCACCGCCCGCTCTAGCTACCTTCACAACATTCAACATAAAAATACAATACTAGTAGTATTGTATTTTTATGTTGTTATATAGTAGGTACACTTAACCTGCGATGTAACTTTTCCTTCATACTTTCATCCTGGCTTAGGACAAGCAAAAATTGAGGAATTAAGGAAAAATTGAGATTTTATTAAAAAAAATGTTGTTATTTTTCATTGAATTTACGTTCTATAAGTGAAACCAATACACCGGTTTCAAGGACAACGGTGTTTACACTAACATTCTGTATTTTATTTACAATAAAAAACATTAATTATGCTACTTTTGTAGCAGACAACCGTGTCCCTCGATCATTTTTAAATGTACAGTATACGCTAACTAAATAACGTCTAACACTAAATTAGGTCACGCGCGATGAATAGCGTACTGCTAGAGCAAATTTGGGTCACACGTCCACTCTCAACAGCGCTGCTGCTAGAACTAATAGCCGTTAGCTATAAATGCACGCGCTTTGTGCTATGGAAAGATAGCGCGCTATAATATGACGCTATGCCCTATATTAACCACCATTACTCTAAACTAAATTGAATAGTTGTGGTTTTTACGATTCATTTCATTTCATTCATTCATTTCTTTGTTTTCGCATCGTTCCTGCCCCCTTGCTCCGGCGGGGCTGCAAATAACCGCCGGTACGACAAACTCCGCCCACGTTGAGTCCCGCGATTCCGTGAGGCGTTGAGGTCACCGGCCCCTAGTTGATTCTTGGCACTTTATGCGCTCCGTGCATCCTGTGCCTAGTCGCGTTATAAAGTGCCACCCTAGCACTTCCCCCAACCCTTTTGATTACAAAAGGGGTAGGCAGTGCCCCAAGTGTGGAAAGTCACTATTTCACATACCATTTATTAGACAGGGCCGTATATTAGATTACCTGACTGACGTAGGTAGGTCAATATGTCCGACAAGAAACAGGGGGAGCCTCCCCCCCCATCTAGAAAACCACCGGACCGAAAAGGTGTGTTGGAACGACCACTGGCTGTGAGGGATCTGTCGAACCCGGAGCGCACTAGAATAGTGTCATCCTTTTCGCAGATCCCTCAAAGAAAACCCGTCTCGCCACGGAAGGACCCCGCACCGGGCGTCGCGCTCACGCCGGCCGTGTCTGAGCACACGGTTAGGCAGGAACCGTCGCCCCAGCAGCAGCGGGCAAAGAAAACGGCGAGACGCCATACTCCTCCGGAAACGGAAGCCTCCTTGTATGAGAAGAGGCAACGGATTGGCTCCCAACCGTCTTCCGATGAAGCACCAACCTCATCAGAGGAGGACGAAGAGTACCACAGAGTGACCACAAAGAAGGTGCTAAGATCGCCACCCAGGTCACCTTCTCCACCGCAACCCCCCCCCCCCCCCCCGCTCTATAACACCGGATCGGCGAAGCCATGATTCGGCCCAGTATGAGCAGGGGGGTGAGGAATCTTTCAGTTGGGGGTCAACCACGTATGCCACCCTCGCTGCATCCGCCGGCCGATCATCGCCGGTGGCAACAATAAATCCGTCCGGGCTTCCACAGGACGATGGCCAACGGCCATCTACCAGTTATGCCCATATGGTAGCTGCACCAGCAGTACCACGACCACCACCGGCGGCAGCGCCTACTGAGAAGCCTGCCGACCAGGAGAAGGGCCGTTACCCACCCATAGTGGCCGAATGCCTACCAGACTGGACGAGGCATTTTAAGGAGCTCAACAAAATGTTGGGCCACCCCATAAATGCCCGTCCGTTTGGGAAAGGTGTCAGATTTACACCGCAAAGTGCTAATGAATTTCGCACAGTACAGCGGTACATGGTCGATTTATCTAAGAAAACACCAACACTGTCGTGGTACTGTTATACCCCGGAGGAGGACAAGCCCACTAAAGTGGGCATCCGGGGCCTACCAATGGGCACGGACTCCAAGGACATAGAGGAGGCTATAAGGGCTAAAGGCTTCCCCATTAAATATGTGAAGGCAATACCACCTCGTAGAAGCAGACCTGGCTGCGTCTACTTTGCCCAACTGGACCACTTGAGCCTGGAGCAGCTCCAGGACCTTTATAACATCGACGAGCTCCTCTACATGAGAGGGGTCGTCATCGAGGCCTGGCAAAGAAAAGCAGGACCAGCCCAATGCCACCGATGCCAGGCCTTCGGGCACGCCTCTGCCAACTGCTTCAGGCCAGTGAGATGCGTGCGCTGTGCCGGGGAGCACATAGCAAGCCTTTGCCCTCGGGGTAGAGAAGAAGAACCGAAATGTGCCAACTGTGGCAAAAACCACACGGCAAATGACCGCCGATGCCCAGTCCTAAGGAGGACTGCTAGGAGGCAGGGGTTAACCTTACCGGGACTACTCCCGGAGGCACCAAAAAAGGCCCCCCAGAGTCGCCCGAAAGCTGTTACCATTCAGCAGGACGGGTGGACCACCATCACCGGGAAGGGCAGGCAACCAGCCCCCCCCCCCCCACCCGTAACATCCCAGGAAACGGTGGAACCCACGACGACCAGGGCAACCACCGGGGCGACTCTACAGCCTCCCGCCAATCCTGCCACAAAACGGCAACCCTCAAAGAAGAGGAGGCGGGAGAGAAGTAGGAAGAAGGCGCAGCCTCCTCAGGCTGTTACCTCTACCCCGACACCAACAGTATCAGTAGCCTCGCAAAAGGCGCAGATTACTATGGAGACAACAAACGTGGGTACAGTGCCAGAAAGGGCCCTACCAGAACGTAGGGCCCGCTCTAAATCTAGAGCGCGCTCAAGCCACAAGCCAAGAAGGCAGGACCAGGAGCAACCACACCCGAGACAATTGCCAACGCCTTCTTACAGGAGAACACCTTCCACCGGCCTCGAAACAGCAGATGCAATCCAACGTCTGGTTGGTATTGCCATCGAGGTCGGCACGCAAGTCCTGGCTGATATAAGAGCCGGGACAGACCCAGTGACAGCGATAATGAAGGCGCTGGCAAACCTTCTTGCCCGGCATTACGGAGGAGAGTAATCTGCGCCTCCTCTATTGGAACCCGGACGGAATACAGCAGAAGCTGCATGAACTCCGCACAGTCGCCCAGCAACAGGATTTACACATCATCTTGCTGGGAGAGACAAAGTTGAATCCAAAGACGCATATTAAGCTGCCGAATTATCACATCTACAGGAGGGACGAGGTCACTGCTCAAGGGGCAGCCTACAGAGGAACGGCGGTTCTAGTGAGGAGGGACATCCTCCATCAAGAGCTGGAATTACCACCTTACCAGACTATGCGCTCTATCGGCATAAAAATGGAGGCGGCGGGCGAGGAACTTAGAATCTACGCGACATACCGCCCGCCAGGGACTCCATTTTGCTCCTCAGACATCCGGACGGTGATGGAAGGCGACACACCCACAATTGTCGCCGGGGACCTAAACGCTAAACACCCGACGTGGGGGTCCAGAGTGATCACCCCGCCGGGTCATGAACTATATGAAGATGCGGAGAAGAACTCGTATGACGTTTTGGGTCCCGAGGAACCAACACACGTTCCTACTGACCCAAGGAGGAAACCGGATGTATTAGACATCGTGCTCACTAGGAACGTCAACTATCCGATAGTGGTAGAAGTGCTGTACGACCTTTCTTCACAGCACCTCCCGTTACTGATAACCCTTGGCCTGAAGGCGGTGACTACGCCGCCCAGAGCGTTTAAGACACGTGTCGACTGGAGGCTCTACTGCCAACACCTGCAGCAGAGACCTCCAGCACACCAGCCGATAAGCACAGCGGACGACGTAGAGGCCGCTGCAACTAGAATTACCAAAAACATCAAGGAGGCCCTCCACGCGGCCTCTACGATCGTCCCGATCACTGCCAGGCGAGACGATCTGCCGCTTAACATATGCGTGCAGATCAGGCGCAAGAGAGCGTTAAGAAAGCTCTGGGCGCGTACTCGCTGCCCCAGATTAAAGACCCAGCTCAATACAATCTCGGAGGAACTGTCGGTTGCAGTCCAGGCCTTCAGAGGCGACGCCTGGGATCGGCGCATCAGCAAGGCTGAAGAGCAAGATGCGTCGCTCTATAAACTGAACCGGCAGTTAACCAGAACCAAACCTCCCGTTTGCCAGCTGATAGATAACAGAGGCAAACGCTGCTACGATGCCAAGGGCAGAGCGGATATCCTAGTCGAGCACTTCGAGGAGCAATTTATGCCGAACCCAGCAAGTGCGGAGTTCATGGAGCTTCATGCCAGGAAGGAAAGTCGCGTACAGGAGTTCCTGTCGTCGCCCGCGCCGCCTCTTGCAGGAGAGTGGTTCATCTCCCCCGCTGAATTGCGGAGGACAGTAACCCGCCTGCAACCGAGGAAGGCGCCGGGGCACGATGGGATTACCAACGCTGCACTCCGACAGCTGCCCAATAGAGTCATAGTAGAGCTTGGTCGACTCTACAATGGGATATTGCGGACATCCCACTTCCCGGAGGACTGGAAAAAAGGCAGAATTATCGTCTTGCCGAAACCCGGGAAGGACAGGCGTAGAGCTGCCAGCTACAGGCCGATCACGCTATTACCACACATAGCTAAACTGTTTGAAAGATTGCTGCTGAGACGTCTCCGTCCGTGCATCCAACTTCGGGCGGAGCAGCACGGATTCAGGAGGGGTCACTCTACAGTCACACAATTGACTAGAGTGCTGCACCTGCTTGCGGCAGAGTACAATCGTGGCCGCATATCGTTGGGCGTCTTTCTCGACATCGAGAAGGCGTTCGACCGGGTGTGGCACATAGGACTACTATATAAGCTGAAAGAACAGACCAGTGTCCCTCTTGCTATGTTGCGGTTAATGGCGTCTTTCCTGGAAGACAGGAAGTTCTACGTCTGCGTAGAGGACGCCGAGTCCGCAACCAGAACCATCAGAGCCGGCGTTCCACAGGGCAGCTGTCTGTCACCAGTCCTGTACGCGGCTTATACCAACGACATACCCACACTGGCAGGCAGGCTTCAAGAGTGGGAGGACGACGTCGAGCTGGCGCTATACGCGGACGATAGCGCCTATTTCACCTCGTCCAGAAGAGCCCACATAGCCACTGCCAAGATGCAGCGTCTGCTGGACCTGCTGCCACCATGGCTGGATGAGTGGAGGATGGTCGTCAACGTTGGTAAGACGACCGCTCTGCTCACCCGCCGTCTCAGAAATTTTCCACCTCCGCTGACCCTCAACGGTCAGGAGATTGCGTACCAGAAGGCTGTAACTTACCTTGGGTGCAGGATCGACAGCGCACGTCGACTTCGTCGTCCGCCGGGCCCGATGTGCGCGGGTGACGCTCTTGCCGGTCCTGGCATCCAAGCTGCCAACTCGAACTAAGCTCCGGATATACAAGATATATATCCGGACCATCATTACTTACGCTGCACCGGCCTGGTACGCACTTCTGAGCGACCCTCTGAGGCGGCGACTACAGGCCCAGCAGAATCTGACTCTAAGAACGATCGTCGGAGCAGGTCGCTACGTCCGGAATGACGTGATAGCGGCTGACTTGAAGGTCGAGAGTATCTACGACTTTGTGGCCCGGTTAGCGCGCGGCATGTTTGACCGTGCCGATAACGGGCCACACGAACACCTTAACGGCTTTGCGCCGTTACACACCCGGCCACCGGACGGCCGACCTCTTCCAAGAGAACTCCTCTCTATATGTGATTAGAGAGTCGAGTAACAACCCACAATGCCGCTGAAAGGCCAACTTCGACTTTTACTGGACAACCTCTCTTTTTCCCGTAATTAACCAACTACGGGAAAAATACTATCAAGCACGGATTAACCCGGAAATTACTGTACAATGCCTAAAAAAGGCTATAAGGACTGGCCCATAGTGATGGGCCATGAGGAACATCCGGGCAATGGGGTATACCCCGAGGCCCGACACCTGCATTGTCCCACGGGACATTGTAGACGACAATCAAAGAACGCGCTTTGCTTGTTTTGTTTTATTTGTTAATTTTTCTGTTATTGTTATTGTTTTTGTTAAACTGTTATTTGTTGTGTATACTATCCTTAGAAGATCGTCTCTTGCTCTTCTCAGAGCAAGCCCTTGTTCTTTTCAGAACATAGGGACCCCAGCTTCTGGAATCGCCAGTCCTCCCCATCTGCCCCCAAGGCCCTGTTCTTCTCAGAACAGGGACCTCCAAGTTTCATAGATTAAAACGTCATCCCCCCTGTCCAGATCAACATGTCTTCCATAGATGCTAGCCAAATGTTGGCTCTTTTTCAGCAATTTTTAAAAACCCAAGGCGTAGCCCTTGATAGCTTCTCAATTGAGCTTACCCCCTGTGCCCCTAAGGCATGCGTCCCCCCGCCCGCAGTCGCTGCTTTCCTCGCGACCCAAGCGGCTGCCCCGCAGTCCGACTCACCCGTGTCCCCCGACTCCGATATGGAGCACTCGGACACCACGTCCGTTACCTCATCCTCCCGGAAGAGGACCGCCCTCAGCTCCACCGGCTCCTCGGATTCTTCCGACTCCGAAGGAACCATAACCGACTCCCAAGCCGAATTCACGTTAGTAAAATCCAAGCGCGGCCCGAAACGCGCTGCCACTTCTCGCACTCCCCCCGCCTCAGCTCATCAAAATTATACCGGCGTCTATAGAAGACTTCCGAAACATAACCCGCCTATTCACGGCCGAGCGTGTGTCCTACCACACATACGCCCTCGCCGAAGAAAGGAAAATCAAGGCAGTCCTCCGCGGAGTTCCCTATGAACTCGCAAACGAAGACATTCTGGAAGACCTCAAATCCCAAGGCTTCCCCATTGAAGGTGTGCATAAAATGCACAGCAGCAGGGGCGAAAGGTTTAACCTCGCCCTCCTCGTTCTCACCAATGTGCCGGAGGCGAAGGCCATTTTCCGCGAGGTACGCACTGTGTGCGGCCTGTCGCGTGTTAAGGTCGAAGCCCCTCACCGGCGCGGTTACCCAGCGCAGTGCCACCGCTGCCAACTATATGGACACGCGGCAGCCAACTGCTCAGCTCCACCCAGGTGCATTAAGTGCCTAGAACCCCATCACTCGAAAGAGTGCCAACGGCCCAAAAACGCCGAATCCCCACCCTCATGTGTCCTCTGCGGACAAACAGGCCATCCGGCCAATTTCAGAGGTTGCCCTCGCGCCCCTCGCGCCCCTCGCCCACCTCCGAGCCGCAAAGCTCCACCACAGGTCAATGACCGAACCTTCCCGGCTCTTGTAAGCCGCAAGCCCAGCCGGGGCCAGCCCCTACCTCATCCCCCTCAGGGCTCATCTCAGCCCACACAGGGCATCTATCGGCCCCCACAGGGCCCCTATCGGCCACCTCAGGGCCCTCTTTGGCCCCTTATGAGTCTCCCGCTCTCTCAGCCAGCGCCGCTTCCAATAAACCCCCGGTTCCAAAAGGAATCAAATATCCCGCGGCCCTCCGCCGACCCAAAAAAACAGACAGACTCTGTTGTAGAGTCTCTTAACCTAGTGTATAACACACTCAATAGAATCAATTTGGACGAAATCCTCATCCTTGCGGGTAAACTGAGCACAGCTCAGACCCCTCAGGGCCGCCTCCTTGCTCTTACCGAGCACATCAACCTTCTAAGGTCCTTGTAATTAAATTATGCCGGAGCCCTCTGCTCCCGCAATATCTCACGGTCGTATCAAACCAAAGGGTTTGTCGCTTGTTTCATTCAATATCCGCGGTCTGCGAAATAACCTCCTAGAGCTTAGGCTTTTTCTACGAGATCGCGAAGCCGATCTCTTACTCCTACAAGAGACCCATCTCAGCCCCAAGGTCTCTAAAGGCCTTACTATTAAAAATTATTCATTTATACGTAACGATAGACCCGACCGCAAAGGCGGCGGCACTGCCATCTATCACAAAAAGTCCCTTCATTGCTCCCACATATCTACACCATCGCTTACCAGTATGGAAGCTACTATCACTAGACTAGCCATGACTGGACACCAGTCAATCATTATAGCCTCTTGCTATATCCCTAGCGGAACCCTCCCCGTCAAGAGTGACTTCGAAGCCATCCTTGCATTAGGCGACTCAGTCATTATGTTTGGAGACTAACTCCAAGCATACTGAATGGGCCTGCCGCACTACTACCAGTAGTGGCAAGGTGCTGCTCAGTATCACTCAGTCTCTCGACCTGACTGTCTACAGCCCCCTCACTGCCACCCACTATCCCGACATTGTTACCTACGCTCCTGATGTGCTAGATTTTGCTCTAGTTAAAGGAGTTTCCCTTAACCTTAGAGCAATCGAGCCTCTCGACGATCTAGGATCCGACCACCGTCCTGTATCCCTCCTTCTTGGCCATCAGCCGTCTCCAACTCCCACTTCCAAAATCTACACTGACTGGAAGGGCTTCAAGAAGTCTCTAGCCTCGGCTATAGACTCTCCGGACCCTCCCATAACCCTTTCTTCCGACGCCCTCGACAGTGCGGGGAAAATAGACACTGCGGTCGAAAATCTCACCTCACTTATAACATCCTCTCTTAAAGAGAATGAAAAAGTTGTCCCGGTTGCTAAAACTAGTCTTCCCCTAGATATTAGCAACCTGTTAAAAGCCAAAAAAGCTGCCCTCCGTAGAGCTGCACGCTATCCCACTCCCGAATATAGACTCGCGGCCCACCGCCTTCAACGCAAACTGCGTTACCGCCTCCAAGACTACAGAGACCACGAAAAGGGCAATCTCATGGAGAAAATCTCTCCCTCTCACACAGCGTACTACCGGATGGCGAGAGCCCTCCGGATAGACGCTATAACCCATACTCCCCCTCTGTCTCGTCCCGACGGCTCCATTGCCTTCGAAGACGAAGAAAAGGCTGAGTGCTTCGCGGACAGCGTTGCCGCTCAATGCTCTCCCAGCTTACAACCCACTGACCCCTTACACATCCAACAAGTGGAGGACGAGGTCCGACGCAGGAACTCGCCCCCTACCGCCTCTGACCCTATCTGTGTCCAAAGATGAGATTTTATCTACCATCAAAGGACTTAAGCCCAAAAAAGCACCGGGTGCGGATGGTATCTCCAACCAAGCCCTCAAACACTTCCAGGAGCAGGTAATCGCCTTACTGGCCATTATCTTTAACGCCTGCTTCGAATTCAGTTTCTTTCCTACCTCTTGGAAAGAGGCAACTGTCATTGGCATTCCCAAGCCAGGCAAACCTCTCCACCTCCCCTCCAATCACCGTCCCATCAGCCTCCTCAAGGCCATGGGCAAACTTTTCGAACGAGTCATTCTCGTGCGCTTGAGGCGCCATTTGTTTCCCACAGACGGCGACCCTCTTGTCATCCCACAACAATTCGGGTTTCGAGCCAAACACTCGTGCCCCCAACAAGTTCACCGCATAGTGGAATACATCCTCAGCGGTTTTTACCCTCGCCGTCAAAAAACCATCGCGGTCTTCTTTGACATTGCCAAGGCATTCGACAGAGTCTGGCACGAGGGCCTTATCTACAAACTGTACGACTTAGGCCTCCCAGATCGTCTCGTTCGCCTTGTAGCCTCCTATCTGAAGGATCGTACCTTTCGTTTTAGACACGAAGGCACGCTATCCTCTACCCGTCAAATAAAAGCCGGTGTCCCTCAAGGCTCTGTGCTTGCTCCCCTCCTATACATACTATTCACCATCGACATCCCTATCCCGTCGAATGGTGTCAAACTAGCCCTCTTTGCAGATGACACAGCCCTTTACTCCAAAGGCAACTCACTACCACAGATTCGGAACAAGATTCAAAAGTCAGTAAGCGACTTAGGAGCTTGGTTCCAAAAATGGCGTATCGACGTAAACCCGGAGAAAAGCTCCGCCGTTTGCTTCGAATATAAACGACGTCGTCTCACCACCACTCCGCCAATCAGGATGTTAGGAACCCCTGTCCCATGGCAAACTAAAGCCAAATACCTAGGCGTCACCCTTGATGCAAGACTCACTTTCGAGCCCCATATCAAGAAGGTTACTCGCACCACACGTTTTTACATGGGTAGGCTCAACAGCATGTTGGGCAGACACAGTAAAATGTCCCTCCGCAACAAGCGAACCCTATATAAGGTCTGCATACGACCTGTCATGACCTACGCGGCCCCCATTTTTGCACATGATAAGCCCAAAGCTATAAATGAACTTCAAATAGTTCAAAATCTGTTCTGTCGTAGGGCCACTAACTCGCCCTATTATGTCCGTAATGCCGACCTACATCGAGACTTAGAGCTCCCAACAATCCAACAGTTTCTTAAATCACTCTCTGAGAGATTTTTCAAAGCCTCAGAGTCCCACCCAAATCATCTCATTCGTGAGACAGCTGCCTATGCAGCCCCTATTCACACTCGCTATAGTGTGCGCAGACCGAGAAACTCTCTCTCGGACCCCCCCAACAAGCTTTCGGCTGACCTGAACTGCCTCCTGGCGGCTCAGGCCGAGCCTCCATAACACATCCATTAATCTGCCTTAGTTAGGCACTCTTCTAAGCGGCTTTTCGCCGCTTGCGCCCTCCTTTCTGCCAAGGAGGGTCGCGTTCGTATACGGCTTAGAGATCTCTAGTCAGATCGTTAAGCCATTTCCTAAAAGGCGGTGTTTAGTGGGTAAAAGTCTCCACATAACCACGCAGCCGGCTGCGTGGTATGCTATGAGCATTCACCGCCTCCCTCCACCGCTTTCCGGAGGGTTGCCCATAATTGCTTCGGGCGCAAAAAAAAAAAAAAAGGAGGGAGAGCAGTGCCCGCCCGCCGTAGGAAAGCGCAGGCACCGAGATCGCCGTAGCGGCTGAGGCTGGGAAAAATCCGAAGCTGCGAAGGCGAGCCCAGGTGCCTGTGCTTCCCTACGCTAGGGCGGAGGCACTGCTCATCTCGCAGCGCCGGAGCTGCCACGGAGCGCCGGAGCACAACTTCCCGGCTTCTTATCCCCCCTAGTCTCCAAAATTAACAAAATGTACTCGATACCAAGTAGTATTGATACTTTTGATACGATACTTGGTATCGAGTACGTATCGATACTTTCAAAATATTCGAAACCCTACACTAATTGACGTTTGACATCAATGATTTGTCAAATTCATTTTGTAATTGGTGTAATTGCGTGTTATTTGCCAATTTGTATGAAAAGTTTAAAAAAAATATATCTCATGAACCGTAAGTTTCCGCAACCTAAAACTTTGCAAAACGCTTTCTTTTAGTGAGTACTATCTACAAAAAAATATGGGCTTTGAAATCGATGGTCCATATTGGAAATATTAACCAGAACAGTAATACGTCAGCGCCATATTATGAGAATTGCTAGGAAAAATATAATTTTTACTCACTGAAAATCAAAACAAAAAGAAAACATTTATTTTTCTTTTACTGTCAATGGGTGCGTTTGGCAGAAAAAAGCTCTAGCAAGCGCTTGTAAGCAAAATGGCAATCGTAAGCGGTAAGCGCTGTCAAATCGTAAGTAGGTATTTTCCTCCAGGACACGATGTTAGTTTTAACTGGGGAATCTGACCTAATTTAAATATATATTTGTAAAGTATTCATATTAAAAATTTATATATTTGTTTATTCATGTCATTATATTACTTTAAACTAATATTGCACAAAACAACTTATAAACTCTACTTCAAAACAAACAAATTAAATAAACAAAATGGCGGATTGTGTCAGCGCTACTGAAGTAGCAATCGTGTCCTGGCCGAAAACTATTTTAGCGCTTATAAGTGCTTGCTAGCGCTTTTTTCTCCCAAACGCACCCAATGATATGCTAATACAATAACCATAGACTACTGATAATAACGTAGAAAATTACGACAGAGATAGTTATCTTCCTATCTCCTATCAGTTCCTTTCAATCCTTTCAGTATATTAGAAAGTACTCTATGCTTCCTACGGATTACTATACTTACTACTCCTCTTAGTAGTCTGTGTTTACTACCTATATATAAATATATTTATTTATATTTACATTATATTACTTATAATAAATATTATAATAAATATATTATTACTATATTTATTTATTATATTTATGAAACAAGACATTTATCTGGCAAATGGCAATAATAAAAAACTCAGATTCGAATCGAATATCCTATAATCCAGTGTGAGTCTTCATAAAGTGCACATATCAAAACTAGGGAATGTTGTGATAATAAAGTTGTTAACTAAAATATTGTTTTAATTAAATCACATTAAAATATACATATATATACATATATATATATATATATATATATATATATATATATATATATATATATATATATATAAGAAGCAGCTAAAGTACAGATTAAAATACACTGATGAGAGACAGCTAATTGCACAAGTCCATAATAGTTAAAAGTGATGGACAGCTAAGTGAACAAGTCCATAATAGTTAAAAGTGAGGGACAGCTAAGTGAACAAGTCCATAATAGTTAAAAGTGAGGGACAGCTAAGTGAACAAGTCCATAGTGGTTAAAATTGAGGGACAGCTAAGTGAACAAGTCCGTAATAGCTAAAAGTGAAGGACAGCTAAGTGAACAAGTCCATAATAGTTAAAAGTGAGGGACAGCTAAGTGAACAAGTCCATATTAGTTAAAAGTGAGGGACAGCTAAGTGAACAAGTCCATAACAATTAAAAGAAGGGACAGCTAGGTGACCAAGTCCACAATAGTTATAGATCCGGGACAGCTAATTGAATTAATCCACATTTGTTAAAACACTGGGATGGCTAAGCGAATAAGCCCAAAATTATCAATGTAACAGAACTGTTAGGTAAACAACTAGTTACATAAATAGTTTCAATCTTAATTCATGGCCTGTAATCAAACATAATAAATCTTGTCTACGTGATTTCTTTTTCAAAATAGCACTATTTACTGCGTAATTTTCTTTTCTCTTTTCAGAGGCAAAGTGGCGAACATAATGAGCGCCGCGGGACGCGTCTGAATCAGGATGGCCGAATGTTACCAATGGATTTGAAACCATCAACACCTATATAATATATTATTACATATTACACCTATATACATGATTATAAGATTAATAAATTATAAAACCATAGACTAACATATTATATAAGAATAATAAAATTTGTGGGTAATCGTAACATCGTCATAAACTATAAAAGGTATTGCTGTGTCTTAGTGGGCGTTCAGTTGTGAGTCTCCTGCCTACAAGCTAGTTACTCTGCTCAAATCTGTGCTCATTTATATTAAGCAAGGAATAATACAAAAATACTGTGATTCGTTTGATCGAATGAATAAAAAGTGCTACTGTGTAACCTGTTTCACTTCATAGCTACTAATTAAAATATGTTAATTGACTGTAAGCACCAATTAAAAAAATATTAGTTACAGTTCGTTATTTTATTTACTAAAACAGTTTGCAAGCGTACTACATATTTTATTTATTTATACCACTATGCTACCATTAGTAGATATAAATTGATTATTAACCAACATCAGTTAACAATCGATTACTGTGAAACAATTAAAATATTTGTGTACTTATTTCAACATTAAGGTTCATAAATAATGAAAACTATATCAAATGGATATTTGGTGTGTCATTTTTGTTATTTTATTGTTTTTGTTTTTTGTTAGATAACAAAAATGACACCAAAAATTTTACATCCACTGGACTCCATCCTAGAAAACTTGCACAATGGAGACATCAAGATCGTTTAGTTGCTATACTCACAGTATCATAGTGCAAGAGGATATGGGGTGGTATATTTTACGCCGCTACCACGGCGAGAAGCAGAGTCTGTGCTATCGGCTTGTCGCTCATTTAGCACCACCCGGGGGACACGTGTAGGGTGGGCCTAGTATTATGTGGTCAAAGCCTACGGACGCGAGCGACATCCTTTACTTATGTCTTAAAAATATTGTTATGTTTATAATACGAATACATACCCAGAGGAAGCGGTGAATCTACAGGCTGCGGCCCCATAAAGGAGGCTTCTGACGATTGTACAACCTGATCGACACTCATTGCAACAGGTTCATCTGAAAAAGTGTGAACTTCCAATGAATTCTAATATATATATATATATGTATATAAATGAAAACTGGGCATAGTTGGTGCCCATTTTCAGAAAAAATTAAGAAAAACGCTACCAAAGATGATTTGAAGAAAAAATTAATTCAATCCAACTACCGTCGAGAATTAAAAAGAAGGGTTAATAAATTTAAGAGTGGAAAAACTCTACATCTAACGTAAATATTGGGAAGGAAAACATGGACACGGACATGATAATATTAATATTAATTAATAATAAATATACAAATAAAGAATTCGAAAATTAATATTTTAATGAATGATTTATTAATTTAAGACTGATTTACTCAATTTTATTGTTATTTCATTGGAATTTAAGAATATTTCATATGGTAAATAATAAAAAGCATTGTACTTCAAAAATAATTGTCATGTTATCCCTAAGACTAAAAATTAAGGGTGTCCGGCCTTTCTACCAAAATGTCCGGCGAAGTTCGTTGGTCTGTCCGGCTTTTCGGTCTTGAGACCTGGCAACCCTAGCCGTGGCACTAAATTTTTCTGCCAGAGCATCGTCAACTACGGCCGCAACCATGAAGGTTAGAGAACAGGAGAACGATCGCCGTAGAAAATAGTGTCCCAGAAATATGGACACCATCAGTGAGGCGCTGCGGTCAGTAAGTGCAGTCAATAAAAGTGATTTTCAGTCTATTTTTCCGATCAGATGCTCAACCACTTGCACATCCACGCACAATAAAATATTTCTCCAGTTTTTAATGAAAATTTTCTACGAAAAAATGTAATGAAAATTTGTACAATATTCAACTAGCTTCATCTACTTGTACTCATAAACAGGTAACTTCGCAGTCACTACTCACCGACGTCAGCGCCGCTATGTATTCTACAATTTACAAGGACTGGCGGGCTATGCTTTAGTACGTAGTGATCGTTCTCCTGTTCTCTAACCTTCATGGCCGCAACTTTTAATCGTTGGAAATATTTACTTAAGTACAGTATACTTCAATTAATATAAAGTTTGCACGTTATTATTATACCAGCTAGTTAACTCATTATAGTTATTTTGATTGTAGCTGTGCTTTCTCAGCAATCCCATGGGAAAAATAAATACAAGCATCAATGAATCACTTAACGTAAAAAAGAAATATCCTATATCTATAGGGGAAAAAAATAATGGATAAAAATGTATTTTGAACATCGATCAAAAAACTAAAATGAGCAAATTCTAAAGAATTCCAAAATTGTAGACTATTAGGTCAAGTTTGGACAGAATAGTAACTTCTCTAAAATGTTTACAATCTAAATAGTTGAATATATTTTTACTTGGAATTCTGTCTTCTTGGAATTGTGTATTCCGCGAATAATGTAGTAATAAAGCATACCCCAAAGAAGCGGTGCATCCAGTGCCTGCGATCCAAAGGAGGCCTCGGACGATACTTCAACTTTATCGATACTCACTGCATCACTCGCTGCAACAGGTTCATCTGCAAGTGTTGACTGAATTTTAAATATCAATCGCCTAAAAAACTGACCAGTATGGTACTATGGCAAACTCTAATGGAAGCAAGCCGGCGCATTATAAAAAGACTGTTCATATTTATAAACCCCATTTAACTATTCAGTGGTCTTTTTCCTAGCAATGTTTACCAAAAGTAGTCTAAGTGCGTCTAAAAGTGAGTTCACTTATAGCTCCCGACGTTACGAGGACTTTACAGAATGAGGTGTCCGATGTCTTGACGTCAAAGGTAACCTATGAATTAGATATTGTTTTTGGTCCAATCTATGCTGAACGAAACTACAGTATCTCGAAGTTTTGCAATAGTATGCTTGAGTATAAATTTAATTTTATTAGTTAATCGATCCCAGCAGCTTCCTTGGTAGCATTCAGATATTTCTAATGATCATTTTTTTTATCTTAATGGCCTCGCGAATCAGCTTAGTAGAAATCAATGTTCGTTTACGAGGATTTCGGGTTCGTGAAGTTTTAATTACGATCTTTAATACGTTCACATCATGCAGATTTCCCAAAGCGTCATAGCATTACACCACGATGCGGCAGTCCAAACCGCCTTCAGAGTTTATTGATTCTCGCCCCCATGGTTTTTATAGTAAAAGGATCAATGAGTTACCTATAAGATAGCAAAAGTGCATAGACAACAACGGTGTACACTTTGATTAATCAAAATAGATTTTAAAAAAATTGACTTTATATTCCTCCCGTACAAAACGCCAATGTCATATGTAAGGACATAATATTATGAAATAAAGTATCATACCATACAATTTTTTTAAAATGTAAACATTCCCGTGAAGTTACTATTCTGTCCAAATTTGATCTAATAGACTACAATTTTTGAATTCTTTATTTGTATACTTATTATTCATCATCATCATCATTACAGCCCTTCACAAGTCCACTGCTGAACATAGGCCTCCCCCAAGTAACGCCACAAAGCACGGTCCTGAGCCACCTGCATCCATCGACTTCCTGCATGTCTTACCAGGTCGTCACTCCATCTAGTGGGGGTCGCCCTACACTACGCCTGCCTGTACGAGGCTGCGACTCGAGAACCTTTCTTCCCCTTCGGTTATCGGTTCTTCGAGCTATATGGCCGGCCAATTGCCACTTCAGCTTACTAATCCGTTGGGCTATGTCGGTCACTTTGGTTTTACTGCGGATATCCTCATTTCTGAGTCTATCACGCAGAGAAACTCCGAGCATAGCCCTCTCCATAGCTCGCTTAGCGACCTTGAGCGTCCTCATACGGCCAGCAGTGAAGGACCACGTCTCTGATCCGTAAGTCATCACTGGCAACACGCACTGGTTGTACACTTTAGTTTTCGGAGATTGAGGTATACCTGACGAGAAGATGTGTCGTAATTTCCCGAACGCTGCCCAGCCGAGTTGAATGCGTCGATTGACCTCTCGGTCGAAGTTGGACTTACCTAGTCGAACTATTTGTCCCAGGTAAACATACTCGTCAACAACTTCGAGCATAGTGCTCCCAACAACTACCGGCATAGCTGTGACATGGACATTGAACATGATCTTTGTTTTGTCCATGTTCATCTTAAGACCTATCCGTTGGGAGACACCATTGAGGTCATTGAGCATAGTGCTAAGGTCCTCCAGCGATTCTGCCATAAGGACTATATGGCCGGCCAATTGCCACTTCAGCTTACTAATCCGTTGGGCTACGTCGGTCACTTTGGTTTTACTGCGGATATCCTCATTTCTGAGTCTATCACGCAGAGAAACTCCGAGCATAGCCCTCTCCATGGCTCGCTGAGCGACCTTGAGCGTCCTCATACGGCCAGCAGTGAAGGACCACGTCTCTGATCCGTAAGTCATCACTGGCAACACGCACTGGTTGTACACTTTAGTTTTCAGAGATTGAGGTATACCTGACGAGAAGATGTGTCGTAATTTCCCGAACGCTGCCCAGCCGAGTTGAATGCGTCGATTGACCTCTCGGTCGAAGTTGGACTTACCTAGTCGAACTATTTGTCCCAGGTAAACATACTCGTCAAAAACTTCGAGCATAGTGCTCCCAACAACTACCGGCATAGCTGTGACATGGACATTGAACATGATCTTTGTTTTGTCTATGTTCATCTTAAGACCTATCCGTTGGGAGACACCATTGAGGTCATTGAGCATAGTGCTAAGGTCCTCCAGCGATTCTGCCATAAGGACTATATCGTCGGCAAATCGAAGGTGAGTGATGTACTCGCCATTGATGTTAATACCGTATCCTTTCCAGTCCAGTAAGATTGAAAATGTCTTCCAACGCAGCGGTGAAGAGTTTCGGGGATATAACGTCACCGTGTCTTACACCTCTCTGCAGTTGGATAGGTTTCGAACTCTGGTTCTGTACTCGGATAGTCATCGTAGCCCTACTGTACAAACACTTCAGCACTTCAATATACCGACAGTCAAGTTGGAACCGCTGAAGGGACTGTAGCACCGCCCAAATTTCGACGGAATCAAAGGCTTTCTCATAGTCCACATATGCCAGGCAAAGTGGCAGATTGTGCTCTTCGGTCTTCTGTACAATCTGCCGCAGGGTATGTATGTCACGTAGGAAATCGGTCTGTAGTTCTTCAAGAGAGCGTTGTCGCCTTTCTTAAAGAACAAGACCACCGCACTTCTGCTCCACGCCTCCGGAGTAGTGCCAGTAGTTACGTTGTACCAGTTCTGGCGCACTGAGTCAGAAGTGGTACAAGTACGACGTTCGTCGACTCACGATCCTAAAAAAAAAATAGAAGGTTTTGGCATGCTCTGATCACGAATCCAAACCATTTTTGCGTAGGATGCACGGTTCCGGAGATGTGCAGATCAATTAACACCTATCTAATTGATATCCGGTGTAGCCTCAACCGTCATTAGCGCTCCATTGTCCTTATCTACTTATCTCTTGTTGATTGACTACCGTCATTATATATTATTCGTCAGCGTGTGGGTCGGCTTATGCTATTGTATTATACTCCTTTGTTCCTATCTACAACACTAATCTGAATCATCAATAAAACACATTACCTAATTTTGTTAAAATTTTTATTTATAAAACACAAGATCTTATTACTTATTATCTATAAAATAGGAGCGAAACATCTCATCCACTAACATATCGTTGTACAATGTGTTCTCTGTAAATATACTCGTAAAACTATGCATTGAACGTCCCTGAAACTTATATAGCAAATACATTAAGCAATATTCGCCACAAACTGAAGTCCTATCAACATTCCAGTTCCATCTTTTACAATTTCGTACAGGTGCCCGTCCATATGAATCAAAATATTCCCCGACGTCATTCGTATCGATATATAAAGCTACCCAATGTGACCCTGGTTTATCATCTGTACCCAAATTGCATATTACCTAGTCAGGTCATAAATTCTATCACATGTTTAATATAAAATAATTGAAACAAGTTTATTCATTATGTAACCATTTATATACCAAAATGAACTTAACAAAACATAGATTCTTATGACACTATAGTTTATTCAAAATGACCTCCGTAATTTTGAATACAGGCCTTCAATCTGCGCGGCCAGTCGTCTATCGCACCACGAACGAGGTCCATGTCATATCGGCGGCTGCCTTAATCAAGATGTCTTGAGTGACTCCAAATTGGGATGAGGCTTTGAGCACGCCTTTTCCTCCAAGTGTTGCCATATCTTGTAATCTAACGGATTCAAATCTGGACTGGAGGAGGGCCAGTCTTCGTGTCGGATGAAGTCGATTTCACGCGCCGCCAGCCAGTCTTGTGTGCTCTTCGCTCTATGAGCTGACGCCGAATCTTGTTGGAATACCCAGTGCCTGTTATTGAACATGGTATGAGAAACAGGTTACACAAGGTTCGTCAGGACAGTATTTTGATACACAACTGCATTCGTTTTTAAACCTTTCTCACAAAAATGTACCTCTGTTAAGCCCCAATAAGAAACTCCCAACCATACCATGAGCGAGGATGGAAAATGACCTTGTTGGACACGCGGAATACGGTTGCTCGCTTCTTCACAACTGTGTGCTTACACCTTATCATTTTGGTTGTTGTAGCTCTCTTCTACGGTAAAAATTTTTTCATCCGAAAAAAGAATTTCCCGATATTTTTTTCCCGCGTACCGCTTCAACAAAGCGCAGCATCTCTTCAGTCTCAGGTCCATTAGACGAGCATTCAAACGGTGTCCTGTTTTTCTTCGATATGCCCGAAGCCCTAAGTCTTCATTTAACACCCTTTTCACCGTGGTTCTACTTAACCCCATCTGAAGAGCCAACAGTTTCTGCTTACGTTTGGGATTTCTTTGAATTCGCGCCTTCACAGCTTTCATCACTGCTGGAGTCCTAACAAATCGAGGGCGACCACTTCATGACCTCGTTGGACACGCGGAATACGGTTGCTCGCTTCTTCACTACTGTGTGCGTACACCTTATCATTTTGTTTGTTGTAGCTCTCTTCTACGGTAAAATTTTTTTCATCCGAAAAAAGAATTTCCCGATATTTTTTTCCCGCGTACCGCTTCAACAAAGCGCGGCATCTCTTCAGTCTCAGGTCCATTAGACGAACATTCAAACGATGTTCTGTTTTTCTTCGATATGCCCGAAGCCCTAAGTCTTCATTTAACACCCTTTTCACCGTGGTTCTGCTTAACCCCATCTGAAGGGCCAACAGTTTCTGCTTACGTTTGGGATTTCTTTGAATTCGCGCCTTCACAGCTTTTATCACTGCTGGAGTCCTAACAGACCGCGGGCGACCACTTCATGTCCTCGTTGGACACGCGGAATACGGTTGCTCGCTTTTTCACTACTGTGTGCGTACACCTTATTATTTTGTTTGTTGTAGCTCTCTTCTACGGTAAAAATTTTTTCATCCGAAAAAAGAATTTCCCGATATTTTTTTCCCGCGTACCGCTTCAACAAAGCGCGGCATCTCTTCAGTCTCAGGTCCATTAGACGAACATTCAAACGATGTTCTGTTTTTCTTCGATATGCCCGAAGCCCTAAGTCTTCATTTAACACCCTTTTCACCGTGGTTCTGCTTAACCCCATCTGAAGGGCTAACAGTTTCTGCTTACGTTTGGGATTTTTTTGAATTCGCGCCTTCACAGCTTTTATCACTGCTGGAGTCCTAACAGACCGCGGGCGACCACTTCATATCCTCGTTGGACACGCGGAATACGGTTGCTCGCTTTTTCACTACTGTGTGCGTACACCTTATTATTTTGTTTGTTGTAGCTCTCTTCTACGGCAAAAATTTTTTCATCCGAAAAAAGAATTTCCCGATATTTTATCCCGCGTACCACTTCAACAAAGCGCGGCATCTCTTCGGTCTCAGATCCATTAGACGAGCATTCAAACGATGTCCTGTTTTTCTTCGATATGCCCGAAGCCCTAAGTCTTCATTTAACGCCGTGGTTCTGCTTAACCCCATCTGAAGGGCCAACAGTTTCTGCTTACGTTTGGGATTTCTTTGAATTCGCACCTTTACAGCCTTTATCACTGCTGGAGTCCTAACAAATCGAGGGCGACCACTTCTTGACCTGTCATCTACACTAGAGTCTTCATTGTATCATTTGATGGTACGATAAACGAATCTTTTGGTTATATTCAAATTTTTCAGTATATAAAAAAATTAATTGGCGCGTAATCGCAACTGCAACACGGTCTTTTTTAAGCGTCGACTCCATATGTAAAAATGAGTAAAATTCTAAAAAGTATACAGTTTTATTTTCATGAACAATTCGAATTCAATAAACTTTTTTGTGGCCAGCATTCTAAAAGAAAAGTTTTTACTGTGTGACAATACTTATGACCTGACTAGGTATATACGTTGGTACGTGGGTGTACATGGGCAGTCTGTTAGCAGCATAAACATTATTTTCCAGACTGGGGTGAATCTTTTTCAGATGTTGTACATCTAGTGTATCCATGATATTGCTGCTATTAGTAGATTACTACAGTACAATCTACTCAATGACTAACATAGGAATGATCAATTATGTGATTTCTAAATATTAAATTGCATTTTTTTGTTATACAAAACGTATTTGAGTCATCAATACACTGAATAAGACGCAACACGAAGAATGTGAGATAAGGTTGTTGACGCATAAAGTTATTATCAATTCTACTGTAGAAATTCTTTAGATTAGAATTATTACTTACTGGTACTATATAAGAAGACCAAGCAACTGCAGTCATGGAGTTAGTGTATGGTCGTTTGACTCCAGTGTATCTATCAATAATACATTTGTGTTACTTCAACGCATCAAAGGCCATAGATGTAAGTGTTTAATCTATTGACAAACTTACTTTTCTTTCTGTTATTTTCTTCTTTCTTTTGTGGCGGTTTGATAAAATTCGCCAATGACGTATTGAGTAGAAAATGAAAGCTTATGAGTTTAATTAAAATAAGAGTCTGTGATAATACAAGGATTCAGTTTTCCTCCGAGAATTTTGACAAATCTATTTGTTGAGTTACCTAGAACAAATATGACAAACACAGGTGTTAGACTCTTACCCATATGTTAAAAGTGACAAGGATTTAAAGTTTCATATTATTAGTATTAATAAAATCACATAAAATATACACAAAAGGAGTACTGGTATATGTTAAAAGAGAATTAAAATCTATAGGTCGAGGAATATAAGGAGGAAGGTAATCATAAAGGGAGGAGGATAATTTGGGACAGTTGAAAAAAATATGGTTTGTGGAACCTTCATCTAAGCCACATTCACACAATGAGCTATCCCTTACTCTGATTTTTGCCAGATGTGCATGTGTACAGGCGTGTCCAATTCTTAATCTACAAATGATTGAAGTTGCATGTTTATTTGCTTTGTTAAATTTAAAGAACCAAGGCTTGGGAGGAATAACCTCTTGGATGGCAGCATAGTGCTTACCTTTAACATTTTTGGAAACTTCCCATAATTTATACCAATTTTCATTCAGTTTCCTTTTAGCTAGCAAAATTAGGTCATGTCAGTAAATTAAATTTTGTAGAATGCCATTAGCAATTGCATTTTTAGCGAGTACATCAGCTGTTTCGTTACCATGGATACCACTGTGGCCTGGAATCCAGGCCACTGAAACATGGATTCCTTTAAGATGGCATCTGAATAGGGTATTTTTTATTTTAAGAATTAGTGGAAATTTATGTTTGTTATGGAATTGATTGGACAAAATAGCTAACAAACAACTTTTTGAATCTGTGAAAATAACTGTTTTATTAAGATTATGTGACTCTACATATAACAAAGCTTCACTGATTGCAGTTGCTTCACTGGTAAAAGTGGAGGATAGTGAGGGGCATTAGCAAAGTTAAGAATGGTTTTGAACTTAGGAATCCAAACAGCAGCTCCAGTATAGTCTTCATCAGACTGTTTTGAAGCGTCTGTGTACATGACAAGCCAATCTTTAAAGGTGTTTTCTATAATTTCTTTTAATTTCAAATTTGCCATTGGAGAATCCTTTTCTATACCTAGATCTAGATGAATGTCGGGTTGGTAAACAATAGCCTCGTAAGGAACATCAAAGAGTGGATTTATTTTACATTGAAAAATTGGGTAAGGAAGCTGAAGAAAAATTACAAAACTTTTAAACAAGCAGGGAGAGTCCTTATGGGTTCAGTATCGGTCAGATGAGATATACTCTGAAAGAAAGTGCAATTTAGGAATTAGGGGATGATCTGAAAGCTGGCAGATCTTAAATAAGAATCTGTCTGAAAGGTATTGCCTTCTTAATCTTAAAGGAGGATCTACGCACTCAACCTGAAGAACATTTATTGGTGAGGATTTCATTGCCCCTGTAATAATGCGAAGGCATTTCGATTGAATTTTGTCCATTACTTTCAGGGATGATTTATTGCAAGGCTCCAACAGAAAACATCCATAGTCAAGGTGGCTTCGTATTAAAGCATTGTACAGTAATTTCTGAGAAAAAGGATGGGAACCCCACCAAACACCTGACAAAGACCGAAGAATATTTATGTTTTTTTCGCATTTTTGTGTTATATATTCAATGTATGGACCAAAGGCCAATTTCGAATCAAGGATAACTCCCAAAAATTTAACATTGCCTCTAACTGGAATAAGTTGCTTATCATATACAACGGATATATCGGGAACTCGCCTTTGGCGGGAAAAGATCACCACACTACTCTTGGCCACAGATAAAGAGAGGCCATGATTAGTTAACCATTCTTGTAAATAATCCATGGATGAGTTTAGACGGGAACATGCCACTGTGAAGTTGTTTGAGGAGATGTATAGAGCTAAATCGTCTGCATATTGAAGAACATTACAAAAAGAATTTACTGAAAGTTCTAAATCGTGAGTATATATAGAATAAAGGAGAGGACTAAGAACTGAGCCTTGTGGAAGTCCTTTCCATATAGTTTTTGGGGGAAGCAGGAGATTTTTAACATTTATAGATATTGATCTAGAAGAGAGAAAGTTAGAGACGTAATTGACTATCCTCACTGGAATGCTCAGATTAAGCATTTTCTGCCTGAGCACAGGAAGAAGCACATTATCATATGCAGAAGAAATATCCAAGAAAACTCCTATGAGAAATTCATGTTTTGAAAAAGCAATATGGATATCTGTGACCAAAGTACTTAGGCTATCCATGGTACTTAAACCTTTTCGGAAACCGAATTGGCTTTTAGGTAAGAGATTATTCCTTTCCAAAAACCACTCCAAGCGATTTTTTATTAATTGTTCCAAGATTTTTGCCAAAGTACAAGAAAGGGCAATAGGTCGGTAACTGGAAGGGTCATTGCTAGACTTACCTGGTTTGAGAATGGGCAAAATAATTTGGGTTTTCCATTCAGCAGGAGGATCACTAGTAATATAAATAAAATTTAAAATGGATAGTAAGACAGTTTTAGTGTTCTCACTACTATTAATTATAAATGAATAAGGAATCCCATCAATACCTGGTGAGGAGTCTTTAAGGCCATTGAGTACAGTAAACAATTCCTGAGAAGAAAAGGGGGAATCAAATTTATCATTTGTTTTTAAAAAAGCAGAATTGAAAACTAGGCATTCATCATAAGATGGGACTGTTTGTGGTGCAAGTTTATTAGAGAATTCATCTATCCACGGGGAAGGATCATTAGAAATTATATTTTCACTAGAAACTGCACAGCGATATTTTTTAACATTTCTCCAGACCAAAGATGGGGGAGTCCTAGGTGACAGTGACTCACAGAATTTAAACCAACCAGTTCGCTTTTTGTCTGACAGTAATTTTAAGGTTTCTGCAGCAATTTTTTTATAGGAGATATAATTCTCTGCAGTCATAGAACGGGAGTATATTAATTCAGCCTCTTTTCTTCTCCTACAAGCTGCTGAACAATCTTGGTCCCACCAAGGAGGGGAAGGATACTTATTTTTGAAAGGTTTTTTCAAGGGGATTGACTTATTAGCAGCAGAAATAATTGCATTTCTGAACTCTATATATACAGGAGCAATATTATCATTGTTAATTGGGGGAAGAGTTGAAACCTCTTGTTCCAAAACTGTAGAATATAATTGCCAATTAGGTTTGGATAGATTATACTTTAGTCTTGGGCAAACTGTAGAATTTATTCTAGGTGAAGTAGGAGGAGTGATGAATATAGGAAAATGGTCACTGCCATAGCTAGAAGGTAATATTTGCCACAAAAGAAGGGAAGCAATATCTGGGGAGCAGAGAGTTAGGTCAACGGCACTTCTAACATTTTGTAATGGCGATACTCGACGGGTAGGAGACCCGTCATTTAGAATACAGAGATTAAAATTATCAATAAGATCTAAAAATAAGGGAGCCAGTGAATCACACAGATGGGAGCCCCAAACAGTATGATGCATATTAAAATCTCCCAAAATAACCATAGGAGGTGACAGAGAAGAAATAAGTGTTGCAAGTTCTGTTAAAACATTTGCATCAGGATTAGGAATGTAAACAGAGAGAATAGAGACATCAAGGGCCTTAATAGCAACAGCATTTACTGCTGGACTATGAGAAGGGAGAGGAATTTGTGAAAATGTAACTGTTCTTGAAATTAAAATAGAGGTGCCAGCACGACCATCACTCCTATCATCCCGGAGGCATGCATAGCCTGAAACCCTAAAATGAGACTCAGGTCTAAGCCATGTCTCCTGGATGGCAAGAATGAAGGGATGAAATTTATTAATGAGGGAATGCTCCGACAATTCCATTGAAGAATTGGCGGGACTGCGAATGTTACGGGCTAAGGAGGAAAGCTGAGTAAGTTTTTGGTGTAAGCAGAGAGGAAGTTCCGTGTCACTAAAACGGGAGATCATGTTAATTAGAATTGATATCATAAGTTCGCAGAAATTATCATTACTAGAGGAGTTGTTGTCATTTCCCAGTAGAGCACACCCATTAGGAAGGGAAGAATTAGGATTCTCAACAATTGCCTGATGGGCTGCCATATCATATCCAGAATTTAATGATTGGCTATAGGTACGTTGAGGGATAAAAATTGTTTTTTTGTATGATGCAGTTTGTGAGAGCTGAGTCGAAGGGGTTGAAAGACTGTCAGTTATGGTATAAGGGGTCTGTTGAGAACAATTACGAGGCTGGATTCTTGTTGTATCAGCAAAGGATCTTTTTGTCTGAGGGAATCTAGCTGAAGCTTCTAAATATGAGATATTTTCTTGTGACATAACAAGTTTAATAGATTTTTGCCTTAGATGTTCAGGACAAGTAGGGTTTTTTGCGGTGTGAGGACCTGAGCAGAATAGACAAGTAGGAGTTTGTCGAGAACAAGCTAAACCTTCATGATTCTGTGCACACACAAAGCAGCGAGGGGATGATCGGCACTGGGAAGTAACATGGCCAAATCTACAACATTTATGACACTGAATTAGTGGCAAAATATATTTTTGCACTGGCATTGAAGTGTAAAAACAGTAAATATGGGGAGGAAGTTTTTGTCCAGAAAAAGTTAGAACAACCGTCTGAGTTGGAACCCATGAAACGCTATTGCTGTCACTCACTGATCGTCTATTAAGTCGCCGTGCTTTAATTATAGAACCGTAGCCAGAGGGAATTTCTATAGCTGCTATTAATTCTTCTATTGTCCACTCTATGGGAACTTGTCTAACTAGCCCCATACGAGTGATACTATATGAGGGGATGGTTGCTTCATATTTAGAAATTTGGAGAGCTGGGTGATCGATAAAGGTGTTTGCATCTGCAGCTGTTTTAAACTCCACTGATATTCTATTTCGTCCAACTTTTTTGACTCCATCATGGACTATATTTTTAATATTGTTATGATACAGAAAGTGACCGAATTTAATTGGTTTAAGAGTTACTCCAGACAGCTGATCATTTGAGATTTTACTTACGTGAACTAGAAAAGGAGCGGCATCATCTTGAGAGTACTTAACTTTTTTATTAATAAAATCAGGATGGGTATATGAGGATTGTATTGAAGGAAACTGTTGTTTTGGATCAGTAATAACTATTTTTTGTGGATGGGCAGACTCGTTACTTACTTGGGCAAGTTTACGGTTAAATAGTTCTACATTATCAATGTTAATGGGTAAGGAAAAGGAATCATTGCGAACCCTTCCGGGATCGGGAGGTTCGTCCTCCATTATATTACTACAACAAAAAATTACATAAAAAGGGCACAACTACAAACACTTACTAATTTACATCTATATCGGGAAATAAAATAAAATATAATAAATAAATATCAGGATAAAATATCGGGAAATTCTTTTTTCGGATGAAAAAATTCTTGCCGTAGAAGAGAGCTACAACAAACAAAATGATAAGGTGTACGCACACAGTAGTGAAGAAGCGAGCAACCGTATTCCGCGTGTCCAACGAGGTCATGAAGTGGTCGCCCTCGGTCTGTTAGGACTCCAGCAGTGATAAAAGCTGTGAAGGCGCGAATTCAAAGAAATCCCAAACGTAAGCAGAAACTGTTGGCCCTTCAGATGGGGTTAAGCAGAACCACGGTGAAAAGGGTGTTAAATGAAGACTTAGGGCTTCGGGCATATCGAAGGAAAATAGGACATCGTTTGAATGCTCGTCTAATGGACCTGAGACTGAAGAGATGCTGCGCTTTTTTGAAGCGGTACGCGGGAAAAAATATCGGGAAATTCTTTTTTCGGATGAAAAAAATTTTGCCGTAGAAGAGAGCTACAACAAACAAAATGATAAGGTGTACGAACACAGTAGTGAAGAAGCGAGCAACCGTATTCCGCGTGTCCAACGAGGTCATGAAGTGGTCGCCCTCGATTTGTTAGGACTCCAGCAGTGATGAAAGCTGTGAAGGCGCGAATTCAAAGAAATCCCAAACGTAAGCAGAAACTGTTGGCCCTTCAGATGGGGTTAAGTAGAACCACGGTGAAAAGGGTGTTAAATGAAGACTTAGGGCTTCGGGCATATCGAAGAAAAACAGGACACCGTTTGAATGCTCGTCTAATGGACCTGAGACTGAAGAGATGCTGCGCTTTGTTGAAGCGGTACGCGGGAAAAAAATATCGGGAAATTCTTTTTTCGGATTAAAAAAATTTTTACCGTAGAAGAGAGCTACAACAACCAAAATGATAAGGTGTAAGCACACAGTTGTGAAGAAGCGAGCAACCGTATTCCGCGTGTCCAACAAGGTCATTTTCCATCCTCGCTCATGGTATGGTTGGGAGTTTCTTATTGGGGCTTAACAGAGGTACATTTTTGTGAGAAAGGTTTAAAAACGAATGCAGTTGTGTATCAAAATACTGTCCTGACGAACCTTGTGTAACCTGTTTCTCATACCATGTTCAATAACAGGCACTGGGTATTCCAACAAGATTCGGCGTCAGCTCATAGAGCGAAGAGCACACAAGACTGGCTGGCGGCGCGTGAAATCGACTTCATCCGACACGAAGACTGGCCCTCCTCCAGTCCAGATTTGAATCCGTTAGATTACAAGATATGGCAACACTTGGAGGAAAAGGCGTGCTCAAAGCCTCATCCCAATTTGGAGTCACTCAAGACATCTTGATTAAGGCAGCCGCCGATATGACATGGACCTCGTTCGTGGTGCGATAGACGACTGGCCGCGCAGATTGAAGGCCTGTATTCAAAATTACGGAGGTCATTTTGAATAAACTATATTGTCATAAGAATCTATGTTTTGTTAAGTTCATTTTGGTATATAAATGGTTACATAATGAATAAACTTGTTTCAATTATTTTATATTAAACATGTGATAGAATTTATGACCTGACTAGGTAATATGCAATTTGGGTACAGATGATAAACCAGGGTCACATTGGGTAGCTTTATATATCGATACGAATGACGTCGGTGAATATTTTGATTCATATGGACGGGCACCTGTACGAAATTGTAAAAGATGGAACTGGAATGTTGATAGGACTTCAGTTTGTGGCGAATATTGCTTAATGTATTTGCTATATAAGTTTCAGGGATGTTCAATGGATAGTTTTACGAGTATATTTACAGAGAACACATTGTACAACGATATGTTAGTGGATGAGATGTTTCGCTCCTATTTTATAGATAATAAGTAATAAGATCTTGTGTTTTATAAATAAAAATTTTAACAAAATTAGGTAATGTGTTTTATTGATGATTCAGATTAGTGTTGTAGATAGGAACAAAGGAGTATAATACAATAGCACCACGCTGAGGAAGAATAGATAATGACGGTATTGAACGAACAATAGATAAGTAGATAAGAACAATAGAGCGCTAATGACGGTGGAGGCTCGCAGTGGATATCAATTAGATAAGAGTTAATTGATCTGCACATCTCCGGAACCGTGCATCCTATGCAAAAATGGACCGCAGATTCGTGATCAGAGCATGCCAAAACCTTTTTTTTTAGGATCGTAAGTCGACGAACGTCGTACTTGTACCACTTCTGACTCAGTGCGCCAGAACTGGTACAACGCAACTACAAGTGCGCCAGAACTGGTACAACCTAACTACTAGTGCCACCATGGAGGACGGAATTGAAGAGCTTCTGAAGGACTTCAAGTACCGGTGTTCCACCCGCTTTCAGAAGCTCCGCTGTAATTCCATCCTCGCCTGGGGCCCTGCCGATTTTAAGGTGCTGGAGAGCCATACTAATCTCGCTCAGACTGACGTCCGGGATATCATCGGAATAGTGTCGGGTAAGACTTGCTCTCGGATCGTTACTCACACTTGCGTGTGGCTCCAACGATTTGACAGTTGGCTTTTTCTGGCAGACAGATCTCTGGCAAAGACTTTAGAGCCCTGGTTCCGCTCGATCGCTTCTTTAATACGAGCAGTATTAAAGTTGCGTAAGTCTCGCCGCATGCATTTGGAGATCTGTCTGTTCAGTTGCCTGTATGCTGTCAAATCTGTTGACGATTGCAGCCTCATCTCCCGTCTAACAGCCATGAGATTAAGAGTATGATCGGAGAGTTTTTGTGTTCTTCTGCGGCGGGTCTTGCAGAACTTAGCTCCGACCACATGGACAGTGTCCACGAGCTTGTCATTCATATCGTCCACTGCATTGCAATCTTCTAAGCACTGAAAGCGGTTACGTAACTCGAGCTGAAGTCTCGGGATTCTGGATTAGAGCACGAGGGTGACGTAGCGTTGACTTCATTAGACGAGACCTCTCCAACTTAACGTTTAGGTTCAGTGTGTCTCTGACCATTCGGTGATCGCTGCAGGTTTTCACCCTTGCGATCACTGAGACATCACTGAACAGTTGGCGTCTGGTCGTCATAATGAAGTCAATCTCATTTTTTGTCGAACCGTCGGGGCTCGACCAGGTCCACTTCCTGTGGGGCCGCTTCTGGAAGAAAGAGTTCATCATAAAGAGTCCCTCTTTCTCCATAAAGACAGCCAGCTGCTGGCCCCTACGGTTCCGTTGCCCTACTCCAAATTTCCCTAACTTCAGCTCACCGCCTTCTCTTGTGCCTAGGTTTTGGAGGAATGCATGGCTCTAAAATATCCTCATACATTTCCTCCACTTCCTCATCGGAATGTGCCGAGGTTGGTGCGTAGACCTGTTGACGAGACTTGTGGACGATAAATCCGACACCTCCTTGGGACATATGGTCGCCCTCCCGGTGATAGAACAAGTTGCCGGACACGAGGATTACCGTGTCCTCCCCCTCTCTTCGGACCTCAGATAATCCAATAATATGCTAGCGCAACTTGTCTACCCCTTCATCCAGCTCCAGTATCTTCTCGTCAGTCCTCAGGGTGCGTGCGTTATACGTTGCCAGGTCGAGACGTCGTAGGTGGCAATCGAACCTCCACCGGAGATTCTTATTATGGGATTAGCGCCGGACTCTGTCCCTTGCTCCCCCGCCGCACTTGACATATTATTGCATCAACTAATACTGAGTATATATATATTGAGAAAACTTGGCGAAGTTGCTGCCCATTTTGAGAAAAATTAAGAAAAACGTTACCATGGAGAATGTGAAGAACCGCCGAGAATTAAAAATAAGGGTTAATAAATGTAGGAGTGGAAAAACTCTACATCTGACGTAAATATTGGGAAGGAAAACATGGACACGGACATGATAATATTAATATTAATTAATAATAAATATACAAATAAAGAATTCGAAAATTGTAGTCTATTAGATCCAATTTGGACAGAATAGTAACTTCACGGGAATGTTTACAATTTAAAAATATTGTTATGTTTACAATATGAAAACATACCCAGAGGAAGCGATGAATCCGGCAGCTTGGGTGCCAAAGAGGCTCCTTTGTATGTACATACAACCTTATCGACACTCATTGCAACAGGTTCATCTGAAAAAGTGTGAACTTTCAATGAACTCTAATTTTATATATATATATATATATATATATATATATATATATATATATATATATATATATATATATATATATATATATATATATGCATATATTTGGTATTTCTCAAATCTACGTTTTTTACACAAAATTGTAATCCAAATTGAAGCACAGGCCTTTTTTTAGGGTTCCGTAGTCAACTAGGAACCCTTATAGTTTCGCCATGTCTGTCTGTCCGTCTGTCCGTCCTCGCTTAATCTCTGTGACCGTTAGCACTAGAAAGCTGAAATTTGGTACCAATATGTGTATCAATCACGCCGACAAAGTGGTAAAATAAAAATTGGAAAAAAATGTTTTATTAGGGTAGCCCCCCTATATGTAAAGTGGAAAGTGATTTTTTTTTAATTTCAACCCTAACGTGTGATATATTATTGGAAAGGTATTTAAAAATGAATAGGGGTTTACTAAAATCATTTTTGATAATGTCAATAATTTCGGAAATAATCGCTCCAAAAGTAAAAAACAATGTGTCCCCCCCCCCCCCTATAACTTTTGAACCATAAGTTTAGAAAATATGAAAAAAATCTGGAAAGTAGAACTTTATAAGGACTTTCTAGGAAAATTATTTTGAACTTGGATGGAAACAACAGTTTTTGTACAAACTCATAAGTGGGAACACTTACTGTGACGGACGGGACACTACGGAACCCTACACTGAGCGTGGCCCGACACTCTCTTGGCCGCTTTATTATGAATATCCGTCCCTTACGAAATCTTGGGTATGACTGACGATCAGTTAGAATGAGCGTGTAATGCCGATTTTTTTTTGTCAGTCACCATCCGTTTTTCATCAATCATGATTGATGGAATTGAATGACGCCTGCATGAGCGTGTAATGTACGCCCTATGAAGTTTCATAAAATTTTAATTTTTTTTAGATAAATTAAACTGTCAACAGATATTCTTGTACTTCGTGGATAGGTACCGCACATTTAAGATAGTGATGTGCCACGCTAAACTATACCATGCCATAACGAACAAACACAGACTATGAAAAATCGGTTTTGTAGTAAATAGAATATATAAAAATTACTTAAATATGTATTGGAATTGGCTCTTTATTGGCAAAATATGTTCTATTAACGGTACTGATTGCGCGTAAGTCCTATATTATCAGCTGTTATTCTGAAGAAAAAATATGGAAATCAAAATTAGTATCTATTTGATTTGTGATTTTGAAATTTGATTGTGGCAACAGAATGTCGTCCTTCTGTCAGTCAGCCATTTAGTAATAATAATGTGTTAAGTACTCGTACTGACGCCAGCCACGCCGTTAGAACCTTGTATTTGCTTTCATCAGTTTTTGTTATTTTCTGCTATCTACTGTTTTCGTTGATTTTTCGTTAAATTTATTTTATTTTTGTTTACACAATGCCGAAAAGAACGAAAAAGAGTGTTTTTAAAAACGAATGTCGCGAATTTGTGATTAGCTTGCGATATTATTTTGAACGTGAGCGTGAAACTGGCGGACCTTTGTTGCCCGTAACCCAAATTGGCATCGGTCATACGACGGTGTCTCATATAACGTAATAAAACTATGACAAGCCATCATTAACTCAAGCGATAGAGGAACACGGAACAAAAATTGTAGGCGCCGAATAAGAATAGTAGGAAGAGTTTCGAGTATCACTGCGATTAATGTCTGATGCTGCCGCAATACGCAACCGTGCATATTATAGACGTGCTAAACATTCAACACTAAGAAAATGAGAAAAAGAACCCTTAAAGGCTCTGATTTATTAAGAGGCAGTTTGCAGTCATTGACTGCGTTTGGCAGATAAAAGCGTTAGGAAGCGCTTTTAAGCAAAATGGCAAACCTAAACAGTTTTCGGCCAGGACACGTTTGCTAACTTCAGTAGCGCTGACACAATCCGCCATTTTGCTTATTTACTTTGTTTGTTTTGAACTTATAAACTCTACGTTTATAAGTTGTTTTGTGCAATATTAGTTTCAAGTAATAGTGACATGAATAAACATATTATACACGTTAATAAAAATTCATGATTAGTAAGTTTTTAATATGAATACTTTACAAACATATATTTAAATTAGGTTAGGTTAAAGCTAACTTCGTGTCCTAAAGGAAAATAGCTACTTACGATTTGACAGCGCTTACCGCTTACGGTCGCCATTTTGCTTACAAGCGCTTCCTAGCGCTTTTTTCTGCCAAACGCAGCCTTTGGCCACCAAACTACACAAAATAGGCTTCACTTATAAAAAAAGCGACAAAAAAAATAGTAAAGTAGGCGTGGGTGGAATTTTTGAGAAAAGCCAAATATATTTCAAATTGCAATAAAGTCGTATTCCTGGACGAGACGTGGCTTAATGCGAACACATTGTACCAAAAGTTTGGACTGATGACACGGCAAATTCAGTCTCTAAAATGCCCGATGGCAAAGGACAACGAATTGTTTAAAATTCCTAATCCATACAGCATGAACATGCAACTATCAATTGCAAGTTTTATGAGAATAATAATCGAAAAGATTTATTAACAATTATCCACCCACCGAAATCTAAATAATAATACAACATTATTAAGATTTCTTTGACACCACACATTTATAAAGCCACAAATACATTTTCATAGGTTTAATTATTATAAATCTGTTATAAAAGAAATTTATTTGTTATTTTATACTCAAATGCTTTATTTTACTCGTTTGATATTTCAATATTTGCAACAAATTTATTTTTAATTGATTTATATTTCTTAGCATGTATTCGTCATTATTTATACGTGGTAGAGCCACGCTACAGCTATATAAGTAGTATATTTGTAAGAGAAGAGAAGATAGTAAGAACCACGCTCTCACAGAATACCAGGGTAAAATAGCAGCCCAACGCTGCTGTTTCGTATGGTGAGTGTGGAGAACCGGACGCCTTTTTTACTGGAAACGAGGCATTCCATCTTAGTACTTGCGGGTGACGAGGCATCTGCATTTTTTTTTATAGAATAGGGTGACAAACGAGCACACAGTCCACCTGATGGGAAGTGGTTGCTGCGGCCCATAGACATCTCTATCCTTGATTACAAATCAAAATGCAGATGCGTTGTCACCCGTGAGGACTGAGATGGAATGCCTCATTTCCAGTAAAAAAGGTCTCCGGTTCTCTACACTCACCATACGAAATACAGCAGCATTAAGCTACTATTTCACGCTGGTATTCTGTGAGAGCGTGGTCCTTCCCCCGGTCGAGCCGACCCATTCGTGCTACAACTATACTACTAATATAATTGCAGCATGGCTCTACCACGAATAAAAATTTCAATTTATAATCGAGGATAGATGAAGGTGTCTATGGGCCACAGCATACACTTACCATCAGGTGCCCTGCGGTTGCATGCGCAAAAACTTAAAACGATAACCAGACTAAACTAGTCTATGGGCACAGTATCACGGGAACCACATATCATCAGGTGAACTGTGAGTTAGTTTGTCACCCTTATCCTATTCAAAAAAAATGTATATCGTTGGATATCTGTCCGACCGCATACCTGACGACGGTAGTGTACCAATGGACTTGTTTCCATAAAAATGGCGTTTTAGAGACGAGAACTAAATTAAGCGACGCGACGTTTGTATCTAGTTGTGACAGTTAATTTAATTACCTATTGAATTTCTCCGTGGCATTTTACACTTGGTGGTTGTTTTTGTATTCCTCTCGATTTTCCTTGCCTCAACAGTTCTGGTAAAGTGGGTTAATGGCTTATCATCATCAGTATTGCAATCACTAGAGTCAGATCTATTAAGACTTGACAGGAATTTTCTGACGTTTCTCGTAATTATTTTCCTCTGTGCCAAATTCATTTCTTTTATATTTTCTCTTTTTTGTGGTCTTTGATTAGTCCTGGACCTTAATACCATGCAATGTTTTTGTTGCTGTCAGTTTTGATTTTTGAGAAACCGCTTCGTTTGATAACATATTTCTATGTTTTCGCCCACGTGTCACTCGATTTGTAGCTCCTGGTGCAGATACTGATTGGATTTCGTGTAATCTTTCTAGAAGTACAATAGGTTGCTTATGAAAATGGACATCTACAAAAAATACAATTACAAATTAAAATTTTAATGAAATATATATATACAAGAATTGCTCGTTTAATAGTATAGGATACGATATTGGGCCTGGAACCCATATGCACATGCAGTGTTCCAGTATCTCGTCACATGGCAATTTTGACTTCCATATATAGAAGGTAGAAGGCCGTTGGCGCTGTCTCGCACGCGACGCATCAAGGAGGCTATTCTATCGCATAATATTACTGCAATGTCCATGTGTGTGCCTCAGCAAACATACGCGATGCGCTGCAAAAGCGTAACAGCCCTAACATCCTGAATCCATTGTTGAACTGAATACGTAGCGCATTGACAGTTCGGCGAGTACACTTAGTCCAAAGGCTGCCTGCAGGTGTAGAATGTCTGACAGTAAGCTTTGAATAATGTTATCTTAATTTCATTTGTACACATAGCAAACTTGCGGGCAAGCATATTACACCTCACTACCAATGCATTACATTCCTGTTCAAAATCTAAATTGTCTGAGAGATCCTCGGCGACCCAGTGTCCCAGATATATTTGGTGGCCCTACTCAGTGTAACTCCTCCAAGTGTAACATGAGGAACAGTCTTAGGTTCTTATTAGAATTATATCTGAGACCATGAGCCGCCGCGTACCTTTTACAGATGCCCACGTTTCGAGGGCCCTGATAGAAGGGCTCAGCAACATACACTTAAGTATAAAAAAATGTAGACAAGTTATACTCACTTTGAAAGCAGACAATATCGAGAAGGCTTTTAGCCAAACTGCTATTATGAAAAAAGTTGTTATTTGTTTCCTTTGGAGATATTTCAGTTTTACGTTCAGCAGTTGTATTATTGACATTGTAATTCCCTTTCTGTTGAATGTATGCGCCCTGCGCGAACTTGCGCTGGGCTTGCACCTTTCTGTCGGGAAAACAAAATACAATTTATAATGTTACTAGTACACTTATTAATTTAATTTTTATATTATGAAAAACCAAAGCTTACAAATCCTAAGTAAATAACATGTTTAATTACAAGAAGCCAACAATAGGTTCACACTAATAAATATACAGTAACATAACCTTTCATCGTCGATCGAGTCTAATCCAAATGTACAAAGTAAATTTTCGAAAAAAAAACCGATTTGACTTAAATTCAAGTTATGTGAAAAAAAAACTTAACTGTTACGCACAAACACACACATAAATTCGCCGGCGAACACTAGGTTACAGACACACGAAGACATTTAGAATGTTATAATTAAAATTTTAATAAAATAAAATAATTATTCTTTGTTTTAAGTGTTCCAGGCAACATGTGTAATTCTCTACATTCGGATTATGTTGCTAATTATTTATTTTAAATGGTTTTCCTTTGTTTTGTGCGCTCTGCGACTGTGAATTGAATGTTTTGCCACCATAATTATAGCATGTCTCGAGCTAAGCGTTTGCATCCATTTCAATCTAATTTATAGAATCAGGAATATCATTTTAATTAGTAGATATTAAGTGAAACAGGTTACACAGTAGCACTTTTTATTCACTCGATCAAACGAATCACAGTATTTATGTATTATTCCTTGCTTAATATAAATGAGCACAGATTTGAGCAGAGTAACTAGCTTGTAGGCAGGAGACTCACAACTGAACGCCCACTAAGACACAGCAATACCTTTTATAGTTTATGACGATGTTACGATTACCCACAAATTTTATTATTCTTAGATAATATGTTAGTCTATGGTTTTATAATTTATTAATCTTATAATCATGTACATAGGTGTAATATGTAATAATATATTATATAGGTGTTGATGGTTTCAAATCCATTGGTAACATTCGGCCATCCTGATTCAGATGCGTCCCGCGGCGCTCATTATGTTCGCCACTTTGCCTCTGAAAAGAGAAAAGAAAATTACGCAGTAAATAGTGCTATTTTGAAAAAGAAATCACGTAGACAAGATTTATTATGTTTGATTACAGGCCATGAATCAAGATTGAAACTATTTATGTAACTAGTTGTTTACCTAACAGTTCTGTTACATTGATAATTTTGGGCTTATTCGCTTAGCCATCCCAGTGTTTTAACAAATATGGATTAATTCAATTAGCTGTCCCGGATCTATAACTATTGTGGACTTGGTCACCTAGCTGTCTCTTCTTTTAATTGTTATGGACTTGTTCACTTAGCTGTCCCTCACTTTTAACTAATATGGACTTGTTCAATTAGCTGTCCCTCACTTTTAAGTATTATGGACTTGTTCACTTAGCTGTCCTTCACTTTTAGCTATTATGGACTTGTTCACTTAGCTGACCCTCAATTTTAACTACTATGGACTTGTTCACTTAGCTGTCCCTCACTTTTAACTATTATGGACTTGTTCACTTAGCTGTCCCTCACTTTTAACTATTATGGACTTGTTCACTTAGCTGTCCATCACTTTTAACTATTATGGACTTGTTCACTTAGCTGTCTCTCAGTTTTAACTACTATGGACTTGTTCACTTTAGCTGTCCTGGTATTTTAATCTGTACTTTAGCTGCTTCTTATATATTTTAATGTGTTTTAATTAAAACAATATTTTAGTTAACAACTTTATTATCGCAACAACTACTAGTACAGAATTAATAACAATAAGTGAAAATTAATTCAATTAAACAATTACATTATGTTTTTTTTTAAATATTTTTCTAGAAACTAATAAGATGCACAAATTTTCAACAAAGGCAGCTTAACTTTCTAAGAGGTCTATCAAAGCATCCCTATCTACTTCACGGTCGCTACATGAACTGTCATCATCAGATAGTGTTGATTTATATGGTCGTAGACTCTCTCCACTAACTACAGCATTAAACCTTCTATAACCTTTCATACCCATAATACTACTTATTTTATAATAATCGAGTGATTGCTCGGCCTTACAAACTTTGTATGGACCCGTGTATGAACCATTTAGTTTTTTGGTGACTTTAGCAGTTGTATCTCTAGCCACACCCCCTTTCCATAAAACCATATCTCCTACTTTATACTTTCGGCATTTTTTATGCTTACGATCAAACCTACTTTTCATTAAGGTCATATTCCTATCAATACGGAATTTGGCACCCTTTCTTCTAGCCTGTAAGGTTTGTTGTTGAGAGTCATGATCTTGGGGAGATTCTTTAGGAAAACATGGGAAACGTGAATTGTCGTGACCAAACATTAAACTAAAAGGTGTGTATCCCGTAGTAGAATTTTGGGTATTATTAATTCCCCAAACTACATCTGGTAATTTGTTATCCCATGCACACTCGCTGTCAGACATTACACTTAGTAAGGTGCGGTTCACACACTCAACTTGACCGTTGGAACGAGGACATGCTATAGCATTTAAAACGTGTTTAAACTGTAACTCATTGGAGAAAAGTTTAAAATAGCGACTAGTAAATGCCTTGCCTCTGTCGGTAATGATTCTCTTGGGATTACCGAATTGGTAGAGTATGTCCTTTAGTAGCCTTATAGTCTCTATGAAGCTGCAGTTTTTAGCTGCTCTAGCGAAAACAAACTTGGTAAATGCATCGACAACGACAAGAATATAAGTATTACCTTTACGAGTTTTTATGAAAGGTCCCAGGTGGTCTGCGTGTATGGTATGCATGGGACAAGCTGCTTTGTCTATTGGGTGTAATTCCCCCTCTAGTTTGCCGTGGATGCCCTTACTGAAAGCGCATTGTAAGCAAGCGTTGATATACTTACGTATGAACCGTGTCTTGCCCGGGAACCAAAATTGTGTTTTGATGCTCTTCTCGCATTTTTCGAAACCCGGATGCCCTATTTGATCGTGAAGTTTTTGTAACAACCCATACTTGGCTAATTTAGGAATAACAAATCTATCTCCAGCAATGGTTTTTCTAAACAGCAGGTTATTGTTAACTACATAATTGGCTATTAAGTCTGGATTAGTGCTTTGTTCGCGAAATTGTGTGAGGATATTTTGAATACCTTTATCTTGCATTTGCAGTGTTTTTAACCAATCATCATTATCTATCATGACAAAACTCGAGGATGGGTTCCTACTCAGAGCATCAACATGCTTCATACGTTCGCCTGGCCGATACTCTATTTCTAGGTCAAAATCTTGAATACTTAATCACCAGCGGGCTATACGCGGAATCAAATCCTTTTTAACTAACGTAGTTCGCAGAGCCGCACAATCCGTAACTATCTTAACGGGTATGCCAGTAAGGTATATACGAAAACGTTTAAGGGATTCTACAACAGCTAAAGTCTCCAATTCATAGCTATGGTAACATCTAACCTCAATCGTCGTGACTCTACTAAAAAACGCGATTGGTTTTAAGCTACCATTTCTTTGGTGCTGAATGAGCACCCCGCCTAAACCGAGTTTACTTGCATCAGTGTGGAGTTCTGTTTTAGCATCCTTGTCGTATATGCCTAAAACTGGTCTTTCTATTAATCGTTGCTTTAGTGTACGAAATGCTTGTTCCTGCTGAGAATCCCAATGCCATTGTACATCCTTTTTGGTAAGTTCAGTTAACGGTTGTGCTATTTGGGCAAAATTCTTTATAAACTTTCTAAAATAAGATGTTAATCCGATAAACTGCCTTACTTCATGTACATTTCGGGGTTGACGATATTCAGCTACGCAATTAATTTTAGCTCGACCTGGCTGAATTGTACCGGCAGAGATTTCATGGCCTAGATAATTAGCGGTACCTTTAAGAAATGAACACTTTTTTAAATTTAATTTTAGATTAGCTTTTGCAAGTAAACCCAAGACTTGTTCCAAAAGTTCTAATCCCCTTTTTAATGATACAGTCGGAATCATAACATCATCCAAATATAGAGCTATTTCGGGACATACTTCCCCTAAAGTTACTTGTATTAGTCGCGCAAATACAGCTGGTGCATTAGATAATCCAAAAGGCATTTTTAAAAACTCATACAGGCCTGATTGGGTAATAAACGCGGTTTTCCCTATGGACTCATCATCAATTGGTAACTGGTAGTATCCCTGAGCGAGGTCTAGTGTTGTAAAATAGGATTTACCCGATAGACAAGTGACTTGATCTTCTATGTGGGGTAGAGGGTACCGATCTTTAATGGTGTTAGCATTCAACGCCCTATAATCGACACAAAGCCTATAGTCCCCTCCTTTTGTCTTTACTAGGACAACGGGACTAGCATACTCCGATGAAGATTTTCTTATAATTCCTGCTTCCAAGAGTTTTTATTTTGCTGTTCATTATTTCATTTTCCTTATGTGAAACTCGGTATGGTCTACGATACACAGGTTGGTTTGAAATAGTTTTTATGTGTAATTTAGTTAAGTTAGTACATGCTAAATCTTTCGTGCCTCTGGCAAATGAATGGTTATACCTATTTAGTAGCTGTAGCTATTCATTTATCTCCCTATGACTCAGTTCACCCGCATCAATATCAGTCAATTTAATTTCGGACTTATTAGTGACTTGGTCTACAATAAGAGTATCGGTTACAAAATTATTATTTTTTTGTTTTAAAATCTCCGCTCTAGCTATGAGTTTATTAGCAGGCCATGATATAGTTTCATTCCCAACGTTAAATACCTTTAAATACGACATACTCGAATTAATGATCGCTTCTGGTATATAATACGATAACCCACCTGACTGAAAACACACTGCATGTGTTAGAAATGCGTGCTTATTTTTTTCAGCATTACTGTTACAATCGACACTTACGATAATAACAAATAATAATACCTACTACTTGTGCTAAAATAGAAAAAATTATCTCAGATTGAAATATATAAAAATAACTCAAAATAATTAAACTTAAAATACCTTAAAATAACTTAAAATAATTAACTTTCAAGGTAGGATTACACGGATACAACAATGAATTAAGACTAGCACAGTTATTTTTATTATACACAAAAAAACCTTTCCAATAATACATCATTCATATCAATTGAAGCCGGGACCAGGTTCCATTCCTAAGTACCCATCATCATATTTTATGATACTGTTATGAAAGTGAACAACTATAATATTGTAATTTATTCTTAAGTACAAACATTTCAAAAGCATAGTACTTTAAAAAGAACATGTAAACTTATGTCAAAGAAAATTACAAGTATACTATAATTCAGTCATTACCAGGGGGTGTGAATATAGATAGCGACAGTGTGCGAGCGAGAGGTATATAGAGCGATGCCATTTTCAATCTCATTATTTAAACGCAGGGTTTGTACCCTAAAATGCTTTAATTTGACCTACCTAGCCTTACTTTAAACTGAACCGATCATTTGGATTTCATTAGTAGGCTATTTTAGGTAAAGAATTTCTTCTACAGTATGATTTTTATCCCATGGCAATGCCTACTTTTGGTTCTGGCAAAAAAGTTATGAAATATCTATGAAAGCCAGAACTGTTCTAATGGTGGTCGGTTGTATTTTACCATCTCTTCAAAATTTCATTGTGTGACTATTTTAAACTATTTTTACAGATTTGATGAACCATATTAAATGAAAAATAGTCTTCTATCCTTCTCTCTTGGTTTCGTTCTTCTAAAACAAATTTAAGTTGGTAAAATCAAAGACAAGAAACTGTGTCACTTTTATCAAAAATTGACAAAACTTTGCTGATTTTATTATTATATTTTTATTTCAGAACGGAGCATTTGACGGCTATCTATTTGTTTAGATAGAACCTACATTCTCAAACCTACGTACTAAATAATCTTAAACATACCTATCATTGTTAGAGGTAGAAGATGATACAAAACAAGAAAAATAACAGTTCTCAAAACAAAAATAAATATATAAAATTGTCGTCAGTAGTTCAGTCGATTATGCCGGTTGATCTCATAAAACCTAAAAAATTGTCATCATATGAAGCACCAAAACAATTTGTGATTTTCATTTTAATGCAGGATGAAGATAATATATATTTTTCTTTTTACTTATTTTAGCTATTAGCATAATTTTGAATTGTTTTAAAAATATAATTTAGTTATACATGGTAGAGCCATGCTGCTGTTATTAGTATAGTTGTAGCATGAATGGGTTGGCTTGACTGGGGAAGGACCACACTCTTAATGCTGCTGCGTTTCATATGGTGAGTGTAAAGAACCGGAGACCCTTTTACTGGAAAAGAGGCATTCCATCTTAGTCCCCATGGGTGACAATGCATCTGCATTTTGATTTGTAATTGAGTATCGGGCCACAGCAACCACTTACCATCAGGTGGACTGTGTGCTGGTTTGTCACCCTATCCTATAAAAAAATTGTTAATTTAGCTATTTATGTTCCTACCTGATTATGTTGATTTATAAAAAGTCTAAAATCATGCCAAAGTTGTCAAACTATTAAAACCTAAGTAATATATACCCAACTGAAATAGAAGATTACCTGTAAACTTTATTTATTTCATTATTATTATTTTGTAAGTATAAATATTTTATTGAGTACCTAAGTACAAATAAAATACCTAGGTACTTTAAAACCAAGTAATGTTGATGATTTTTAATTTTTAACATGATATATAAGATGTATTATGTGTTAGTTACATTGAAAGATTTAACAGGAATAAACTCCGATAGGAGTAATAGTGTTCTGTGGGAATAAATGTCAAAATGCTTCGCGGGGCTCCTACTTCTGAGTGGTTTACAAAAAAATAACCACGAAGAGGATGACGGGGTCTATTCGCTCGCTCACACGACCCCGTCATCCTCTTCTAACCTAACCTGTCCGAGTCGGGGTGCTCCACGTCCCAGGCCCGCTTCGCTCGCTATTGCACTAGATATAACACCAAATTATTAACTTTCGTAAGTACTTTAATTTATAAACATAATTTATGGCTGCCACCATTTGTAAGAAAAGATCTTTGCGACATTTAGCAGTATTCTGCCGCCACAAATATTTCACTATTCACCAAAATTCTGAAACTCGGAAGCAAAGCAACGCCATGAGGAAAAACTGTCAACAAAATGGCCGGCATAGGGATTTAAATTTTACATATTTTTAAATCGATTCAAATCGAAATTATATGAATCGATTCTCAAAAAATCAAAATCTTAAGGATCGATTTCGCAAAAATCGATCTTTTTGATTTGCGTTAAAAGTTTATATTTACGATATCAAAGATACAATAAAGTACAGATAACATTGAATAATTAAATTAAAAACTGTCATTCTTTACGAGTTGGGGTACATTCAACCAATTGTAAATAATTTTACAAATCTTAATAAAACAGAAAAAGATTCGATCTCAATTCTCTAGGGTGAAATATCAATTCACTAGATCGATTCAATACTATATATCGATATGACATTGACAGATGAAACGTCAAAAACGTAGTTAAATTTCAATTAAAGTCATCAAATCAAAAAATAATTGTCATTTACCAATATTTTTAAAAACTAATTAAAAATACTTCGACGCTGCTCCGGCGGAAAAAATCGAACGGAGGTGCTTCAGATAAACCCTCCTGACTCCCCCACAGTGACAGAATCTTCAAATTCAGGCGACCGAATTGTAAACCAAACCCAGGCCGCGAGCTGGTCCGTTAGCCGTTAAACACAATTTTTTCCCGTTGCCACCTTGCTGACCCATCAAGGGTATATTCCGAAATACAACACAGTACACTGTTAAATGCTAATGACGTCATCAATTGACACTATATTGTAATGGCGTGCCGCCGCCATATTGCATCGGATATCCAGCCACAATAATTTTTTTTAATTATGTATGCGCTGAATGAAGCATGCCAGAATTTGTTTCTATTTATTTAAATACAAAAAAAATATATAGAATGATTGCTGGTATTTCCATTATAGGGATATAATGATTTTTGGATCACAAAATGACAAAATAATCGCCAACAGTTTTCTAAATGGCGCAAAAGTATGACGTCATATACTGTCCAATGTTTTGGAACGAATCACCAGTATAGCGTCGATTTATGACGTCATTTGCATTGGACAGTACACTGCGTTGTATTTCAGAACATACCCCAAATCTAGTGGGAAATCCGTCAAGTTGGCAGCACTGGTCAACTCTGTAGACATGTCGATCTAAAATCGATTAATCGAAAAGTCGATTATCTGGAGTAAAATAATCGATATTATATATAATTTAGATCGATACGGAGCACCGCATCGATTCAATGAATCGATCCAAAAACCTCTCGAATCGGATTGATTCATCTGATTCAAGAACTAGCGATAAAGTTCTCATACAGCATACAGACACTGCCAGTCAAGGCCGGATGCTATATAGACGTATAGCTCTTTTCGTATTTGTATAATTTTATTTTTAATTTCATTTTTTCATAAATATTTTTCTTTCCTTAAATACTCTTATTTCGTGTAAATATAAAATAAAAGTAAAAAAAATATTGATGGAATTACTAAGCATTTACTTATGTTACCTTTTTTTTAATTATGTGTCTAGGTAAAGAGACCAGTATCACTGCGACCTAGAAGATCTATTGTGATCGCTGCTATGGCTATAGTTCACTGCTAAGCCCTATGTCTTCAATGAATCGAAAGAGTTGCTTAGCCGTGAGCAATTTCACTTCTTCTGGGCGGAGTAGATAGTGTCCCAGACGTTGCGCTGCGCATTAAGGGTCCGCAAACGGTTAGGATGTGTAGAGGCGTTTCTTCCGTTACGGAACAGAACCGACACATCCTTGAGTTGCTTAGTCCCAGGATGGACATGTGCTTTTTAAGACAACAGTGTCCAGTTTGGGCTCTTGCCAGAATGCGCAATTTATTTTTACTTAATTCCAGGGATTCTGAAGAGAATTTACGATCAAAAGCCCGGATTAAGATTTTAGAATGTTTTAAGCCTGGTGTATCAGACCAGATCTTAAGTGATTTATTGTGATAAAGAGTTTCTAGGGTCAATCGGGCTAGGCTTCTTAAGATTCCACAAAATGGCTCGGGTCCAAATTGTGTGCACTTTGAGCCCTCCCGTGCGAGTTTGTCGGCAAATTCGTTGCCTACAATACCCTCGTGATCCGGAACCCATCTTAAAACGACCCTGCTTTTACAGCCCAGGGCGTTTAAACGGTTCAAAAGTCTCCAACTAGCTTTGAGTTCACTAAGTTTGATCTCAGCGCTAGGATAGACTATGTTACCGTTACAGATATCACTAAAATAATTTACTATGTTTTATCTAATCAAGCTTATGGCCTATCGAAATCCGGAAAAAATTCATTACACCACGAAGTTTGACATCTGGTGTCAAATTCCAAACATTGAACTTTAATTTGCACATTTTCCGTGGCACTTTTGTTCATGAAACACACTCTAAAGCTAGAGTTGTTCAAAACAACTTTAAACCAATAGCACGCTACAGACTATAAATTTGTAGCGCGATATTAAATACGCTATGTTATAGAGCACTATTTATAAGAAAGCGTGTGGGAGGTCAGCAAGAGCGTAAAGTTTTGCAGTACGCTAAATTTCGTAGCACCATTCGTAGGATAAACCGCGTGCTATATAAGAACATTATTTCGTAATAAGTCGAATTATAAACTAAAATGAAATAAAGTAGTATAAAAGAACCAATGAACACTCTTTCATACTTTTCAGGCTTACGAATATCTAATAAATATAATCGATATAAGCGTTATTTTAACCTTAATCTAAATTATAATTCAGTTAAAGCGTAATTAAAAATTTATTGATTGTTAAACAAAAATTAAATATTTACATACACTATTATATATACAAGTTTGTATATACAATGTGTAAGTGTAAACACCGTTGTCACTGAAACCATAGGTAGTTGTCTTTAATATGAAAATATTTATCCGATTTTGAAAAAAAAAAACGCTATTTTCTTTCATAAAATTAAAATGATTCTGTTCGACACCGTCCGTAAATTCATGGACACCCTATGCGCCCGAGTGACATAATCACTGTAAAGACCACCGCCCGCTCTAGCTACCTTCACAACATTCAACATAAAAATACAATACTAGTAGTATTGTATTTTTATGTTGTTATATAGTAGGTACACTTAACCTGCGATGTAACTTTTCCTTCATACTTTCATCCTGGCTTAGGACAAGCAAAAATTGAGGAATTAAGGAAAAATTGAGATTTTATTAAAAAAAATGTTGTTATTTTTCATTGAATTTACGTTCTATAAGTGAAACCAATACACCGGTTTCAAGGACAACGGTGTTTACACTAACATTCTGTATTTTATTTACAATAAAAAACATTAATTATGCTACTTTTGTAGCAGACAACCGTGTCCCTCGATCATTTTTAAATGTACAGTATACGCTAACTAAATAACGTCTAACACTAAATTAGGTCACGCGCGATGAATAGCGTACTGCTAGAGCAAATTTGGGTCACACGTCCACTCTCAACAGCGCTGCTGCTAGAACTAATAGCCGTTAGCTATAAATGCACGCGCTTTGTGCTATGGAAAGATAGCGCGCTATAATATGACGCTATGCCCTATATTAACCACCATTACTCTAAACTAAATTGAATAGTTGTGGTTTTTACGATTCATTTCATTTCATTCATTCATTTCTTTGTTTTCGCATCGTTCCTGCCCCCTTGCTCCGGCGGGGCTGCAAATAACCGCCGGTACGACAAACTCCGCCCACGTTGAGTCCCGCGATTCCGTGAGGCGTTGAGGTCACCGGCCCCTAGTTGATTCTTGGCACTTTATGCGCTCCGTGCATCCTGTGCCTAGTCGCGTTATAAAGTGCCACCCTAGCACTTCCCCCAACCCTTTTGATTACAAAAGGGGTAGGCAGTGCCCCAAGTGTGGAAAGTCACTATTTCACATACCATTTATTAGACAGGGCCGTATATTAGATTACCTGACTGACGTAGGTAGGTCAATATGTCCGACAAGAAACAGGGGGAGCCTCCCCCCCCATCTAGAAAACCACCGGACCGAAAAGGTGTGTTGGAACGACCACTGGCTGTGAGGGATCTGTCGAACCCGGAGCGCACTAGAATAGTGTCATCCTTTTCGCAGATCCCTCAAAGAAAACCCGTCTCGCCACGGAAGGACCCCGCACCGGGCGTCGCGCTCACGCCGGCCGTGTCTGAGCACACGGTTAGGCAGGAACCGTCGCCCCAGCAGCAGCGGGCAAAGAAAACGGCGAGACGCCATACTCCTCCGGAAACGGAAGCCTCCTTGTATGAGAAGAGGCAACGGATTGGCTCCCAACCGTCTTCCGATGAAGCACCAACCTCATCAGAGGAGGACGAAGAGTACCACAGAGTGACCACAAAGAAGGTGCTAAGATCGCCACCCAGGTCACCTTCTCCACCGCAACCCCCCCCCCCCCCCGCTCTATAACACCGGATCGGCGAAGCCATGATTCGGCCCAGTATGAGCAGGGGGGTGAGGAATCTTTCAGTTGGGGGTCAACCACGTATGCCACCCTCGCTGCATCCGCCGGCCGATCATCGCCGGTGGCAACAATAAATCCGTCCGGGCTTCCACAGGACGATGGCCAACGGCCATCTACCAGTTATGCCCATATGGTAGCTGCACCAGCAGTACCACGACCACCACCGGCGGCAGCGCCTACTGAGAAGCCTGCCGACCAGGAGAAGGGCCGTTACCCACCCATAGTGGCCGAATGCCTACCAGACTGGACGAGGCATTTTAAGGAGCTCAACAAAATGTTGGGCCACCCCATAAATGCCCGTCCGTTTGGGAAAGGTGTCAGATTTACACCGCAAAGTGCTAATGAATTTCGCACAGTACAGCGGTACATGGTCGATTTATCTAAGAAAACACCAACACTGTCGTGGTACTGTTATACCCCGGAGGAGGACAAGCCCACTAAAGTGGGCATCCGGGGCCTACCAATGGGCACGGACTCCAAGGACATAGAGGAGGCTATAAGGGCTAAAGGCTTCCCCATTAAATATGTGAAGGCAATACCACCTCGTAGAAGCAGACCTGGCTGCGTCTACTTTGCCCAACTGGACCACTTGAGCCTGGAGCAGCTCCAGGACCTTTATAACATCGACGAGCTCCTCTACATGAGAGGGGTCGTCATCGAGGCCTGGCAAAGAAAAGCAGGACCAGCCCAATGCCACCGATGCCAGGCCTTCGGGCACGCCTCTGCCAACTGCTTCAGGCCAGTGAGATGCGTGCGCTGTGCCGGGGAGCACATAGCAAGCCTTTGCCCTCGGGGTAGAGAAGAAGAACCGAAATGTGCCAACTGTGGCAAAAACCACACGGCAAATGACCGCCGATGCCCAGTCCTAAGGAGGACTGCTAGGAGGCAGGGGTTAACCTTACCGGGACTACTCCCGGAGGCACCAAAAAAGGCCCCCCAGAGTCGCCCGAAAGCTGTTACCATTCAGCAGGACGGGTGGACCACCATCACCGGGAAGGGCAGGCAACCAGCCCCCCCCCCCACCCGTAACATCCCAGGAAACGGTGGAACCCACGACGACCAGGGCAACCACCGGGGCGACTCTACAGCCTCCCGCCAATCCTGCCACAGAACGGCAACCCTCAAAGAAGAGGAGGCGGGAGAGAAGTAGGAAGAAGGCGCAGCCTCCTCAGGCTGTTACCTCTACCCCGACACCAACAGTATCAGTAGCCTCGCAAAAGGCGCAGATTACTATGGAGACAACAAACGTGGGTACAGTGCCAGAAAGGGCCCTACCAGAACGTAGGGCCCGCTCTAAATCTAGAGCGCGCTCAAGCCACAAGCCAAGAAGGCAGGACCAGGAGCAACCACACCCGAGACAATTGCCAACGCCTTCTTACAGGAGAACACCTTCCACCGGCCTCGAAACAGCAGATGCAATCCAACGTCTGGTTGGTATTGCCATCGAGGTCGGCACGCAAGTCCTGGCTGATATAAGAGCCGGGACAGACCCAGTGACAGCGATAATGAAGGCGCTGGCAAACCTTCTTGCCCGGCATTACGGAGGAGAGTAATCTGCGCCTCCTCTATTGGAACCCGGACGGAATACAGCAGAAGCTGCATGAACTCCGCACAGTCGCCCAGCAACAGGATTTACACATCATCTTGCTGGGAGAGACAAAGTTGAATCCAAAGACGCATATTAAGCTGCCGAATTATCACATCTACAGGAGGGACGAGGTCACTGCTCAAGGGGCAGCCTACAGAGGAACGGCGGTTCTAGTGAGGAGGGACATCCTCCATCAAGAGCTGGAATTACCACCTTACCAGACTATGCGCTCTATCGGCATAAAAATGGAGGCGGCGGGCGAGGAACTTAGAATCTACGCGACATACCGCCCGCCAGGGACTCCATTTTGCTCCTCAGACATCCGGACGGTGATGGAAGGCGACACACCCACAATTGTCGCCGGGGACCTAAACGCTAAACACCCGACGTGGGGGTCCAGAGTGATCACCCCGCCGGGTCATGAACTATATGAAGATGCGGAGAAGAACTCGTATGACGTTTTGGGTCCCGAGGAACCAACACACGTTCCTACTGACCCAAGGAGGAAACCGGATGTATTAGACATCGTGCTCACTAGGAACGTCAACTATCCGATAGTGGTAGAAGTGCTGTACGACCTTTCTTCACAGCACCTCCCGTTACTGATAACCCTTGGCCTGAAGGCGGTGACTACGCCGCCCAGAGCGTTTAAGACACGTGTCGACTGGAGGCTCTACTGCCAACACCTGCAGCAGAGACCTCCAGCACACCAGCCGATAAGCACAGCGGACGACGTAGAGGCCGCTGCAACTAGAATTACCAAAAACATCAAGGAGGCCCTCCACGCGGCCTCTACGATCGTCCCGATCACTGCCAGGCGAGACGATCTGCCGCTTAACATATGCGTGCAGATCAGGCGCAAGAGAGCGTTAAGAAAGCTCTGGGCGCGTACTCGCTGCCCCAGATTAAAGACCCAGCTCAATACAATCTCGGAGGAACTGTCGGTTGCAGTCCAGGCCTTCAGAGGCGACGCCTGGGATCGGCGCATCAGCAAGGCTGAAGAGCAAGATGCGTCGCTCTATAAACTGAACCGGCAGTTAACCAGAACCAAACCTCCCGTTTGCCAGCTGATAGATAACAGAGGCAAACGCTGCTACGATGCCAAGGGCAGAGCGGATATCCTAGTCGAGCACTTCGAGGAGCAATTTATGCCGAACCCAGCAAGTGCGGAGTTCATGGAGCTTCATGCCAGGAAGGAAAGTCGCGTACAGGAGTTCCTGTCGTCGCCCGCGCCGCCTCTTGCAGGAGAGTGGTTCATCTCCCCCGCTGAATTGCGGAGGACAGTAACCCGCCTGCAACCGAGGAAGGCGCCGGGGCACGATGGGATTACCAACGCTGCACTCCGACAGCTGCCCAATAGAGTCATAGTAAAGCTTGGTCGACTCTACAATGGGATATTGCGGACATCCCACTTCCCGGAGGACTGGAAAAAAGGCAGAATTATCGTCTTGCCGAAACCCGGGAAGGACAGGCGTAGAGCTGCCAGCTACAGGCCGATCACGCTATTACCACACATAGCTAAACTGTTTGAAAGATTGCTGCTGAGACGTCTACGTCCGTGCATCCAACTTCGGGCGGAGCAGCACGGATTCAGGAGGGGTCACTCTACAGTCACACAATTGACTAGAGTGCTGCACCTGCTTGCGGCAGAGTACAATCGTGGCCGCATATCGTTGGGCGTCTTTCTCGACATCGAGAAGGCGTTCGACCGGGTGTGGCACATAGGACTACTATATAAGCTGAAAGAACAGACCAGTGTCCCTCTTGCTATGTTGCGGTTAATGGCGTCTTTCCTGGAAGACAGGAAGTTCTACGTCTGCGTAGAGGACGCCGAGTCCGCAACCAGAACCATCAGAGCCGGCGTTCCACAGGGCAGCTGTCTGTCACCAGTCCTGTACGCGGCTTATACCAACGACATACCCACACTGGCAGGCAGGCTTCAAGAGTGGGAGGACGACGTCGAGCTGGCGCTATACGCGGACGATAGCGCCTATTTCACCTCGTCCAGAAGAGCCCACATAGCCACTGCCAAGATGCAGCGTCTGCTGGACCTGCTGCCACCATGGCTGGATGAGTGGAGGATGGTCGTCAACGTTGGTAAGACGACCGCTCTGCTCACCCGCCGTCTCAGAAATTTTCCACCTCCGCTGACCCTCAACGGTCAGGAGATTGCGTACCAGAAGGCTGTAACTTACCTTGGGTGCAGGATCGACAGCGCACGTCGACTTCGTCGTCCGCCGGGCCCGATGTGCGCGGGTGACGCTCTTGCCGGTCCTGGCATCCAAGCTGCCAACTCGAACTAAGCTCCGGATATACAAGATATATATCCGGACCATCATTACTTACGCTGCACCGGCCTGGTACGCACTTCTGAGCGACCCTCTGAGGCGGCGACTACAGGCCCAGCAGAATCTGACTCTAAGAACGATCGTCGGAGCAGGTCGCTACGTCCGGAATGACGTGATAGCGGCTGACTTGAAGGTCGAGAGTATCTACGACTTTGTGGCCCGGTTAGCGCGCGGCATGTTTGACCGTGCCGATAACGGGCCACACGAACACCTTAACGGCTTTGCGCCGTTACACACCCGGCCACCGGACGGCCGACCTCTTCCAAGAGAACTCCTCTCTATATGTGATTAGAGAGTCGAGTAACAACCCACAATGCCGCTGAAAGGCCAACTTCGACTTTTACTGGACAACCTCTCTTTTTCCCGTAATTAACCAACTACGGGAAAAATACTATCAAGCACGGATTAACCCGGAAATTACTGTACAATGCCTAAAAAAGGCTATAAGGACTGGCCCATAGTGATGGGCCATGAGGAACATCCGGGCAATGGGGTATACCCCGAGGCCCGACACCTGCATTGTCCCACGGGACATTGTAGACGACAATCAAAGAACGCGCTTTGCTTGTTTTGTTTTATTTGTTAATTTTTCTGTTATTGTTATTGTTTTTGTTAAACTGTTATTTGTTGTGTATACTATCCTTAAAAGATCGTCTCTTGCTCTTCTCAGAGCAAGCCCTTGTTCTTTTCAGAACATAGGGACCCCAGCTTCTGGAATCGCCAGTCCTCCCCATCTGCCCCCAAGGCCCTGTTCTTCTCAGAACAGGGACCTCCAAGTTTCATAGATTAAAACGTCATCCCCCCTGTCCAGATCAACATGTCTTCCATAGATGCTAGCCAAATGTTGGCTCTTTTTCAGCAATTTTTAAAAACCCAAGGCGTAGCCCTTGATAGCTTCTCAATTGAGCTTACCCCCTGTGCCCCTAAGGCATGCGTCCCCCCGCCCGCAGTCGCTGCTTTCCTCGCGACCCAAGCGGCTGCCCCGCAGTCCGACTCACCCGTGTCCCCCGACTCCGATATGGAGCACTCGGACACCACGTCCGTTACCTCATCCTCCCGGAAGAGGACCGCCCTCAGCTCCACCGGCTCCTCGGATTCTTCCGACTCCGAAGGAACCATAACCGACTCCCAAGCCGAATTCACGTTAGTAAAATCCAAGCGCGGCCCGAAACGCGCTGCCACTTCTCGCACTCCCCCCGCCTCAGCTCATCAAAATTATACCGGCGTCTATAGAAGACTTCCGAAACATAACCCGCCTATTCACGGCCGAGCGTGTGTCCTACCACACATACGCCCTCGCCGAAGAAAGGAAAATCAAGGCAGTCCTCCGCGGAGTTCCCTATGAACTCGCAAACGAAGACATTCTGGAAGACCTCAAATCCCAAGGCTTCCCCATTGAAGGTGTGCATAAAATGCACAGCAGCAGGGGCGAAAGGTTTAACCTCGCCCTCCTCGTTCTCACCAATGTGCCGGAGGCGAAGGCCATTTTCCGCGAGGTACGCACTGTGTGCGGCCTGTCGCGTGTTAAGGTCGAAGCCCCTCACCGGCGCGGTTACCCAGCGCAGTGCCACCGCTGCCAACTATATGGACACGCGGCAGCCAACTGCTCAGCTCCACCCAGGTGCATTAAGTGCCTAGAACCCCATCACTCGAAAGAGTGCCAACGGCCCAAAAACGCCGAATCCCCACCCTCATGTGTCCTCTGCGGACAAACAGGCCATCCGGCCAATTTCAGAGGTTGCCCTCGCGCCCCTCGCGCCCCTCGCCCACCTCCGAGCCGCAAAGCTCCACCACAGGTCAATGACCGAACCTTCCCGGCTCTTGTAAGCCGCAAGCCCAGCCGGGGCCAGCCCCTACCTCATCCCCCTCAGGGCTCATCTCAGCCCACACAGGGCATCTATCGGCCCCCACAGGGCCCCTATCGGCCACCTCAGGGCCCTCTTTGGCCCCTTATGAGTCTCCCGCTCTCTCAGCCAGCGCCGCTTCCAATAAACCCCCGGTTCCAAAAGGAATCAAATATCCCGCGGCCCTCCGCCGACCCAAAAAAACAGACAGACTCTGTTGTAGAGTCTCTTAACCTAGTGTATAACACACTCAATAGAATCAATTTGGACGAAATCCTCATCCTTGCGGGTAAACTGAGCACAGCTCAGACCCCTCAGGGCCGCCTCCTTGCTCTTACCGAGCACATCAACCTTCTAAGGTCCTTGTAATTAAATTATGCCGGAGCCCTCTGCTCCCGCAATATCTCACGGTCGTATCAAACCAAAGGGTTTGTCGCTTGTTTCATTCAATATCCGCGGTCTGCGAAATAACCTCCTAGAGCTTAGGCTTTTTCTACGAGATCGCGAAGCCGATCTCTTACTCCTACAAGAGACCCATCTCAGCCCCAAGGTCTCTAAAGGCCTTACTATTAAAAATTATTCATTTATACGTAACGATAGACCCGACCGCAAAGGCGGCGGCACTGCCATCTATCACAAAAAGTCCCTTCATTGCTCCCACATATCTACTCCATCGCTTACCAGTATGGAAGCTACTATCACTAGACTAGCCATGACTGGACACCAGTCAATCATTATAGCCTCTTGCTATATCCCTAGCGGAACCCTCCCCGTCAAGAGTGACTTCGAAGCCATCCTTGCATTAGGCGACTCAGTCATTATGTTTGGAGACTAACTCCAAGCATACTGAATGGGCCTGCCGCACTACTACCAGTAGTGGCAAGGTGCTGCTCAGTATCACTCAGTCTCTCGACCTGACTGTCTACAGCCCCCTCACTGCCACCCACTATCCCGACATTGTTACCTACGCTCCTGATGTGCTAGATTTTGCTCTAGTTAAAGGAGTTTCCCTTAACCTTAGAGCAATCGAGCCTCTCGACGATCTAGGATCCGACCACCGTCCTGTATCCCTCCTTCTTGGCCATCAGCCGTCTCCAACTCCCACTTCCAAAATCTACACTGACTGGAAGGGCTTCAAGAAGTCTCTAGCCTCGGCTATAGACTCTCCGGACCCTCCCATAACCCTTTCTTCCGACGCCCTCGACAGTGCGGGGAAAATAGACACTGCGGTCGAAAATCTCACCTCACTTATAACATCCTCTCTTAAAGAGAATGAAAAAGTTGTCCCGGTTGCTAAAACTAGTCTTCCCCTAGATATTAGCAACCTGTTAAAAGCCAAAAAAGCTGCCCTCCGTAGAGCTGCACGCTATCCCACTCCCGAATATAGACTCGCGGCCCACCGCCTTCAACGCAAACTGCGTTACCGCCTCCAAGACTACAGAGACCACGAAAAGGGCAATCTCATGGAGAAAATCTCTCCCTCTCACACAGCGTACTACCGGATGGCGAGAGCCCTCCGGATAGACGCTATAACCCATACTCCCCCTCTGTCTCGTCCCGACGGCTCCATTGCCTTCGAAGACGAAGAAAAGGCTGAGTGCTTCGCGGACAGCGTTGCCGCTCAATGCTCTCCCAGCTCACAACCCACTGACCCCTTACACATCCAACAAGTGGAGGACGAGGTCCGACGCAGGAACTCGCCCCCTACCGCCTCTGACCCTATCTGTGTCCAAAGATGAGATTTTATCTACCATCAAAGGACTTAAGCCCAAAAAAGCACCGGGTGCGGATGGTATCTCCAACCAAGCCCTCAAACACTTCCAGGAGCAGGTAATCGCCTTACTGGCCATTATCTTTAACGCCTGCTTCGAATTCAGTTTCTTTCCTACCTCTTGGAAAGAGGCAACTGTCATTGGCATTCCCAAGCCAGGCAAACCTCTCCACCTCCCCTCCAATCACCGTCCCATCAGCCTCCTCAAGGCCATGGGCAAACTTTTCGAACGAGTCATTCTCGTGCGCTTGAGGCGCCATTTGTTTCCCACAGACGGCGACCCTCTTGTCATCCCACAACAATTCGGGTTTCGAGCCAAACACTCGTGCCCCCAACAAGTTCACCGCATAGTGGAATACATCCTCAGCGGTTTTTACCCTCGCCGTCAAAAAACCATCGCGGTCTTCTTTGACATTGCCAAGGCATTCGACAGAGTCTGGCACGAGGGCCTTATCTACAAACTGTACGACTTAGGCCTCCCAGATCGTCTCGTTCGCCTTGTAGCCTCCTATCTGAAGGATCGTACCTTTCGTTTTAGACACGAAGGCACGCTATCCTCTACCCGTCAAATAAAAGCCGGTGTCCCTCAAGGCTCTGTGCTTGCTCCCCTCCTATACATACTATTCACCATCGACATCCCTATCCCGTCGAATGGTGTCAAACTAGCCCTCTTTGCAGATGACACAGCCCTTTACTCCAAAGGCAACTCACTACCACAGATTCGGAACAAGATTCAAAAGTCAGTAAGCGACTTAGGAGCTTGGTTCCAAAAATGGCGTATCGACGTAAACCCGGAGAAAAGCTCCGCCGTTTGCTTCGAATATAAACGACGTCGTCTCACCACCACTCCGCCAATCAGGATGTTAGGAACCCCTGTCCCATGGCAAACTAAAGCCAAATACCTAGGCGTCACCCTTGATGCAAGACTCACTTTCGAGCCCCATATCAAGAAGGTTACTCGCACCACACGTTTTTACATGGGTAGGCTCAACAGCATGTTGGGCAGACACAGTAAAATGTCCCTCCGCAACAAGCGAACCCTATATAAGGTCTGCATACGACCTGTCATGACCTACGCGGCCCCCATTTTTGCACATGATAAGCCCAAAGCTATAAATGAACTTCAAATAGTTCAAAATCTGTTCTGTCGTAGGGCCACTAACTCGCCCTATTATGTCCGTAATGCCGACCTACATCGAGACTTAGAGCTCCCAACAATCCAACAGTTTCTTAAATCACTCTCTGAGAGATTTTTCAAAGCCTCAGAGTCCCACCCAAATCATCTCATTCGTGAGACAGCTGCCTATGCAGCCCCTATTCACACTCGCTATAGTGTGCGCAGACCGAGAAACTCTCTCTCGGACCCCCCCAACAAGCTTTCGGCTGACCTGAACTGCCTCCTGGCGGCTCAGGCCGAGCCTCCATAACACATCCATTAATCTGCCTTAGTTAGGCACTCTTCTAAGCGGCTTTTCGCCGCTTGCGCCCTCCTTTCTGCCAAGGAGGGTCGCGTTCGTATACGGCTTAGAGATCTCTAGTCAGATCGTTAAGCCATTTCCTAAAAGGCGGTGTTTAGTGGGTAAAAGTCTCCACATAACCACGCAGCCGGCTGCGTGGTATGCTATGAGCATTCACCGCCTCCCTCCACCGCTTTCCGGAGGGTTGCCCATAATTGCTTCGGGCGCAAAAAAAAAAAAAAAGGAGGGAGAGCAGTGCCCGCCCGCCGTAGGAAAGCGCAGGCACCGAGATCGCCGTAGCGGCTGAGGCTGGGAAAAATCCGAAGCTGCGAAGGCGAGCCCAGGTGCCTGTGCTTCCCTACGCTAGGGCGGAGGCACTGCTCATCTCGCAGCGCCGGAGCTGCCACGGAGCGCCGGAGCACAACTTCCCGGCTTCTTATCCCCCCTAGTCTCCAAAATTAACAAAATGTACTCGATACCAAGTAGTATTGATACTTTTGATACGATACTTGGTATCGAGTACGTATCGATACTTTCAAAATATTCGAAACCCTACACTAATTGACGTTTGACATCAATGATTTGTCAAATTCATTTTGTAATTGGTGTAATTGCGTGTTATTTGCCAATTTGTATGAAAAGTTTAAAAAAAATATATCTCATGAACCGTAAGTTTCCGCAACCTAAAACTTTGCAAAACGCTTTCTTTTAGTGAGTACTATCTACAAAAAAATATGGGCTTTGAAATCGATGGTCCATATTGGAAATATTAACCAGAACAGTAATACGTCAGCGCCATATTATGAGAATTGCTAGGAAAAATATAATTTTTACTCACTGAAAATCAAAACAAAAAGAAAACATTTATTTTTCTTTTACTGTCAATGGGTGCGTTTGGCAGAAAAAAGCTCTAGCAAGCGCTTGTAAGCAAAATGGCAATCGTAAGCGGTAAGCGCTGTCAAATCGTAAGTAGGTATTTTCCTCCAGGACACGATGTTAGTTTTAACTGGGGAATCTGACCTAATTTAAATATATATTTGTAAAGTATTCATATTAAAAATTTATATATTTGTTTATTCATGTCATTATATTACTTTAAACTAATATTGCACAAAACAACTTATAAACTCTACTTCAAAACAAACAAATTAAATAAACAAAATGGCGGATTGTGTCAGCGCTACTGAAGTAGCAATCGTGTCCTGGCCGAAAACTATTTTAGCGCTTATAAGTGCTTGCTAGCGCTTTTTTCTCCCAAACGCACCCAATGATATGCTAATACAATAACCATAGACTACTGATAATAACGTAGAAAATTACGACAGAGATAGTTATCTTCCTATCTCCTATCAGTTCCTTTCAATCCTTTCAGTATATTAGAAAGTACTCTATGCTTCCTACGGATTACTATACTTACTACTCCTCTTAGTAGTCTGTGTTTACTACCTATATATAAATATATTTATTTATATTTACATTATATTACTTATAATAAATATTATAATAAATATATTATTACTATATTTATTTATTATATTTATGAAACAAGACATTTATCTGGCAAATGGCAATAATAAAAAACTCAGATTCGAATCGAATATCCTATAATCCAGTGTGAGTCTTCATAAAGTGCACATATCAAAACTAGGGAATGTTGTGATAATAAAGTTGTTAACTAAAATATTGTTTTAATTAAATCACATTAAAATATACATATATATACATATATATATATATATATATATATATATATATATATATATATATATATATATATAAGAAGCAGCTAAAGTACAGATTAAAATACACTGATGAGAGACAGCTAATTGCACAAGTCCATAATAGTTAAAAGTGATGGACAGCTAAGTGAACAAGTCCATAATAGTTAAAAGTGAGGGACAGCTAAGTGAACAAGTCCATAATAGTTAAAAGTGAGGGACAGCTAAGTGAACAAGTCCATAGTGGTTAAAATTGAGGGACAGCTAAGTGAACAAGTCCGTAATAGCTAAAAGTGAAGGACAGCTAAGTGAACAAGTCCATAATAGTTAAAAGTGAGGGACAGCTAAGTGAACAAGTCCATATTAGTTAAAAGTGAGGGACAGCTAAGTGAACAAGTCCATAACAATTAAAAGAAGGGACAGCTAGGTGACCAAGTCCACAATAGTTATAGATCCGGGACAGCTAATTGAATTAATCCACATTTGTTAAAACACTGGGATGGCTAAGCGAATAAGCCCAAAATTATCAATGTAACAGAACTGTTAGGTAAACAACTAGTTACATAAATAGTTTCAATCTTAATTCATGGCCTGTAATCAAACATAATAAATCTTGTCTACGTGATTTCTTTTTCAAAATAGCACTATTTACTGCGTAATTTTCTTTTCTCTTTTCAGAGGCAAAGTGGCGAACATAATGAGCGCCGCGGGACGCGTCTGAATCAGGATGGCCGAATGTTACCAATGGATTTGAAACCATCAACACCTATATAATATATTATTACATATTACACCTATATACATGATTATAAGATTAATAAATTATAAAACCATAGACTAACATATTATATAAGAATAATAAAATTTGTGGGTAATCGTAACATCGTCATAAACTATAAAAGGTATTGCTGTGTCTTAGTGGGCGTTCAGTTGTGAGTCTCCTGCCTACAAGCTAGTTACTCTGCTCAAATCTGTGCTCATTTATATTAAGCAAGGAATAATACAAAAATACTGTGATTCGTTTGATCGAATGAATAAAAAGTGCTACTGTGTAACCTGTTTCACTTCATAGCTACTAATTAAAATATGTTAATTGACTGTAAGCACCAATTAAAAAAATATTAGTTACAGTTCGTTATTTTATTTACTAAAACAGTTTGCAAGCGTACTACATATTTTATTTATTTATACCACTATGCTACCATTAGTAGATATAAATTGATTATTAACCAACATCAGTTAACAATCGATTACTGTGAAACAATTAAAATATTTGTGTACTTATTTCAACATTAAGGTTCATAAATAATGAAAAATATATCAAATGGATATTTGGTGTGTCATTTTTGTTATTTTATTGTTTTTGTTTTTTGTTAGATAACAAAAATGACACCAAAAATTTTACATCCACTGGACTCCATCCTAGAAAACTTGCACAATGGAGACATCAAGATCGTTTAGTTGCTATACTCACAGTATCATAGTGCAAGAGGATATGGGGTGGTATATTTTACGCCGCTACCACGGCGAGAAGCAGAGTCTGTGCTATCGGCTTGTCGCTCATTTAGCACCACCCGGGGGACACGTGTAGGGTGGGCCTAGTATTATGTGGTCAAAGCCTACGGACGCGAGCGACATCCTTTACTTATGTCTTAAAAATATTGTTATGTTTATAATACGAATACATACCCAGAGGAAGCGGTGAATCTACAGGCTGCGGCCCCATAAAGGAGGCTTCTGACGATTGTACAACCTGATCGACACTCATTGCAACAGGTTCATCTGAAAAAGTGTGAACTTCCAATGAATTCTAATATATATATATATATATATATATATATATATATATATATATATATATATATATATATATATATATATATGTATATAAATGAAAACTGGGCATAGTTGGTGCCCATTTTCAGAAAAAATTAAGAAAAACGCTACCAAAGATGATTTGAAGAAAAAATTAATTCAATCCAACTACCGTCGAGAATTAAAAAGAAGGGTTAATAAATTTAAGAGTGGAAAAACTCTACATCTAACGTAAATATTGGGAAGGAAAACATGGACACGGACATGATAATATTAATATTAATTAATAATAAATATACAAATAAAGAATTCGAAAATTAATATTTTAATGAATGATTTATTAATTTAAGACTGATTTACTCAATTTTATTGTTATTTCATTGGAATTTAAGAATATTTCATATGGTAAATAATAAAAAGCATTGTACTTCAAAAATAATTGTCATGTTATCCCTAAGACTAAAAATTAAGGGTGTCCGGCCTTTCTACCAAAATGTCCGGCGAAGTTCGTTGGTCTGTCCGGCTTTTCGGTCTTGAGACCTGGCAACCCTAGCCGTGGCACTAAATTTTTCTGCCAGAGCATCGTCAACTACGGCCGCAACCATGAAGGTTAGAGAACAGGAGAACGATCGCCGTAGAAAATAGTGTCCCAGAAATATGGACACCATCAGTGAGGCGCTGCGGTCAGTAAGTGCAGTCAATAAAAGTGATTTTCAGTCTATTTTTCCGATCAGATGCTCAACCACTTGCACATCCACGCACAATAAAATATTTCTCCAGTTTTTAATGAAAATTTTCTACGAAAAAATGTAATGAAAATTTGTACAATATTCAACTAGCTTCATCTACTTGTACTCATAAACAGGTAACTTCGCAGTCACTACTCACCGACGTCAGCGCCGCTATGTATTCTACAATTTACAAGGACTGGCGGGCTATGCTTTAGTACGTAGTGATCGTTCTCCTGTTCTCTAACCTTCATGGCCGCAACTTTTAATCGTTGGAAATATTTACTTAAGTACAGTATACTTCAATTAATATAAAGTTTGCACGTTATTATTATACCAGCTAGTTAACTCATTATAGTTATTTTGATTGTAGCTGTGCTTTCTCAGCAATCCCATGGGAAAAATAAATACAAGCATCAATGAATCACTTAACGTAAAAAAGAAATATCCTATCTCTGGGGAAAAAAATAATGGATAAAAATGTATTTTGAACATCGATCAAAAAACTAAAATGAGCAAATTCTAAAGAATTCCAAAATTGTAGACTATTAGGTCAAGTTTGGACAGAATAGTAACTTCTCTAAAATGTTTACAATCTAAATAGTTGAATATATTTTTACTTGGAATTCTGTCTTCTTGGAATTGTGTATTCCGCGAATAATGTAGTAATAAAACATACCCCAAAGAAGCGGTGCATCCAGTGCCTGCGATCCAAAGGAGGCCTCGGACGATACTTCAACTTTATCGATACTCACTGCATCACTCGCTGCAACAGGTTCATCTGCAAGTGTTGACTGAATTTTAAATATCAATCGCCTAAAAAACTGACCAGTATGGTACTATGGCAAACTCTAATGGAAGCAAGCCGGCGCATTATAAAAAGACTGTTCATATTTATAAACCCCATTTAACTATTCAGTGGTCTTTTTCCTAGCAATGTTTACCAAAAGTAGTCTAAGTGCGTCTAAAAGTGAGTTCACTTATAGCTCCCGACGTTACGAGGACTTTACAGAATGAGGTGTCCGATGTCTTGACGTCAAAGGTAACCTATGAATTAGATATTGTTTTTGGTCCAATCTATGCTGAACGAAACTACAGTATCTCGAAGTTTTGCAATAGTATGCTTGAGTATAAATTTAATTTTATTAGTTAATCGATCCCAGCAGCTTCCTTGGTAGCATTCAGATATTTCTAATGATCATTTTTTTTATCTTAATGGCCTCGCGAATCAGCTTAGTAGAAATCAATGTTCGTTTACGAGGATTTCGGGTTCGTGAAGTTTTAATTACGATCTTTAATACGTTCACATCATGCAGATTTCCCAAAGCGTCATAGCATTACACCACGATGCGGCAGTCCAAACCGCCTTCAGAGTTTATTGATTCTCGCCCCCATGGTTTTTATAGTAAAAGGATCAATGAGTTACCTATAAGATAGCAAAAGTGCATAGACAACAACGGTGTACACTTTGATTAATCAAAATAGATTTTAAAAAAATTGACTTTATATTCCTCCCGTACAAAACGCCAATGTCATATGTAAGGACATAATATTATGAAATAAAGTATCATACCATACAATTTTTTTAAAATGTAAACATTCCCGTGAAGTTACTATTCTGTCCAAATTTGATCTAATAGACTACAATTTTTGAATTCTTTATTTGTATACTTATTATTCATCATCATCATCATTACAGCCCTTCACAAGTCCACTGCTGAACATAGGCCTCCCCCAAGTAACGCCACAAAGCACGGTCCTGAGCCACCTGCATCCATCGACTTCCTGCATGTCTTACCAGGTCGTCACTCCATCTAGTGGGGGTCGCCCTACACTACGCCTGCCTGTACGAGGCTGCGACTCGAGAACCTTTCTTCCCCTTCGGTTATCGGTTCTTCGAGCTATATGGCCGGCCAATTGCCACTTCAGCTTACTAATCCGTTGGGCTATGTCGGTCACTTTGGTTTTACTGCGGATATCCTCATTTCTGAGTCTATCACGCAGAGAAACTCCGAGCATAGCCCTCTCCATAGCTCGCTTAGCGACCTTGAGCGTCCTCATACGGCCAGCAGTGAAGGACCACGTCTCTGATCCGTAAGTCATCACTGGCAACACGCACTGGTTGTACACTTTAGTTTTCGGAGATTGAGGTATACCTGACGAGAAGATGTGTCGTAATTTCCCGAACGCTGCCCAGCCGAGTTGAATGCGTCGATTGACCTCTCGGTCGAAGTTGGACTTACCTAGTCGAACTATTTGTCCCAGGTAAACATACTCGTCAACAACTTCGAGCATAGTGCTCCCAACAACTACCGGCATAGCTGTGACATGGACATTGAACATGATCTTTGTTTTGTCCATGTTCATCTTAAGACCTATCCGTTGGGAGACACCATTGAGGTCATTGAGCATAGTGCTAAGGTCCTCCAGCGATTCTGCCATAAGGACTATATGGCCGGCCAATTGCCACTTCAGCTTACTAATCCGTTGGGCTACGTCGGTCACTTTGGTTTTACTGCGGATATCCTCATTTCTGAGTCTATCACGCAGAGAAACTCCGAGCATAGCCCTCTCCATGGCTCGCTGAGCGACCTTGAGCGTCCTCATACGGCCAGCAGTGAAGGACCACGTCTCTGATCCGTAAGTCATCACTGGCAACACGCACTGGTTGTACACTTTAGTTTTCAGAGATTGAGGTATACCTGACGAGAAGATGTGTCGTAATTTCCCGAACGCTGCCCAGCCGAGTTGAATGCGTCGATTGACCTCTCGGTCGAAGTTGGACTTACCTAGTCGAACTATTTGTCCCAGGTAAACATACTCGTCAAAAACTTCGAGCATAGTGCTCCCAACAACTACCGGCATAGCTGTGACATGGACATTGAACATGATCTTTGTTTTGTCTATGTTCATCTTAAGACCTATCCGTTGGGAGACACCATTGAGGTCATTGAGCATAGTGCTAAGGTCCTCCAGCGATTCTGCCATAAGGACTATATCGTCGGCAAATCGAAGGTGAGTGATGTACTCGCCATTGATGTTAATACCGTATCCTTTCCAGTCCAGTAAGATTGAAAATGTCTTCCAACGCAGCGGTGAAGAGTTTCGGGGATATAACGTCACCGTGTCTTACACCTCTCTGCAGTTGGATAGGTTTCGAACTCTGGTTCTGTACTCGGATAGTCATCGTAGCCCTACTGTACAAACACTTCAGCACTTCAATATACCGACAGTCAAGTTGGAACCGCTGAAGGGACTGTAGCACCGCCCAAATTTCGACGGAATCAAAGGCTTTCTCATAGTCCACATATGCCAGGCAAAGTGGCAGATTGTGCTCTTCGGTCTTCTGTACAATCTGCCGCAGGGTATGTATGTCACGTAGGAAATCGGTCTGTAGTTCTTCAAGAGAGCGTTGTCGCCTTTCTTAAAGAACAAGACCACCGCACTTCTGCTCCACGCCTCCGGAGTAGTGCCAGTAGTTACGTTGTACCAGTTCTGGCGCACTGAGTCAGAAGTGGTACAAGTACGACGTTCGTCGACTCACGATCCTAAAAAAAAAATAGAAGGTTTTGGCATGCTCTGATCACGAATCCAAACCATTTTTGCGTAGGATGCACGGTTCCGGAGATGTGCAGATCAATTAACACCTATCTAATTGATATCCGGTGTAGCCTCAACCGTCATTAGCGCTCCATTGTCCTTATCTACTTATCTCTTGTTGATTGACTACCGTCATTATATATTATTCGTCAGCGTGTGGGTCGGCTTATGCTATTGTATTATACTCCTTTGTTCCTATCTACAACACTAATCTGAATCATCAATAAAACACATTACCTAATTTTGTTAAAATTTTTATTTATAAAACACAAGATCTTATTACTTATTATCTATAAAATAGGAGCGAAACATCTCATCCACTAACATATCGTTGTACAATGTGTTCTCTGTAAATATACTCGTAAAACTATGCATTGAACGTCCCTGAAACTTATATAGCAAATACATTAAGCAATATTCGCCACAAACTGAAGTCCTATCAACATTCCAGTTCCATCTTTTACAATTTCGTACAGGTGCCCGTCCATATGAATCAAAATATTCACCGACGTCATTCGTATCGATATATAAAGCTACCCAATGTGACCCTGGTTTATCATCTGTACCCAAATTGCATATTACCTAGTCAGGTCATAAATTCTATCACATGTTTAATATAAAATAATTGAAACAAGTTTATTCATTATGTAACCATTTATATACCAAAATGAACTTAACAAAACATAGATTCTTATGACACTATAGTTTATTCAAAATGACCTCCGTAATTTTGAATACAGGCCTTCAATCTGCGCGGCCAGTCGTCTATCGCACCACGAACGAGGTCCATGTCATATCGGCGGCTGCCTTAATCAAGATGTCTTGAGTGACTCCAAATTGGGATGAGGCTTTGAGCACGCCTTTTCCTCCAAGTGTTGCCATATCTTGTAATCTAACGGATTCAAATCTGGACTGGAGGAGGGCCAGTCTTCGTGTCGGATGAAGTCGATTTCACGCGCCGCCAGCCAGTCTTGTGTGCTCTTCGCTCTATGAGCTGACGCCGAATCTTGTTGGAATACCCAGTGCCTGTTATTGAACATGGTATGAGAAACAGGTTACACAAGGTTCGTCAGGACAGTATTTTGATACACAACTGCATTCGTTTTTAAACCTTTCTCACAAAAATGTACCTCTGTTAAGCCCCAATAAGAAACTCCCAACCATACCATGAGCGAGGATGGAAAATGACCTTGTTGGACACGCGGAATACGGTTGCTCGCTTCTTCACAACTGTGTGCTTACACCTTATCATTTTGGTTGTTGTAGCTCTCTTCTACGGTAAAAATTTTTTCATCCGAAAAAAGAATTTCCCGATATTTTTTTCCCGCGTACCGCTTCAACAAAGCGCAGCATCTCTTCAGTCTCAGGTCCATTAGACGAGCATTCAAACGGTGTCCTGTTTTTCTTCGATATGCCCGAAGCCCTAAGTCTTCATTTAACACCCTTTTCACCGTGGTTCTACTTAACCCCATCTGAAGAGCCAACAGTTTCTGCTTACGTTTGGGATTTCTTTGAATTCGCGCCTTCACAGCTTTCATCACTGCTGGAGTCCTAACAAATCGAGGGCGACCACTTCATGACCTCGTTGGACACGCGGAATACGGTTGCTCGCTTCTTCACTACTGTGTGCGTACACCTTATCATTTTGTTTGTTGTAGCTCTCTTCTACGGTAAAATTTTTTTCATCCGAAAAAAGAATTTCCCGATATTTTTTTCCCGCGTACCGCTTCAACAAAGCGCGGCATCTCTTCAGTCTCAGGTCCATTAGACGAACATTCAAACGATGTTCTGTTTTTCTTCGATATGCCCGAAGCCCTAAGTCTTCATTTAACACCCTTTTCACCGTGGTTCTGCTTAACCCCATCTGAAGGGCCAACAGTTTCTGCTTACGTTTGGGATTTCTTTGAATTCGCGCCTTCACAGCTTTTATCACTGCTGGAGTCCTAACAGACCGCGGGCGACCACTTCATGTCCTCGTTGGACACGCGGAATACGGTTGCTCGCTTTTTCACTACTGTGTGCGTACACCTTATTATTTTGTTTGTTGTAGCTCTCTTCTACGGTAAAAATTTTTTCATCCGAAAAAAGAATTTCCCGATATTTTTTTCCCGCGTACCGCTTCAACAAAGCGCGGCATCTCTTCAGTCTCAGGTCCATTAGACGAACATTCAAACGATGTTCTGTTTTTCTTCGATATGCCCGAAGCCCTAAGTCTTCATTTAACACCCTTTTCACCGTGGTTCTGCTTAACCCCATCTGAAGGGCTAACAGTTTCTGCTTACGTTTGGGATTTTTTTGAATTCGCGCCTTCACAGCTTTTATCACTGCTGGAGTCCTAACAGACCGCGGGCGACCACTTCATATCCTCGTTGGACACGCGGAATACGGTTGCTCGCTTTTTCACTACTGTGTGCGTACACCTTATTATTTTGTTTGTTGTAGCTCTCTTCTACGGCAAAAATTTTTTCATCCGAAAAAAGAATTTCCCGATATTTTATCCCGCGTACCACTTCAACAAAGCGCGGCATCTCTTCGATCTCAGATCCATTAGACGAGCATTCAAACGATGTCCTGTTTTTCTTCGATATGCCCGAAGCCCTAAGTCTTCATTTAACGCCGTGGTTCTGCTTAACCCCATCTGAAGGGCCAACAGTTTCTGCTTACGTTTGGGATTTCTTTGAATTCGCACCTTTACAGCCTTTATCACTGCTGGAGTCCTAACAAATCGAGGGCGACCACTTCTTGACCTGTCATCTACACTAGAGTCTTCATTGTATCATTTGATGGTACGATAAACGAATCTTTTGGTTATATTCAAATTTTTCAGTATATAAAAAAATTAATTGGCGCGTAATCGCAACTGCAACACGGTCTTTTTTAAGCGTCGACTCCATATGTAAAAATGAGTAAAATTCTAAAAAGTATACAGTTTTATTTTCATGAACAATTCGAATTCAATAAACTTTTTTGTGGCCAGCATTCTAAAAGAAAAGTTTTTACTGTGTGACAATACTTATGACCTGACTAGGTATATACGTTGGTACGTGGGTGTACATGGGCAGTCTGTTAGCAGCATAAACATTATTTTCCAGACTGGGGTGAATCTTTTTCAGATGTTGTACATCTAGTGTATCCATGATATTGCTGCTATTAGTAGATTACTACAGTACAATCTACTCAATGACTAACATAGGAATGATCAATTATGTGATTTCTAAATATTAAATTGCATTTTTTTGTTATACAAAACGTATTTGAGTCATCAATACACTGAATAAGACGCAACACGAAGAATGTGAGATAAGGTTGTTGACGCATAAAGTTATTATCAATTCTACTGTAGAAATTCTTTAGATTAGAATTATTACTTACTGGTACTATATAAGAAGACCAAGCAACTGCAGTCATGGAGTTAGTGTATGGTCGTTTGACTCCAGTGTATCTATCAATAATACATTTGTGTTACTTCAACGCATCAAAGGCCATAGATGTAAGTGTTTAATCTATTGACAAACTTACTTTTCTTTCTGTTATTTTCTTCTTTCTTTTGTGGCGGTTTGATAAAATTCGCCAATGACGTATTGAGTAGAAAATGAAAGCTTATGAGTTTAATTAAAATAAGAGTCTGTGATAATACAAGGATTCAGTTTTCCTCCGAGAATTTTGACAAATCTATTTGTTGAGTTACCTAGAACAAATATGACAAACACAGGTGTTAGACTCTTACCCATATGTTAAAAGTGACAAGGATTTAAAGTTTCATATTATTAGTATTAATAAAATCACATAAAATATACACAAAAGGAGTACTGGTATATGTTAAAAGAGAATTAAAATCTATAGGTCGAGGAATATAAGGAGGAAGGTAATCATAAAGGGAGGAGGATAATTTGGGACAGTTGAAAAAAATATGGTTTGTGGAACCTTCATCTAAGCCACATTCACACAATGAGCTATCCCTTACTCTGATTTTTGCCAGATGTGCATGTGTACAGGCGTGTCCAATTCTTAATCTACAAATGATTGAAGTTGCATGTTTATTTGCTTTGTTAAATTTAAAGAACCAAGGCTTGGGAGGAATAACCTCTTGGATGGCAGCATAGTGCTTACCTTTAACATTTTTGGAAACTTCCCATAATTTATACCAATTTTCATTCAGTTTCCTTTTAGCTAGCAAAATTAGGTCATGTCAGTAAATTAAATTTTGTAGAATGCCATTAGCAATTGCATTTTTAGCGAGTACATCAGCTGTTTCGTTACCATGGATACCACTGTGGCCTGGAATCCAGGCCACTGAAACATGGATACCTTTAAGATGGCATCTGAATAGGGTATTTTTTATTTTAAGAATTAGTGGAAATTTATGTTTGTTATGGAATTGATTGGACAAAATAGCTAACAAACAACTTTTTGAATCTGTGAAAATAACTGTTTTATTAAGATTATGTGACTCTACATATAACAAAGCTTCACTGATTGCAGTTGCTTCACTGGTAAAAGTGGAGGATAGTGAGGGGCATTAGCAAAGTTAAGAATGGTTTTGAACTTAGGAATCCAAACAGCAGCTCCAGTATAGTCTTCATCAGACTGTTTTGAAGCGTCTGTGTACATGACAAGCCAATCTTTAAAGGTGTTTTCTATAATTTCTTTTAATTTCAAATTTGCCATTGGAGAATCCTTTTCTATACCTAGATCTAGATGAATGTCGGGTTGGTAAACAATAGCCTCGTAAGGAACATCAAAGAGTGGATTTATTTTACATTGAAAAATTGGGTAAGGAAGCTGAAGAAAAATTACAAAACTTTTAAACAAGCAGGGAGAGTCCTTATGGGTTCAGTATCGGTCAGATGAGATATACTCTGAAAGAAAGTGCAATTTAGGAATTAGGGGATGATCTGAAAGCTGGCAGATCTTAAATAAGAATCTGTCTGAAAGGTATTGCCTTCTTAATCTTAAAGGAGGATCTACGCACTCAACCTGAAGAACATTTATTGGTGAGGATTTCATTGCCCCTGTAATAATGCGAAGGCATTTCGATTGAATTTTGTCCATTACTTTCAGGGATGATTTATTGCAAGGCTCCAACAGAAAACATCCATAGTCAAGGTGGCTTCGTATTAAAGCATTGTACAGTAATTTCTGAGAAAAAGGATGGGAACCCCACCAAACACCTGACAAAGACCGAAGAATATTTATGTTTTTTTCGCATTTTTGTGTTATATATTCAATGTATGGACCAAAGGCCAATTTCGAATCAAGGATAACTCCCAAAAATTTAACATTGCCTCTAACTGGAATAAGTTGCTTATCATATACAACGGATATATCGGGAACTCGCCTTTGGCGGGAAAAGATCACCACACTACTCTTGGCCACAGATAAAGAGAGGCCATGATTAGTTAACCATTCTTGTAAATAATCCATGGATGAGTTTAGACGGGAACATGCCACTGTGAAGTTGTTTGAGGAGATGTATAGAGCTAAATCGTCTGCATATTGAAGAACATTACAAAAAGAATTTACTGAAAGTTCTAAATCGTGAGTATATATAGAATAAAGGAGAGGACTAAGAACTGAGCCTTGTGGAAGTCCTTTCCATATAGTTTTTGGGGGAAGCAGGAGATTTTTAACATTTATAGATATTGATCTAGAAGAGAGAAAGTTAGAGACGTAATTGACTATCCTCACTGGAATGCTCAGATTAAGCATTTTCTGCCTGAGCACAGGAAGAAGCACATTATCATATGCAGAAGAAATATCCAAGAAAACTCCTATGAGAAATTCATGTTTTGAAAAAGCAATATGGATATCTGTGACCAAAGTACTTAGGCTATCCATGGTACTTAAACCTTTTCGGAAACCGAATTGGCTTTTAGGTAAGAGATTATTCCTTTCCAAAAACCACTCCAAGCGATTTTTTATTAATTGTTCCAAGATTTTTGCCAAAGTACAAGAAAGGGCAATAGGTCGGTAACTGGAAGGGTCATTGCTAGACTTACCTGGTTTGAGAATGGGCAAAATAATTTGGGTTTTCCATTCAGCAGGAGGATCACTAGTAATATAAATAAAATTTAAAATGGATAGTAAGACAGTTTTAGTGTTCTCACTACTATTAATTATAAATGAATAAGGAATCCCATCAATACCTGGTGAGGAGTCTTTAAGGCCATTGAGTACAGTAAACAATTCCTGAGAAGAAAAGGGGGAATCAAATTTATCATTTGTTTTTAAAAAAGCAGAATTGAAAACTAGGCATTCATCATAAGATGGGACTGTTTGTGGTGCAAGTTTATTAGAGAATTCATCTATCCACGGGGAAGGATCATTAGAAATTATATTTTCACTAGAAACTGCACAGCGATATTTTTTAACATTTCTCCAGACCAAAGATGGGGGAGTCCTAGGTGACAGTGACTCACAGAATTTAAACCAACCAGTTCGCTTTTTGTCTGACAGTAATTTTAAGGTTTCTGCAGCAATTTTTTTATAGGAGATATAATTCTCTGCAGTCATAGAACGGGAGTATATTAATTCAGCCTCTTTTCTTCTCCTACAAGCTGCTGAACAATCTTGGTCCCACCAAGGAGGGGAAGGATACTTATTTTTGAAAGGTTTTTTCAAGGGGATTGACTTATTAGCAGCAGAAATAATTGCATTTCTGAACTCTATATATACAGGAGCAATATTATCATTGTTAATTGGGGGAAGAGTTGAAACCTCTTGTTCCAAAACTGTAGAATATAATTGCCAATTAGGTTTGGATAGATTATACTTTAGTCTTGGGCAAACTGTAGAATTTATTCTAGGTGAAGTAGGAGGAGTGATGAATATAGGAAAATGGTCACTGCCATAGCTAGAAGGTAATATTTGCCACAAAAGAAGGGAAGCAATATCTGGGGAGCAGAGAGTTAGGTCAACGGCACTTCTAACATTTTGTAATGGCGATACTCGACGGGTAGGAGACCCGTCATTTAGAATACAGAGATTAAAATTATCAATAAGATCTAAAAATAAGGGAGCCAGTGAATCACACAGATGGGAGCCCCAAACAGTATGATGCATATTAAAATCTCCCAAAATAACCATAGGAGGTGACAGAGAAGAAATAAGTGTTGCAAGTTCTGTTAAAACATTTGCATCAGGATTAGGAATGTAAACAGAGAGAATAGAGACATCAAGGGCCTTAATAGCAACAGCATTTACTGCTGGACTATGAGAAGGGAGAGGAATTTGTGAAAATGTAACTGTTCTTGAAATTAAAATAGAGGTGCCAGCACGACCATCACTCCTATCATCCCGGAGGCATGCATAGCCTGAAACCCTAAAATGAGACTCAGGTCTAAGCCATGTCTCCTGGATGGCAAGAATGAAGGGATGAAATTTATTAATGAGGGAATGCTCCGACAATTCCATTGAAGAATTGGCGGGACTGCGAATGTTACGGGCTAAGGAGGAAAGCTGAGTAAGTTTTTGGTGTAAGCAGAGAGGAAGTTCCGTGTCACTAAAACGGGAGATCATGTTAATTAGAATTGATATCATAAGTTCGCAGAAATTATCATTACTAGAGGAGTTGTTGTCATTTCCCAGTAGAGCACACCCATTAGGAAGGGAAGAATTAGGATTCTCAACAATTGCCTGATGGGCTGCCATATCATATCCAGAATTTAATGATTGGCTATAGGTACGTTGAGGGATAAAAATTGTTTTTTTGTATGATGCAGTTTGTGAGAGCTGAGTCGAAGGGGTTGAAAGACTGTCAGTTATGGTATAAGGGGTCTGTTGAGAACAATTACGAGGCTGGATTCTTGTTGTATCAGCAAAGGATCTTTTTGTCTGAGGGAATCTAGCTGAAGCTTCTAAATATGAGATATTTTCTTGTGACATAACAAGTTTAATAGATTTTTGCCTTAGATGTTCAGGACAAGTAGGGTTTTTTGCGGTGTGAGGACCTGAGCAGAATAGACAAGTAGGAGTTTGTCGAGAACAAGCTAAACCTTCATGATTCTGTGCACACACAAAGCAGCGAGGGGATGATCGGCACTGGGAAGTAACATGGCCAAATCTACAACATTTATGACACTGAATTAGTGGCAAAATATATTTTTGCACTGGCATTGAAGTGTAAAAACAGTAAATATGGGGAGGAAGTTTTTGTCCAGAAAAAGTTAGAACAACCGTCTGAGTTGGAACCCATGAAACGCTATTGCTGTCACTCACTGATCGTCTATTAAGTCGCCGTGCTTTAATTATAGAACCGTAGCCAGAGGGAATTTCTATAGCTGCTATTAATTCTTCTAGTGTCCACTCTATGGGAACTTGTCTAACTAGCCCCATACGAGTGATACTATATGAGGGGATGGTTGCTTCATATTTAGAAATTTGGAGAGCTGGGTGATCGATAAAGGTGTTTGCATCTGCAGCTGTTTTAAACTCCACTGATATTCTATTTCGTCCAACTTTTTTGACTCCATCATGGACTATATTTTTAATATTGTTATGATACAGAAAGTGACCGAATTTAATTGGTTTAAGAGTTACTCCAGACAGCTGATCATTTGAGATTTTACTTACGTGAACTAGAAAAGGAGCGGCATCATCTTGAGAGTACTTAACTTTTTTATTAATAAAATCAGGATGGGTATATGAGGATTGTATTGAAGGAAACTGTTGTTTTGGATCAGTAATAACTATTTTTTGTGGATGGGCAGACTCGTTACTTACTTGGGCAAGTTTACGGTTAAATAGTTCTACATTATCAATGTTAATGGGTAAGGAAAAGGAATCATTGCGAACCCTTCCGGGATCGGGAGGTTCGTCCTCCATTATATTACTACAACAAAAAATTACATAAAAAGGGCACAACTACAAACACTTACTAATTTACATCTATATCGGGAAATAAAATAAAATATAATAAATAAATATCAGGATAAAATATCGGGAAATTCTTTTTTCGGATGAAAAAATTCTTGCCGTAGAAGAGAGCTACAACAAACAAAATGATAAGGTGTACGCACACAGTAGTGAAGAAGCGAGCAACCGTATTCCGCGTGTCCAACGAGGTCATGAAGTGGTCGCCCTCGGTCTGTTAGGACTTCAGCAGTGATAAAAGCTGTGAAGGCGCGAATTCAAAGAAATCCCAAACGTAAGCAGAAACTGTTGGCCCTTCAGATGGGGTTAAGCAGAACCACGGTGAAAAGGGTGTTAAATGAAGACTTAGGGCTTCGGGCATATCGAAGGAAAATAGGACATCGTTTGAATGCTCGTCTAATGGACCTGAGACTGAAGAGATGCTGCGCTTTTTTGAAGCGGTACGCGGGAAAAAATATCGGGAAATTCTTTTTTCGGATGAAAAAAATTTTGCCGTAGAAGAGAGCTACAACAAACAAAATGATAAGGTGTACGAACACAGTAGTGAAGAAGCGAGCAACCGTATTCCGCGTGTCCAACGAGGTCATGAAGTGGTCGCCCTCGATTTGTTAGGACTCCAGCAGTGATGAAAGCTGTGAAGGCGCGAATTCAAAGAAATCCCAAACGTAAGCAGAAACTGTTGGCCCTTCAGATGGGGTTAAGTAGAACCACGGTGAAAAGGGTGTTAAATGAAGACTTAGGGCTTCGGGCATATCGAAGAAAAACAGGACACCGTTTGAATGCTCGTCTAATGGACCTGAGACTGAAGAGATGCTGCGCTTTGTTGAAGCGGTACGCGGGAAAAAAATATCGGGAAATTCTTTTTTCGGATTAAAAAAATTTTTACCGTAGAAGAGAGCTACAACAACCAAAATGATAAGGTGTAAGCACACAGTTGTGAAGAAGCGAGCAACCGTATTCCGCGTGTCCAACAAGGTCATTTTCCATCCTCGCTCATGGTATGGTTGGGAGTTTCTTATTGGGGCTTAACAGAGGTACATTTTTGTGAGAAAGGTTTAAAAACGAATGCAGTTGTGTATCAAAATACTGTCCTGACGAACCTTGTGTAACCTGTTTCTCATACCATGTTCAATAACAGGCACTGGGTATTCCAACAAGATTCGGCGTCAGCTCATAGAGCGAAGAGCACACAAGACTGGCTGGCGGCGCGTGAAATCGACTTCATCCGACACGAAGACTGGCCCTCCTCCAGTCCAGATTTGAATCCGTTAGATTACAAGATATGGCAACACTTGGAGGAAAAGGCGTGCTCAAAGCCTCATCCCAATTTGGAGTCACTCAAGACATCTTGATTAAGGCAGCCGCCGATATGACATGGACCTCGTTCGTGGTGCGATAGACGACTGGCCGCGCAGATTGAAGGCCTGTATTCAAAATTACGGAGGTCATTTTGAATAAACTATATTGTCATAAGAATCTATGTTTTGTTAAGTTCATTTTGGTATATAAATGGTTACATAATGAATAAACTTGTTTCAATTATTTTATATTAAACATGTGATAGAATTTATGACCTGACTAGGTAATATGCAATTTGGGTACAGATGATAAACCAGGGTCACATTGGGTAGCTTTATATATCGATACGAATGACGTCGGTGAATATTTTGATTCATATGGACGGGCACCTGTACGAAATTGTAAAAGATGGAACTGGAATGTTGATAGGACTTCAGTTTGTGGCGAATATTGCTTAATGTATTTGCTATATAAGTTTCAGGGATGTTCAATGGATAGTTTTACGAGTATATTTACAGAGAACACATTGTACAACGATATGTTAGTGGATGAGATGTTTCGCTCCTATTTTATAGATAATAAGTAATAAGATCTTGTGTTTTATAAATAAAAATTTTAACAAAATTAGGTAATGTGTTTTATTGATGATTCAGATTAGTGTTGTAGATAGGAACAAAGGAGTATAATACAATAGCACCACGCTGAGGAAGAATAGATAATGACGGTATTGAACGAACAATAGATAAGTAGATAAGAACAATAGAGCGCTAATGACGGTGGAGGCTCGCAGTGGATATCAATTAGATAAGAGTTAATTGATCTGCACATCTCCGGAACCGTGCATCCTATGCAAAAATGGACCGCAGATTCGTGATCAGAGCATGCCAAAACCTTTTTTTTTAGGATCGTAAGTCGACGAACGTCGTACTTGTACCACTTCTGACTCAGTGCGCCAGAACTGGTACAACGCAACTACAAGTGCGCCAGAACTGGTACAACCTAACTACTAGTGCCACCATGGAGGACGGAATTGAAGAGCTTCTGAAGGACTTCAAGTACCGGTGTTCCACCCGCTTTCAGAAGCTCCGCTGTAATTCCATCCTCGCCTGGGGCCCTGCCGATTTTAAGGTGCTGGAGAGCCATACTAATCTCGCTCAGACTGACGTCCGGGATATCATCGGAATAGTGTCGGGTAAGACTTGCTCTCGGATCGTTACTCACACTTGCGTGTGGCTCCAACGATTTGACAGTTGGCTTTTTCTGGCAGACAGATCTCTGGCAAAGACTTTAGAGCCCTGGTTCCGCTCGATCGCTTCTTTAATACGAGCAGTATTAAAGTTGCGTAAGTCTCGCCGCATGCATTTGGAGATCTGTCTGTTCAGTTGCCTGTATGCTGTCAAATCTGTTGACGATTGCAGCCTCATCTCCCGTCTAACAGCCATGAGATTAAGAGTATGATCGGAGAGTTTTTGTGTTCTTCTGCGGCGGGTCTTGCAGAACTTAGCTCCGACCACATGGACAGTGTCCACGAGCTTGTCATTCATATCGTCCACTGCATTGCAATCTTCTAAGCACTGAAAGCGGTTACGTAACTCGAGCTGAAGTCTCGGGATTCTGGATTAGAGCACGAGGGTGACGTAGCGTTGACTTCATTAGACGAGACCTCTCCAACTTAACGTTTAGGTTCAGTGTGTCTCTGACCATTCGGTGATCGCTGCAGGTTTTCACCCTTGCGATCACTGAGACATCACTGAACAGTTGGCGTCTGGTCGTCATAATGAAGTCAATCTCATTTTTTGTCGAACCGTCGGGGCTCGACCAGGTCCACTTCCTGTGGGGCCGCTTCTGGAAGAAAGAGTTCATCATAAAGAGTCCCTCTTTCTCCATAAAGACAGCCAGCTGCTGGCCCCTACGGTTCCGTTGCCCTACTCCAAATTTCCCTAACTTCAGCTCACCGCCTTCTCTTGTGCCTAGGTTTTGGAGGAATGCATGGCTCTAAAATATCCTCATACATTTCCTCCACTTCCTCATCGGAATGTGCCGAGGTTGGTGCGTAGACCTGTTGACGAGACTTGTGGACGATAAATCCGACACCTCCTTGGGACATATGGTCGCCCTCCCGGTGATAGAACAAGTTGCCGGACACGAGGATTACCGTGTCCTCCCCCTCTCTTCGGACCTCAGATAATCCAATAATATGCTAGCGCAACTTGTCTACCCCTTCATCCAGCTCCAGTATCTTCTCGTCAGTCCTCAGGGTGCGTGCGTTATACGTTGCCAGGTCGAGACGTCGTAGGTGGCAATCGAACCTCCACCGGAGATTCTTATTATGGGATTAGCGCCGGACTCTGTCCCTTGCTCCCCCGCCGCACTTGACATATTATTGCATCAACTAATACTGAGTATATATTGAGAAAACTTGGCGAAGTTGCTGCCCATTTTGAGAAAAATTAAGAAAAACGTTACCATGGAGAATGTGAAGAACCGCCGAGAATTAAAAATAAGGGTTAATAAATGTAGGAGTGGAAAAACTCTACATCTGACGTAAATATTGGGAAGGAAAACATGGACACGGACATGATAATATTAATATTAATTAATAATAAATATACAAATAAAGAATTCGAAAATTGTAGTCTATTAGATCCAATTTGGACAGAATAGTAACTTCACGGGAATGTTTACAATTTAAAAATATTGTTATGTTTACAATATGAAAACATACCCAGAGGAAGCGATGAATCCGGCAGCTTGGGTGCCAAAGAGGCTCCTTTGTATGTACATACAACCTTATCGACACTCATTGCAACAGGTTCATCTGAAAAAGTGTGAACTTTCAATGAACTCTAATTTTATATATATATATATATATATATATATATATATATATATATATATATATATATATATGCATATATTTGGTATTTCTCACATCTACGTTTTTTACACAAAATTGTAATCCAAATTGAAGCACAGGCCTTTTTTTAGGGTTCCGTAGTCAACTAGGAACCCTTATAGTTTCGCCATGTCTGTCTGTCCGTCTGTCCGTCCTCGCTTAATCTCTGTGACCGTTAGCACTAGAAAGCTGAAATTTGGTACCAATATGTGTATCAATCACGCCGACAAAGTGGTAAAATAAAAATTGGAAAAAAATGTTTTATTAGGGTAGCCCCCCTATATGTAAAGTGGAAAGTGATTTTTTTTTAATTTCAACCCTAACGTGTGATATATTATTGGAAAGGTATTTAAAAATGAATAGGGGTTTACTAAAATCATTTTTGATAATGTCAATAATTTCGGAAATAATCGCTCCAAAAGTAAAAAACAATGTGTCCCCCCCCCCCCCCTATAACTTTTGAACCATAAGTTTAGAAAATATGAAAAAAATCTGGAAAGTAGAACTTTATAAGGACTTTCTAGGAAAATTATTTTGAACTTGGATGGAAACAACAGTTTTTGTACAAACTCATAAGTGGGAACACTTACTGTGACGGACGGGACACTACGGAACCCTACACTGAGCGTGGCCCGACACTCTCTTGGCCGCTTTATTATGAATATCCGTCCCTTACGAAATCTTGGGTATGACTGACGATCAGTTAGAATGAGCGTGTAATGCCGATTTTTTTTTGTCAGTCACCATCCGTTTTTCATCAATCATGATTGATGGAATTGAATGACGCCTGCATGAGCGTGTAATGTACGCCCTATGAAGTTTCATAAAATTTTAATTTTTTTTAGATAAATTAAACTGTCAACAGATATTCTTGTACTTCGTGGATAGGTACCGCACATTTAAGATAGTGATGTGCCACGCTAAACTATACCATGCCATAACGAACAAACACAGACTATGAAAAATCGGTTTTGTAGTAAATAGAATATATAAAAATTACTTAAATATGTATTGGAATTGGCTCTTTATTGGCAAAATATGTTCTATTAACGGTACTGATTGCGCGTAAGTCCTATATTATCAGCTGTTATTCTGAAGAAAAAATATGGAAATCAAAATTAGTATCTATTTGATTTGTGATTTTGAAATTTGATTGTGGCAACAGAATGTCGTCCTTCTGTCAGTCAGCCATTTAGTAATAATAATGTGTTAAGTACTCGTACTGACGCCAGCCACGCCGTTAGAACCTTGTATTTGCTTTCATCAGTTTTTGTTATTTTCTGCTATCTACTGTTTTCGTTGATTTTTCGTTAAATTTATTTTATTTTTGTTTACACAATGCCGAAAAGAACGAAAAAGAGTGTTTTTAAAAACGAATGTCGCGAATTTGTGATTAGCTTGCGATATTATTTTGAACGTGAGCGTGAAACTGGCGGACCTTTGTTGCCCGTAACCCAAATTGGCATCGGTCATACGACGGTGTCTCATATAACGTAATAAAACTATGACAAGCCATCATTAACTCAAGCGATAGAGGAACACGGAACAAAAATTGTAGGCGCCGAATAAGAATAGTAGGAAGAGTTTCGAGTATCACTGCGATTAATGTCTGATGCTGCCGCAATACGCAACCGTGCATATTATAGACGTGCTAAACATTCAACACTAAGAAAATGAGAAAAAGAACCCTTAAAGGCTCTGATTTATTAAGAGGCAGTTTGCAGTCATTGACTGCGTTTGGCAGATAAAAGCGTTAGGAAGCGCTTTTAAGCAAAATGGCAAACCTAAACAGTTTTCGGCCAGGACACGTTTGCTAACTTCAGTAGCGCTGACACAATCCGCCATTTTGCTTATTTACTTTGTTTGTTTTGAACTTATAAACTCTACGTTTATAAGTTGTTTTGTGCAATATTAGTTTCAAGTAATAGTGACATGAATAAACATATTATACACGTTAATAAAAATTCATGATTAGTAAGTTTTTAATATGAATACTTTACAAACATATATTTAAATTAGGTTAGGTTAAAGCTAACTTCGTGTCCTAAAGGAAAATAGCTACTTACGATTTGACAGCGCTTACCGCTTACGGTCGCCATTTTGCTTACAAGCGCTTCCTAGCGCTTTTTTCTGCCAAACGCAGCCTTTGGCCACCAAACTACACAAAATAGGCTTCACTTATAAAAAAAGCGACAAAAAAAATAGTAAAGTAGGCGTGGGTGGAATTTTTGAGAAAAGCCAAATATATTTCAAATTGCAATAAAGTCGTATTCCTGGACGAGACGTGGCTTAATGCGAACACATTGTACCAAAAGTTTGGACTGATGACACGGCAAATTCAGTCTCTAAAATGCCCGATGGCAAAGGACAACGAATTGTTTAAAATTCCTAATCCATACAGCATGAACATGCAACTATCAATTGCAAGTTTTATGAGAATAATAATCGAAAAGATTTATTAACAATTATCCACCCACCGAAATCTAAATAATAATACAACATTATTAAGATTTCTTTGACACCACACATTTATAAAGCCACAAATACATTTTCATAGGTTTAATTATTATAAATCTGTTATAAAAGAAATTTATTTGTTATTTTATACTCAAATGCTTTATTTTACTCGTTTGATATTTCAATATTTGCAACAAATTTATTTTTAATTGATTTATATTTCTTAGCATGTATTCGTCATTATTTATACGTGGTAGAGCCACGCTACAGCTATATAAGTAGTATATTTGTAAGAGAAGAGAAGATAGTAAGAACCACGCTCTCACAGAATACCAGGGTAAAATAGCAGCCCAACGCTGCTGTTTCGTATGGTGAGTGTGGAGAACCGGACGCCTTTTTTACTGGAAACGAGGCATTCCATCTTAGTACTTGCGGGTGACGAGGCATCTGCATTTTTTTTTATAGAATAGGGTGACAAACGAGCACACAGTCCACCTGATGGGAAGTGGTTGCTGCGGCCCATAGACATCTCTATCCTTGATTACAAATCAAAATGCAGATGCGTTGTCACCCGTGAGGACTGAGATGGAATGCCTCATTTCCAGTAAAAAAGGTCTCCGGTTCTCTACACTCACCATACGAAATACAGCAGCATTAAGCTACTATTTCACGCTGGTATTCTGTGAGAGCGTGGTCCTTCCCCCGGTCGAGCCGACCCATTCGTGCTACAACTATACTACTAATATAATTGCAGCATGGCTCTACCACGAATAAAAATTTCAATTTATAATCGAGGATAGATGAAGGTGTCTATGGGCCACAGCATACACTTACCATCAGGTGCCCTGCGGTTGCATGCGCAAAAACTTAAAACGATAACCAGACTAAACTAGTCTATGGGCACAGTATCACGGGAACCACATATCATCAGGTGAACTGTGAGTTAGTTTGTCACCCTTATCCTATTCAAAAAAAATGTATATCGTTGGATATCTGTCCGACCGCATACCTGACGACGGTAGTGTACCAATGGACTTGTTTCCATAAAAATGGCGTTTTAGAGACGAGAACTAAATTAAGCGACGCGACGTTTGTATCTAGTTGTGACAGTTAATTTAATTACCTATTGAATTTCTCCGTGGCATTTTACACTTGGTGGTTGTTTTTGTATTCCTCTCGATTTTCCTTGCCTCAACAGTTCTGGTAAAGTGGGTTAATGGCTTATCATCATCAGTATTGCAATCACTAGAGTCAGATCTATTAAGACTTGACAGGAATTTTCTGATGTTTCTCGTAATTATTTTCCTCTGTGCCAAATTCATTTCTTTTATATTTTCTCTTTTTTGTGGTCTTTGATTAGTCCTGGACCTTAATACCATGCAATGTTTTTGTTGCTGTCAGTTTTGATTTTTGAGAAACCGCTTCGTTTGATAACATATTTCTATGTTTTCGCCCACGTGTCACTCGATTTGTAGCTCCTGGTGCAGATACTGATTGGATTTCGTGTAATCTTTCTAGAAGTACAATAGGTTGCTTATGAAAATGGACATCTACAAAAAATACAATTACAAATTAAAATTTTAATGAAATATATATATACAAGAATTGCTCGTTTAATAGTATAGGATACGATATTGGGCCTGGAACCCATATGCACATGCAGTGTTCCAGTATCTCGTCACATGGCAATTTTGACTTCCATATATAGAAGGTAGAAGGCCGTTGGCGCTGTCTCGCACGCGACGCATCAAGGAGGCTATTCTATCGCATAATATTACTGCAATGTCCATGTGTGTGCCTCAGCAAACATACGCGATGCGCTGCAAAAGCGTAACAGCCCTAACATCCTGAATCCATTGTTGAACTGAATACGTAGCGCATTGACAGTTCGGCGAGTACACTTAGTCCAAAGGCTGCCTGCAGGTGTAGAATGTCTGACAGTAAGCTTTGAATAATGTTATCTTAATTTCATTTGTACACATAGCAAACTTGCGGGCAAGCATATTACACCTCACTACCAATGCATTACATTCCTGTTCAAAATCTAAATTGTCTGAGAGATCCTCGGCGACCCAGTGTCCCAGATATATTTGGTGGCCCTACTCAGTGTAACTCCTCCAAGTGTAACATGAGGAACAGTCTTAGGTTCTTATTAGAATTATATCTGAGACCATGAGCCGCCGCGTACCTTTTACAGATGCCCACGTTTCGAGGGCCCTGATAGAAGGGCTCAGCAACATACACTTAAGTATAAAAAAATGTAGACAAGTTATACTCACTTTGAAAGCAGACAATATCGAGAAGGCTTTTAGCCAAACTGCTATTATGAAAAAAGTTGTTATTTGTTTCCTTTGGAGATATTTCAGTTTTACGTTCAGCAGTTGTATTATTGACATTGTAATTCCCTTTCTGTTGAATGTATGCGCCCTGCGCGAACTTGCGCTGGGCTTGCACCTTTCTGTCGGGAAAACAAAATACAATTTATAATGTTACTAGTACACTTATTAATTTAATTTTTATATTATGAAAAACCAAAGCTTACAAATCCTAAGTAAATAACATGTTTAATTACAAGAAGCCAACAATAGGTTCACACTAATAAATATACAGTAACATAACCTTTCATCGTCGATCGAGTCTAATCCAAATGTACAAAGTAAATTTTCGAAAAAAAAACCGATTTGACTTAAATTCAAGTTATGTGAAAAAAAAACTTAACTGTTACGCACAAACACACACATAAATTCGCCGGCGAACACTAGGTTACAGACACACGAAGACATTTAGAATGTTATAATTAAAATTTTAATAAAATAAAATAATTATTCTTTGTTTTAAGTGTTCCAGGCAACATGTGTAATTCTCTACATTCGGATTATGTTGCTAATTATTTATTTTAAATGGTTTTCCTTTGTTTTGTGCGCTCTGCGACTGTGAATTGAATGTTTTGCCACCATAATTATAGCATGTCTCGAGCTAAGCGTTTGCATCCATTTCAATCTAATTTATAGAATCAGGAATATCATTTTAATTAGTAGATATTAAGTGAAACAGGTTACACAGTAGCACTTTTTATTCACTCGATCAAACGAATCACAGTATTTATGTATTATTCCTTGCTTAATATAAATGAGCACAGATTTGAGCAGAGTAACTAGCTTGTAGGCAGGAGACTCACAACTGAACGCCCACTAAGACACAGCAATACCTTTTATAGTTTATGACGATGTTACGATTACCCACAAATTTTATTATTCTTAGATAATATGTTAGTCTATGGTTTTATAATTTATTAATCTTATAATCATGTACATAGGTGTAATATGTAATAATATATTATATAGGTGTTGATGGTTTCAAATCCATTGGTAACATTCGGCCATCCTGATTCAGATGCGTCCCGCGGCGCTCATTATGTTCGCCACTTTGCCTCTGAAAAGAGAAAAGAAAATTACGCAGTAAATAGTGCTATTTTGAAAAAGAAATCACGTAGACAAGATTTATTATGTTTGATTACAGGCCATGAATCAAGATTGAAACTATTTATGTAACTAGTTGTTTACCTAACAGTTCTGTTACATTGATAATTTTGGGCTTATTCGCTTAGCCATCCCAGTGTTTTAACAAATATGGATTAATTCAATTAGCTGTCCCGGATCTATAACTATTGTGGACTTGGTCACCTAGCTGTCTCTTCTTTTAATTGTTATGGACTTGTTCACTTAGCTGTCCCTCACTTTTAACTAATATGGACTTGTTCAATTAGCTGTCCCTCACTTTTAAGTATTATGGACTTGTTCACTTAGCTGTCCTTCACTTTTAGCTATTATGGACTTGTTCACTTAGCTGACCCTCAATTTTAACTACTATGGACTTGTTCACTTAGCTGTCCCTCACTTTTAACTATTATGGACTTGTTCACTTAGCTGTCCCTCACTTTTAACTATTATGGACTTGTTCACTTAGCTGTCCATCACTTTTAACTATTATGGACTTGTTCACTTAGCTGTCTCTCAGTTTTAACTACTATGGACTTGTTCACTTTAGCTGTCCTGGTATTTTAATCTGTACTTTAGCTGCTTCTTATATATTTTAATGTGTTTTAATTAAAACAATATTTTAGTTAACAACTTTATTATCGCAACAACTAGTACAGAATTAATAACAATAAGTGAAAATTAATTCAATTAAACAATTACATTATGTTTTTTTTTAAATATTTTTCTAGAAACTAATAAGATGCACAAATTTTCAACAAAGGCAGCTTAACTTTCTAAGAGGTCTATCAAAGCATCCCTATCTACTTCACGGTCGCTACATGAACTGTCATCATCAGATAGTGTTGATTTATATGGTCGTAGACTCTCTCCACTAACTACAGCATTAAACCTTCTATAACCTTTCATACCCATAATACTACTTATTTTATAATAATCGAGTGATTGCTCGGCCTTACAAACTTTGTATGGACCCGTGTATGAACCATTTAGTTTTTTGGTGACTTTAGCAGTTGTATCTCTAGCCACACCCCCTTTCCATAAAACCATATCTCCTACTTTATACTTTCGGCATTTTTTATGCTTACGATCAAACCTACTTTTCATTAAGGTCATATTCCTATCAATACGGAATTTGGCACCCTTTCTTCTAGCCTGTAAGGTTTGTTGTTGAGAGTCATGATCTTGGGGAGATTCTTTAGGAAAACATGGGAAACGTGAATTGTCGTGACCAAACATTAAACTAAAAGGTGTGTATCCCGTAGTAGAATTTTGGGTATTATTAATTCCCCAAACTACATCTGGTAATTTGTTATCCCATGCACACTCGCTGTCAGACATTACACTTAGTAAGGTGCGGTTCACACACTCAACTTGACCGTTGGAACGAGGACATGCTATAGCATTTAAAACGTGTTTAAACTGTAACTCATTGGAGAAAAGTTTAAAATAGCGACTAGTAAATGCCTTGCCTCTGTCGGTAATGATTCTCTTGGGATTACCGAATTGGTAGAGTATGTCCTTTAGTAGCCTTATAGTCTCTATGAAGCTGCAGTTTTTAGCTGCTCTAGCGAAAACAAACTTGGTAAATGCATCGACAACGACAAGAATATAAGTATTACCTTTACGAGTTTTTATGAAAGGTCCCAGGTGGTCTGCGTGTATGGTATGCATGGGACAAGCTGCTTTGTCTATTGGGTGTAATTCCCCCTCTAGTTTGCCGTGGATGCCCTTACTGAAAGCGCATTGTAAGCAAGCGTTGATATACTTACGTATGAACCGTGTCATGCCCGGGAACCAAAATTGTGTTTTGATGCTCTTCTCGCATTTTTCGAAACCCGGATGCCCTATTTGATCGTGAAGTTTTTGTAACAACCCATACTTGGCTAATTTAGGAATAACAAATCTATCTCCAGCAATGGTTTTTCTAAACAGCAGGTTATTGTTAACTACATAATTGGCTATTAAGTCTGGATTAGTGCTTTGTTCGCGAAATTGTGTGAGGATATTTTGAATACCTTTATCTTGCATTTGCAGTGTTTTTAACCAATCATCATTATCTATCATGACAAAACTCGAGGATGGGTTCCTACTCAGAGCATCAACATGCTTCATACGTTCGCCTGGCCGATACTCTATTTCTAGGTCAAAATCTTGAATACTTAATCACCAGCGGGCTATACGCGGAATCAAATCCTTTTTAACTAACGTAGTTCGCAGAGCCGCACAATCCGTAACTATCTTAACGGGTATGCCAGTAAGGTATATACGAAAACGTTTAAGGGATTCTACAACAGCTAAAGTCTCCAATTCATAGCTATGGTAACATCTAACCTCAATCGTCGTGACTCTACTAAAAAACGCGATTGGTTTTAAGCTACCATTTCTTTGGTGCTGAATGAGCACCCCGCCTAAACCGAGTTTACTTGCATCAGTGTGGAGTTCTGTTTTAGCATCCTTGTCGTATATGCCTAAAACTGGTCTTTCTATTAATCGTTGCTTTAGTGTACGAAATGCTTGTTCCTGCTGAGAATCCCAATGCCATTGTACATCCTTTTTGGTAAGTTCAGTTAACGGTTGTGCTATTTGGGCAAAATTCTTTATAAACTTTCTAAAATAAGATGTTAATCCGATAAACTGCCTTACTTCATGTACATTTCGGGGTTGACGATATTCAGCTACGCAATTAATTTTAGCTCGACCTGGCTGAATTGTACCGGCAGAGATTTCATGGCCTAGATAATTAGCGGTACCTTTAAGAAATGAACACTTTTTTAAATTTAATTTTAGATTAGCTTTTGCAAGTAAACCCAAGACTTGTTCCAAAAGTTCTAATCCCCTTTTTAATGATACAGTCGGAATCATAACATCATCCAAATATAGAGCTATTTCGGGACATACTTCCCCTAAAGTTACTTGTATTAGTCGCGCAAATACAGCTGGTGCATTAGATAATCCAAAAGGCATTTTTAAAAACTCATACAGGCCTGATTGGGTAATAAACGCGGTTTTCCCTATGGACTCATCATCAATTGGTAACTGGTAGTATCCCTGAGCGAGGTCTAGTGTTGTAAAATAGGATTTACCCGATAGACAAGTGACTTGATCTTCTATGTGGGGTAGAGGGTACCGATCTTTAATGGTGTTAGCATTCAACGCCCTATAATCGACACAAAGCCTATAGTCCCCTCCTTTTGTCTTTACTAGGACAACGGGACTAGCATACTCCGATGAAGATTTTCTTATAATTCCTGCTTCCAAGAGTTTTTATTTTGCTGTTCATTATTTCATTTTCCTTATGTGAAACTCGGTATGGTCTACGATACACAGGTTGGTTTGAAATAGTTTTTATGTGTAATTTAGTTAAGTTAGTACATGCTAAATCTTTCGTGCCTCTGGCAAATGAATGGTTATACCTATTTAGTAGCTGTAGCTATTCATTTATCTCCCTATGACTCAGTTCACCCGCATCAATATCAGTCAATTTAATTTCGGACTTATTAGTGACTTGGTCTACAATAAGAGTATCGGTTACAAAATTATTATTTTTTTGTTTTAAAATCTCCGCTCTAGCTATGAGTTTATTAGCAGGCCATGATATAGTTTCATTCCCAACGTTAAATACCTTTAAATACGACATACTCGAATTAATGATCGCTTCTGGTATATAATACGATAACCCACCTGACTGAAAACACACTGCATGTGTTAGAAATGCGTGCTTATTTTTTTCAGCATTACTGTTACAATCGACACTTACGATAATAACAAATAATAATACCTACTACTTGTGCTAAAATAGAAAAAATTATCTCAGATTGAAATATATAAAAATAACTCAAAATAATTAAACTTAAAATACCTTAAAATAACTTAAAATAATTAACTTTCAAGGTAGGATTACACGGATACAACAATGAATTAAGACTAGCACAGTTATTTTTATTATACACAAAAAAACCTTTCCAATAATACATCATTCATATCAATTGAAGCCGGGACCAGGTTCCATTCCTAAGTACCCATCATCATATTTTATGATACTGTTATGAAAGTGAACAACTATAATATTGTAATTTATTCTTAAGTACAAACATTTCAAAAGCATAGTACTTTAAAAAGAACATGTAAACTTATGTCAAAGAAAATTACAAGTATACTATAATTCAGTCATTACCAGGGGGTGTGAATATAGATAGCGACAGTGTGCGAGCGAGAGGTATATAGAGCGATGCCATTTTCAATCTCATTATTTAAACGCAGGGTTTGTACCCTAAAATGCTTTAATTTGACCTACCTAGCCTTACTTTAAACTGAACCGATCATTTGGATTTCATTAGTAGGCTATTTTAGGTAAAGAATTTCTTCTACAGTATGATTTTTATCCCATGGCAATGCCTACTTTTGGTTCTGGCAAAAAAGTTATGAAATATCTATGAAAGCCAGAACTGTTCTAATGGTGGTCGGTTGTATTTTACCATCTCTTCAAAATTTCATTGTGTGACTATTTTAAACTATTTTTACAGATTTGATGAACCATATTAAATGAAAAATAGTCTTCTATCCTTCTCTCTTGGTTTCGTTCTTCTAAAACAAATTTAAGTTGGTAAAATCAAAGACAAGAAACTGTGTCACTTTTATCAAAAATTGACAAAACTTTGCTGATTTTATTATTATATTTTTATTTCAGAACGGAGCATTTGACGGCTATCTATTTGTTTAGATAGAACCTACATTCTCAAACCTACGTACTAAATAATCTTAAACATACCTATCATTGTTAGAGGTAGAAGATGATACAAAACAAGAAAAATAACAGTTCTCAAAACAAAAATAAATATATAAAATTGTCGTCAGTAGTTCAGTCGATTATGCCGGTTGATCTCATAAAACCTAAAAAATTGTCATCATATGAAGCACCAAAACAATTTGTGATTTTCATTTTAATGCAGGATGAAGATAATATATATTTTTCTTTTTACTTATTTTAGCTATTAGCATAATTTTGAATTGTTTTAAAAATATAATTTAGTTATACATGGTAGAGCCATGCTGCTGTTATTAGTATAGTTGTAGCATGAATGGGTTGGCTTGACTGGGGAAGGACCACACTCTTAATGCTGCTGCGTTTCATATGGTGAGTGTAAAGAACCGGAGACCCTTTTACTGGAAAAGAGGCATTCCATCTTAGTCCCCATGAGTGACAATGCATCTGCATTTTGATTTGTAATTGAGTATCAGGCCACAGCAACCACTTACCATCAGGTGGACTGTGTGCTGGTTTGTCACCCTATCCTATAAAAAAAAATGTTAATTTAGCTATTTATGTTCCTACCTGATCATGTTGATTTATAAAAAGTCTAAAATCATGCCAAAGTTGTCAAACTATTAAAACCTAAGTAATATATACCCAACTGAAATAGAAGATTACCTGTAAACTTTATTTATTTCATTATTATTATTTTGTAAGTATAAATATTTTATTGAGTACCTAAGTACAAATAAAATACCTAGGTACTTTAAAACCAAGTAATGTTGATGATTTTTAATTTTTAACATGATATATAAGATGTATTATGTGTTAGTTACATTGAAAGATTTAACAGGAATAAACTCCGATAGGAGTAATAGTGTTCTGTGGGAATAAATGTCAAAATGCTTCGCGGGGCTCCTACTTCTGAGTGGTTTACAAAAAAATAACCACGAAGAGGATGACGGGGTCTATTCGCTCGCTCACACGACCCCATCATCCTCTTCTAACCTAACCTGTCCGAGTCGGGGTGCTCCACGTCCCAGGCCCGCTTCGCTCGCTATTGCACTAGATATAACACCAAATTATTAACTTTCGTAAGTACTTTAATTTATAAACATAATTTATGGCTGCCACCATTTGTAAGAAAAGATCTTTGCGACATTTAGCAGTATTCTGCCGCCACAAATATTTCACTATTCACCAAAATTCTGAAACTCGGAAGCAAAGCAACGCCATGAGGAAAAACTGTCAACAAAATGGCCGGCATAGGGATTTAAATTTTACATATTTTTAAATCGATTCAAATCGAAATTATATGAATCGATTCTCAAAAAATCAAAATCTTAAGGATCGATTTCGCAAAAATCGATCTTTTTGATTTGCGTTAAAAGTTTATATTTACGATATCAAAGATACAATAAAGTACAGATAACATTGAATAATTAAATTAAAAACTGTCATTCTTTACGAGTTGGGGTACATTCAACCAATTGTAAATAATTTTACAAATCTTAATAAAACAGAAAAAGATTCGATCTCAATTCTCTAGGGTGAAATATCAATTCACTAGATCGATTCAATACTATATATCGATATGACATTGACAGATGAAACGTCAAAAACGTAGTTAAATTTCAATTAAAGTCATCAAATCAAAAAATAATTGTCATTTACCAATATTTTTAAAAACTAATTAAAAATACTTCGACGCTGCTCCGGCGGAAAAAATCGAACGCAGGTGCTTCAGATAAATCCTCCTGACTCCCCCACAGTGACAGAATCTTCAAATTCAGGCGACCGAATTGTAAACCAAACCCAGGCCGCGAGCTGGTCCGTTAGCCGTTAAACACAATTTTTTCCCGTTGCCACCTTGCTGACCCATCAAGGGTATATTCCGAAATACAACACAGTACACTGTTAAATGCTAATGACGTCATCAATTGACACTATATTGTAATGGCGTGCCGCCGCCATATTGCATCGGATATCCAGCCACAATAATTTTTTTTAATTATGTATGCGCTGAATGAAGCATGCCAGAATTTGTTTCTATTTATTTAAATACAAAAAAAAATATATAGAATGATTGCTGGTATTTCCATTATAGGGATATAATGATTTTTGGATCACAAAATGACAAAATAATCGCCAACAGTTTTCTAAATGGCGCAAAAGTATGACGTCATATACTGTCCAATGTTTTGGAACGAATCACCAGTATAGCGTCGATTTATGACGTCATTTGCATTGGACAGTACACTGCGTTGTATTTCAGAACATACCCCAAATCTAGTGGGAAATCCGTCAAGTTGGCAGCACTGGTCAACTCTGTAGACATGTCGATCTAAAATCGATTAATCGAAAAGTCGATTATCTGGAGTAAAATAATCGATATTATATATAATTTAGATCGATACGGAGCACCGCATCGATTCAATGAATCGATCCAAAAACCTCTCGAATCGGATTGATTCATCTGATTCAAGAACTAGCGATAAAGTTCTCATACAGCATACAGACACTGCCAGTCAAGGCCGGATGCTATATAGACGTATAGCTCTTTTCGTATTTGTATAATTTTATTTTTAATTTCATTTTTTCATAAATATTTTTCTTTCCTTAAATACTCTTATTTCGTGTAAATATAAAATAAAAGTAAAAAAAATATTGATGGAATTACTAAGCATTTACTTATGTTACCTTTTTTTTAATTATGTGTCTAGGTAAAGAGACCAGTATCACTGCGACCTAGAAGATCTATTGTGATCGCTGCTATGGCTATAGTTCACTGCTAAGCCCTATGTCTTCAATGAATCGAAAGAGTTGCTTAGCCGTGAGCAATTTCACTTCTTCTGGGCGGAGTAGATAGTGTCCCAGACGTTGCGCTGCGCATTAAGGGTCCGCAAACGGTTAGGATGTGTAGAGGCGTTTCTTCCGTTACGGAACAGAACCGACACATCCTTGAGTTGCTTAGTCCCAGGATGGACATGTGCTTTTTAAGACAACAGTGTCCAGTTTGGGCTCTTGCCAGAATGCGCAATTTATTTTTACTTAATTCCAGGGATTCTGAAGAGAATTTACGATCAAAAGCCCGGATTAAGATTTTAGAATGTTTTAAGCCTGGTGTATCAGACCAGATCTTAAGTGATTTATTGTGATAAAGAGTTTCTAGGGTCAATCGGGCTAGGCTTCTTAAGATTCCACAAAATGGCTCGGGTCCAAATTGTGTGCACTTTGAGCCCTCCCGTGCGAGTTTGTCGGCAAATTCGTTGCCTACAATACCCTCGTGATCCGGAACCCATCTTAAAACGACCCTGCTTTTACAGCCCAGGGCGTTTAAACGGTTCAAAAGTCTCCAACTAGCTTTGAGTTCACTAAGTTTGATCTCAGCGCTAGGATAGACTATGTTACCGTTACAGATATCACTAAAATAATTTACTATGTTTTATCTAATCAAGCTTATGGCCTATCGAAATCCGGAAAAAATTCATTACACCACGAAGTTTGACATCTGGTGTCAAATTCCAAACATTGAACTTTAATTTGCACATTTTCCGTGGCACTTTTGTTCATGAAACACACTCTAAAGCTAGAGTTGTTCAAAACAACTTTAAACCAATAGCACGCTACAGACTATAAATTTGTAGCGCGATATTAAATACGCTATGTTATAGAGCACTATTTATAAGAAAGCGTGTGGGAGGTCAGCAAGAGCGTAAAGTTTTGCAGTACGCTAAATTTCGTAGCACCATTCGTAGGATAAACCGCGTGCTATATAAGAACATTATTTCGTAATAAGTCGAATTATAAACTAAAATGAAATAAAGTAGTATAAAAGAACCAATGAACACTCTTTCATACTTTTCAGGCTTACGAATATCTAATAAATATAATCGATATAAGCGTTATTTTAACCTTAATCTAAATTATAATTCAGTTAAAGCGTAATTAAAAATTTATTGATTGTTAAACAAAAATTAAATATTTACATACACTATTATATATACAAGTTTGTATATACAATGTGTAAGTGTAAACACCGTTGTCACTGAAACCATAGGTAGTTGTCTTTAATATGAAAATATTTATCCGATTTTGAAAAAAAAAACGCTATTTTCTTTCATAAAATTAAAATGATTCTGTTCGACACCGTCCGTAAATTCATGGACACCCTATGCGCCCGAGTGACATAATCACTGTAAAGACCACCGCCCGCTCTAGCTACCTTCACAACATTCAACATAAAAATACAATACTAGTAGCATTGTATTTTTATGTTGTTATATAGTAGGTACACTTAACCTGCGATGTAACTTTTCCTTCATACTTTCATCCTGGCTTAGGACAAGCAAAAATTGAGGAATTAAGGAAAAATTGAGATTTTATTAAAAAAATGTTGTTATTTTTCATTGAATTTACGTTCTATAAGTGAAACCAATACACCGGTTTCAAGGACAACGGTGTTTACACTAACATTCTGTATTTTATTTACAATAAAAAACATTAATTATGCTACTTTTGTAGCAGACAACCGTGTCCCTCGATCATTTTTAAATGTACAGTATACGCTAACTAAATAACGTCTAACACTAAATTAGGTCACGCGCGATGAATAGCGTACTGCTAGAGCAAATTTGGGTCACACGTCCACTCTCAACAGCGCTGCTGCTAGAACTAATAGCCGTTAGCTATAAATGCACGCGCTTTGTGCTATGGAAAGATAGCGCGCTATAATATGACGCTATGCCCTATATTAACCACCATTACTCTAAACTAAATTGAATAGTTGTGGTTTTTACGATTCATTTCATTTCATTCATTCATTTCTTTGTTTTCGCATCGTTCCTGCCCCCTTGCTCCGGCGGGGCTGCAAATAACCGCCGGTACGACAAACTCCGCCCACGTTGAGTCCCGCGATTCCGTGAGGCGTTGAGGTCACCGGCCCCTAGTTGATTCTTGGCACTTTATGCGCTCCGTGCATCCTGTGCCTAGTCGCGTTATAAAGTGCCACCCTAGCACTTCCCCCAACCCTTTTGATTACAAAAGGGGTAGGCAGTGCCCCAAGTGTGGAAAGTCACTATTTCACATACCATTTATTAGACAGGGCCGTATATTAGATTACCTGACTGACGTAGGTAGGTCAATATGTCCGACAAGAAACAGGGGGAGCCTCCCCCCCCATCTAGAAAACCACCGGACCGAAAAGGTGTGTTGGAACGACCACTGGCTGTGAGGGATCTGTCGAACCCGGAGCGCACTAGAATAGTGTCATCCTTTTCGCAGATCCCTCAAAGAAAACCCGTCTCGCCACGGAAGGACCCCGCACCGGGCGTCGCGCTCACGCCGGCCGTGTCTGAGCACACGGTTAGGCAGGAACCGTCGCCCCAGCAGCAGCGGGCAAATAAAACGGCGAGACGCCATACTCCTCCGGAAACGGAAGCCTCCTTGTATGAGAAGAGGCAACGGATTGGCTCCCAACCGTCTTCCGATGAAGCACCAACCTCATCAGAGGAGGACGAAGAGTACCACAGAGTGACCACAAAGAAGGTGCTAAGATCGCCACCCAGGTCACCTTCTCCACCGCAACCCCCCCCCCCCCCGCTCTATAACACCGGATCGGCGAAGCCATGATTCGGCCCAGTATGAGCAGGGGGGTGAGGAATCTTTCAGTTGGGGGTCAACCACGTATGCCACCCTCGCTGCATCCGCCGGCCGATCATCGCCGGTGGCAACAATAAATCCGTCCGGGCTTCCACAGGACGATGGCCAACGGCCATCTACCAGTTATGCCCATATGGTAGCTGCACCAGCAGTACCACGACCACCACCGGCGGCAGCGCCTACTGAGAAGCCTGCCGACCAGGAGAAGGGCCGTTACCCACCCATAGTGGCCGAATGCCTACCAGACTGGACGAGGCATTTTAAGGAGCTCAACAAAATGTTGGGCCACCCCATAAATGCCCGTCCGTTTGGGAAAGGTGTCAGATTTACACCGCAAAGTGCTAATGAATTTCGCACAGTACAGCGGTACATGGTCGATTTATCTAAGAAAACACCAACACTGTCGTGGTACTGTTATACCCCGGAGGAGGACAAGCCCACTAAAGTGGGCATCCGGGGCCTACCAATGGGCACGGACTCCAAGGACATAGAGGAGGCTATAAGGGCTAAAGGCTTCCCCATTAAATATGTGAAGGCAATACCACCTCGTAGAAGCAGACCTGGCTGCGTCTACTTTGCCCAACTGGACCACTTGAGCCTGGAGCAGCTCCAGGACCTTTATAACATCGACGAGCTCCTCTACATGAGAGGGGTCGTCATCGAGGCCTGGCAAAGAAAAGCAGGACCAGCCCAATGCCACCGATGCCAGGCCTTCGGGCACGCCTCTGCCAACTGCTTCAGGCCAGTGAGATGCGTGCGCTGTGCCGGGGAGCACATAGCAAGCCTTTGCCCTCGGGGTAGAGAAGAAGAACCGAAATGTGCCAACTGTGGCAAAAACCACACGGCAAATGACCGCCGATGCCCAGTCCTAAGGAGGACTGCTAGGAGGCAGGGGTTAACCTTACCGGGACTACTCCCGGAGGCACCAAAAAAGGCCCCCCAGAGTCGCCCGAAAGCTGTTACCATTCAGCAGGACGGGTGGACCACCATCACCGGGAAGGGCAGGCAACCAGCCCCCCCCCCCCACCCGTAACATCCCAGGAAACGGTGGAACCCACGACGACCAGGGCAACCACCGGGGCGACTCTACAGCCTCCCGCCAATCCTGCCACAGAACGGCAACCCTCAAAGAAGAGGAGGCGGGAGAGAAGTAGGAAGAAGGCGCAGCCTCCTCAGGCTGTTACCTCTACCCCGACACCAACAGTATCAGTAGCCTCGCAAAAGGCGCAGATTACTATGGAGACAACAAACGTGGGTACAGTGCCAGAAAGGGCCCTACCAGAACGTAGGGCCCGCTCTAAATCTAGAGCGCGCTCAAGCCACAAGCCAAGAAGGCAGGACCAGGAGCAACCACACCCGAGACAATTGCCAACGCCTTCTTACAGGAGAACACCTTCCACCGGCCTCGAAACAGCAGATGCAATCCAACGTCTGGTTGGTATTGCCATCGAGGTCGGCACGCAAGTCCTGGCTGATATAAGAGCCGGGACAGACCCAGTGACAGCGATAATGAAGGCGCTGGCAAACCTTCTTGCCCGGCATTACGGAGGAGAGTAATCTGCGCCTCCTCTATTGGAACCCGGACGGAATACAGCAGAAGCTGCATGAACTCCGCACAGTCGCCCAGCAACAGGATTTACACATCATCTTGCTGGGAGAGACAAAGTTGAATCCAAAGACGCATATTAAGCTGCCGAATTATCACATCTACAGGAGGGACGAGGTCACTGCTCAAGGGGCCGCCTACAGAGGAACGGCGGTTCTAGTGAGGAGGGACATCCTCCATCAAGAGCTGGAATTACCACCTTACCAGACTATGCGCTCTATCGGCATAAAAATGGAGGCGGCGGGCGAGGAACTTAGAATCTACGCGACATACCGCCCGCCAGGGACTCCATTTTGCTCCTCAGACATCCGGACGGTGATGGAAGGCGACACACCCACAATTGTCGCCGGGGACCTAAACGCTAAACACCCGACGTGGGGGTCCAGAGTGATCACCCCGCCGGGTCATGAACTATATGAAGATGCGGAGAAGAACTCGTATGACGTTTTGGGTCCCGAGGAACCAACACACGTTCCTACTGACCCAAGGAGGAAACCGGATGTATTAGACATCGTGCTCACTAGGAACGTCAACTATCCGATAGTGGTAGAAGTGCTGTACGACCTTTCTTCACAGCACCTCCCGTTACTGATAACCCTTGGCCTGAAGGCGGTGACTACGCCGCCCAGAGCGTTTAAGACACGTGTCGACTGGAGGCTCTACTGCCAACACCTGCAGCAGAGACCTCCAGCACACCAGCCGATAAGCACAGCGGACGACGTAGAGGCCGCTGCAACTAGAATTACCAAAAACATCAAGGAGGCCCTCCACGCGGCCTCTACGATCGTCCCGATCACTGCCAGGCGAGACGATCTGCCGCTTAACATATGCGTGCAGATCAGGCGCAAGAGAGCGTTAAGAAAGCTCTGGGCGCGTACTCGCTGCCCCAGATTAAAGACCCAGCTCAATACAATCTCGGAGGAACTGTCGGTTGCAGTCCAGGCCTTCAGAGGCGACGCCTGGGATCGGCGCATCAGCAAGGCTGAAGAGCAAGATGCGTCGCTCTATAAACTGAACCGGCAGTTAACCAGAACCAAACCTCCCGTTTGCCAGCTGATAGATAACAGAGGCAAACGCTGCTACGATGCCAAGGGCAGAGCGGATATCCTAGTCGAGCACTTCGAGGAGCAATTTATGCCGAACCCAGCAAGTGCGGAGTTCATGGAGCTTCATGCCAGGAAGGAAAGTCGCGTACAGGAGTTCCTGTCGTCGCCCGCGCCGCCTCTTGCAGGAGAGTGGTTCATCTCCCCCGCTGAATTGCGGAGGACAGTAACCCGCCTGCAACCGAGGAAGGCGCCGGGGCACGATGGGATTACCAACGCTGCACTCCGACAGCTGCCCAATAGAGTCATAGTAGAGCTTGGTCGACTCTACAATGGGATATTGCGGACATCCCACTTCCCGGAGGACTGGAAAAAAGGCAGAATTATCGTCTTGCCGAAACCCGGGAAGGACAGGCGTAGAGCTGCCAGCTACAGGCCGATCACGCTATTACCACACATAGCTAAACTGTTTGAAAGATTGCTGCTGAGACGTCTCCGTCCGTGCATCCAACTTCGGGCGGAGCAGCACGGATTCAGGAGGGGTCACTCTACAGTCACACAATTGACTAGAGTGCTGCACCTGCTTGCGGCAGAGTACAATCGTGGCCGCATATCGTTGGGCGTCTTTCTCGACATCGAGAAGGCGTTCGACCGGGTGTGGCACATAGGACTACTATATAAGCTGAAAGAACAGACCAGTGTCCCTCTTGCTATGTTGCGGTTAATGGCGTCTTTCCTGGAAGACAGGAAGTTCTACGTCTGCGTAGAGGACGCCGAGTCCGCAACCAGAACCATCAGAGCCGGCGTTCCACAGGGCAGCTGTCTGTCACCAGTCCTGTACGCGGCTTATACCAACGACATACCCACACTGGCAGGCAGGCTTCAAGAGTGGGAGGACGACGTCGAGCTGGCGCTATACGCGGACGATAGCGCCTATTTCACCTCGTCCAGAAGAGCCCACATAGCCACTGCCAAGATGCAGCGTCTGCTGGACCTGCTGCCACCATGGCTGGATGAGTGGAGGATGGTCGTCAACGTTGGTAAGACGACCGCTCTGCTCACCCGCCGTCTCAGAAATTTTCCACCTCCGCTGACCCTCAACGGTCAGGAGATTGCGTACCAGAAGGCTGTAACTTACCTTGGGTGCAGGATCGACAGCGCACGTCGACTTCGTCGTCCGCCGGGCCCGATGTGCGCGGGTGACGCTCTTGCCGGTCCTGGCATCCAAGCTGCCAACTCGAACTAAGCTCCGGATATACAAGATATATATCCGGACCATCATTACTTACGCTGCACCGGCCTGGTACGCACTTCTGAGCGACCCTCTGAGGCGGCGACTACAGGCCCAGCAGAATCTGACTCTAAGAACGATCGTCGGAGCAGGTCGCTACGTCCGGAATGACGTGATAGCGGCTGACTTGAAGGTCGAGAGTATCTACGACTTTGTGGCCCGGTTAGCGCGCGGCATGTTTGACCGTGCCGATAACGGGCCACACGAACACCTTAACGGCTTTGCGCCGTTACACACCCGGCCACCGGACGGCCGACCTCTTCCAAGAGAACTCCTCTCTATATGTGATTAGAGAGTCGAGTAACAACCCACAATGCCGCTGAAAGGCCAACTTCGACTTTTACTGGACAACCTCTCTTTTTCCCGTAATTAACCAACTACGGGAAAAATACTATCAAGCACGGATTAACCCGGAAATTACTGTACAATGCCTAAAAAAGGCTATAAGGACTGCCCATAGTGATGGGCCATGAGGAACATCCGGGCAATGGGGTATACCCCGAGGCCCGACACCTGCATTGTCCCACGGGACATTGTAGACGACAATCAAAGAACGCGCTTTGCTTGTTTTGTTTTATTTGTTAATTTTTCTGTTATTGTTATTGTTTTTGTTAAACTGTTATTTGTTGTGTATACTATCCTTAGAAGATCGTCTCTTGCTCTTCTCAGAGCAAGCCCTTGTTCTTTTCAGAACATAGGGACCCCAGCTTCTGGAATCGCCAGTCCTCCCCATCTGCCCCCAAGGCCCTGTTCTTCTCAGAACAGGGACCTCCAAGTTTCATAGATTAAAACGTCATCCCCCCTGTCCAGATCAACATGTCTTCCATAGATGCTAGCCAAATGTTGGCTCTTTTTCAGCAATTTTTAAAAACCCAAGGCGTAGCCCTTGATAGCTTCTCAATTGAGCTTACCCCCTGTGCCCCTAAGGCATGCGTCCCCCCGCCCGCAGTCGCTGCTTTCCTCGCGACCCAAGCGGCTGCCCCGCAGTCCGACTCACCCGTGTCCCCCAACTCCGATATGGAGCACTCGGACACCACGTCCGTTACCTCATCCTCCCGGAAGAGGACCGCCCTCAGCTCCACCGGCTCCTCGGATTCTTCCGACTCCGAAGGAACCATAACCGACTCCCAAGCCGAATTCACGTTAGTAAAATCCAAGCGCGGCCCGAAACGCGCTGCCACTTCTCGCACTCCCCCCGCCTCAGCTCATCAAAATTATACCGGCGTCTATAGAAGACTTCCGAAACATAACCCGCCTATTCACGGCCGAGCGTGTGTCCTACCACACATACGCCCTCGCCGAAGAAAGGAAAATCAAGGCAGTCCTCCGCGGAGTTCCCTATGAACTCGCAAACGAAGACATTCTGGAAGACCTCAAATCCCAAGGCTTCCCCATTGAAGGTGTGCATAAAATGCACAGCAGCAGGGGCGAAAGGTTTAACCTCGCCCTCCTCGTTCTCACCAATGTGCCGGAGGCGAAGGCCATTTTCCGCGAGGTACGCACTGTGTGCGGCCTGTCGCGTGTTAAGGTCGAAGCCCCTCACCGGCGCGGTTACCCAGCGCAGTGCCACCGCTGCCAACTATATGGACACGCGGCAGCCAACTGCTCAGCTCCACCCAGGTGCATTAAGTGCCTAGAACCCCATCACTCGAAAGAGTGCCCACGGCCCAAAAACGCCGAATCCCCACCCTCATGTGTCCTCTGCGGACAAACAGGCCATCCGGCCAATTTCAGAGGTTGCCCTCGCGCCCCTCGCGCCCCTCGCCCACCTCCGAGCCGCAAAGCTCCACCACAGGTCAATGACCGAACCTTCCCGGCTCTTGTAAGCCGCAAGCCCAGCCAGGGCCAGCCCCTACCTCATCCCCCTCAGGGCTCATCTCAGCCCACACAGGGCATCTATCGGCCCCCACAGGGCCCCTATCGGCCACCTCAGGGCCCTCTTTGGCCCCTTATGAGTCTCCCGCTCTCTCAGCCAGCGCCGCTTCCAATAAACCCCCGGTTCCAAAAGGAATCAAATATCCCGCGGCCCTCCGCCGACCCAAAAAAACAGACAGACTCTGTTGTAGAGTCTCTTAACCTAGTGTATAACACACTCAATAGAATCAATTTGGACGAAATCCTCATCCTTGCGGGTAAACTGAGCACAGCTCAGACCCCTCAGGGCCGCCTCCTTGCTCTTACCGAGCACATCAACCTTCTAAGGTCCTTGTAATTAAATTATGCCGGAGCCCTCTGCTCCCGCAATATCTCACGGTCGTATCAAACCAAAGGGTTTGTCGCTTGTTTCATTCAATATCCGCGGTCTGCGAAATAACCTCCTAGAGCTTAGGCTTTTTCTACGAGATCGCGAAGCCGATCTCTTACTCCTACAAGAGACCCATCTCAGCCCCAAGGTCTCTAAAGGCCTTACTATTAAAAATTATTCATTTATACGTAACGATAGACCCGACCGCAAAGGCGGCGGCACTGCCATCTATCACAAAAAGTCCCTTCATTGCTCCCACATATCTACTCCATCGCTTACCAGTATGGAAGCTACTATCACTAGACTAGCCATGACTGGACACCAGTCAATCATTATAGCCTCTTGCTATATCCCTAGCGGAACCCTCCCCGTCAAGAGTGACTTCGAAGCCATCCTTGCATTAGGCGACTCAGTCATTATGTTTGGAGACTAACTCCAAGCATACTGAATGGGCCTGCCGCACTACTACCAGTAGTGGCAAGGTGCTGCTCAGTATCACTCAGTCTCTCGACCTGACTGTCTACAGCCCCCTCACTGCCACCCACTATCCCGACATTGTTACCTACGCTCCTGATGTGCTAGATTTTGCTCTAGTTAAAGGAGTTTCCCTTAACCTTAGAGCAATCGAGCCTCTCGACGATCTAGGATCCGACCACCGTCCTGTATCCCTCCTTCTTGGCCATCAGCCGTCTCCAACTCCCACTTCCAAAATCTACACTGACTGGAAGGGCTTCAAGAAGTCTCTAGCCTCGGCTATAGACTCTCCGGACCCTCCCATAACCCTTTCTTCCGACGCCCTCGACAGTGCGGGGAAAATAGACACCGCGGTCGAAAATCTCACCTCACTTATAACATCCTCTCTTAAAGAGAATGAAAAAGTTGTCCCGGTTGCTAAAACTAGTCTTCCCCTAGATATTAGCAACCTGTTAAAAGCCAAAAAAGCTGCCCTCCGTAGAGCTGCACGCTATCCCACTCCCGAATATAGACTCGCGGCCCACCGCCTTCAACGCAAACTGCGTTACCGCCTCCAAGACTACAGAGACCACGAAAAGGGCAATCTCATGGAGAAAATCTCTCCCTCTCACACAGCGTACTACCGGATGGCGAGAGCCCTCCGGATAGACGCTATAACCCATACTCCCCCTCTGTCTCGTCCCGACGGCTCCATTGCCTTCGAAGACGAAGAAAAGGCTGAGTGCTTCGCGGACAGCGTTGCCGCTCAATGCTCTCCCAGCTCACAACCCACTGACCCCTTACACATCCAACAAGTGGAGGACGAGGTCCGACGCAGGAACTCGCCCCCTACCGCCTCTGACCCTATCTGTGTCCAAAGATGAGATTTTATCTACCATCAAAGGACTTAAGCCCAAAAAAGCACCGGGTGCGGATGGTATCTCCAACCAAGCCCTCAAACACTTCCAGGAGCAGGTAATCGCCTTACTGGCCATTATCTTTAACGCCTGCTTCGAATTCAGTTTCTTTCCTACCTCTTGGAAAGAGGCAACTGTCATTGGCATTCCCAAGCCAGGCAAACCTCTCCACCTCCCCTCCAATCACCGTCCCATCAGCCTCCTCAAGGCCATGGGCAAACTTTTCGAACGAGTCATTCTCGTGCGCTTGAGGCGCCATTTGTTTCCCACAGACGGCGACCCTCTTGTCATCCCACAACAATTCGGGTTTCGAGCCAAACACTCGTGCCCCCAACAAGTTCACCGCATAGTGGAATACATCCTCAGCGGTTTTTACCCTCGCCGTCAAAAAACCATTGCGGTCTTCTTTGACATTGCCAAGGCATTCGACAGAGTCTGGCACGAGGGCCTTATCTACAAACTGTACGACTTAGGCCTCCCAGATCGTCTCGTTCGCCTTGTAGCCTCCTATCTGAAGGATCGTACCTTTCGTTTTAGACACGAAGGCACGCTATCCTCTACCCGTCAAATAAAAGCCGGTGTCCCTCAAGGCTCTGTGCTTGCTCCCCTCCTATACATACTATTCACCATCGACATCCCTATGCCGTCGAATGGTGTCAAACTAGCCCTCTTTGCAGATGACACAGCCCTTTACTCCAAAGGCAACTCACTACCACAGATTCGGAACAAGATTCAAAAGTCAGTAAGCGACTTAGGAGCTTGGTTCCAAAAATGGCGTATCGACGTAAACCCGGAGAAAAGCTCCGCCGTTTGCTTCGAATATAAACGACGTCGTCTCACCACCACTCCGCCAATCAGGATGTTAGGAACCCCTGTCCCATGGCAAACTAAAGCCAAATACCTAGGCGTCACCCTTGATGCAAGACTCACTTTCGAGCCCCATATCAAGAAGGTTACTCGCACCACACGTTTTTACATGGGTAGGCTCAACAGCATGTTGGGCAGACACAGTAAAATGTCCCTCCGCAACAAGCGAACCCTATATAAGGTCTGCATACGACCTGTCATGACCTACGCGGCCCCCATTTTTGCACATGATAAGCCCAAAGCTATAAATGAACTTCAAATAGTTCAAAATCTGTTCTGTCGTAGGGCCACTAACTCGCCCTATTATGTCCGTAATGCCGACCTACATCGAGACTTAGAGCTCCCAACAATCCAACAGTTTCTTAAATCACTCTCTGAGAGATTTTTCAAAGCCTCAGAGTCCCACCCAAATCATCTCATTCGTGAGACAGCTGCCTATGCAGCCCCTATTCACACTCGCTATAGTGTGCGCAGACCGAGAAACTCTCTCTCGGACCCCCCCAACAAGCTTTCGGCTGACCTGAACTGCCTCCTGGCGGCTCAGGCCGAGCCTCCATAACACATCCATTAATCTGCCTTAGTTAGGCACTCTTCTAAGCGGCTTTTCGCCGCTTGCGCCCTCCTTTCTGCCAAGGAGGGTCGCGTTCGTATACGGCTTAGAGATCTCTAGTCAGATCGTTAAGCCATTTCCTAAAAGGCGGTGTTTAGTGGGTAAAAGTCTCCACATAACCACGCAGCCGGCTGCGTGGTATGCTATGAGCATTCACCGCCTCCCTCCACCGCTTTCCGGAGGGTTGCCCATAATTGCTTCGGGCGCAAAAAAAAAAAAAAAAGGAGGGAGAGCAGTGCCCGCCCGCCGTAGGAAAGCGCAGGCACCGAGATCGCCGTAGCGGCTGAGGCTGGGAAAAATCCGAAGCTGCGAAGGCGAGCCCAGGTGCCTGTGCTTCCCTACGCTAGGGCGGAGGCACTGCTCATCTCGCAGCGCCGGAGCTGCCACGGAGCGCCGGAGCACAACTTCCCGGCTTCTTATCCCCCCTAGTCTCCAAAATTAACAAAATGTACTCGATACCAAGTAGTATTGATACTTTTGATACGATACTTGGTATCGAGTACGTATCGATACTTTCAAAATATTCGAAACCCTACACTAATTGACGTTTGACATCAATGATTTGTCAAATTCATTTTGTAATTGGTGTAATTGCGTGTTATTTGCAAAGTAGTAGTAAAAGTTTAAAAAAAATATATCTCATGAACCGTAAGTTTCCGCAACCTAAAACTTTGCAAAACGCTTTCTTTTAGTGAGTACTATCTACAAAAAAATATGGGCTTTGAAATCGATGGTCCATATTGGAAATATTAACCAGAACAGTAATACGTCAGCGCCATATTATGAGAATTGCTAGGAAAAATATAATTTTTACTCACTGAAAATCAAAACAAAAAGAAAACATTTATTTTTCTTTTACTGTCAATGGGTGCGTTTGGCAGAAAAAAGCTCTAGCAAGCGCTTGTAAGCAAAATGGCAATCGTAAGCGGTAAGCGCTGTCAAATCGTAAGTAGGTATTTTCCTCCAGGACACGATGTTAGTTTTAACTGGGGAATCTGACCTAATTTAAATATATATTTGTAAAGTATTCATATTAAAAATTTATATATTTGTTTATTCATGTCATTATATTACTTTAAACTAATATTGCACAAAACAACTTATAAACTCTACTTAAAACAAACAAATTAAATAAACAAAATGGCGGATTGTGTCAGCGCTACTGAAGTAGCAATCGTGTCCTGGCCGAAAACTATTTTAGCGCTTATAAGTGCTTGCTAGCGCTTTTTTCTCCCAAACGCACCCAATGATATGCTAATACAATAACCATAGACTACTGATAATAACGTAGAAAATTACGACAGAGATAGTTATCTTCCTATCTCCTATCAGTTCCTTTCAATCCTTTCAGTATATTAGAAAGTACTCTATGCTTCCTACGGATTACTATACTTACTACTCCTCTTAGTAGTCTGTGTTTACTACCTATATATAAATATATTTATTTATATTTACATTATATTACTTATAATAAATATTATAATAAATATATTATTACTATATTTATTTATTATATTTATGAAACAAGACATTTATCTGGCAAATGGCAATAATAAAAAACTCAGATTCGAATCGAATATCCTATAATCCAGTGTGAGTCTTCATAAAGTGCACATATCAAAACTAGGGAAACTACACATAATTTCATCGACGGAAATATTATACAAAAAATTATAAAAATTTTTTTTTATGAATATTTTAAAATTTGAAATTGCATCTGCCAACCCTATGTAAATAAATTATTATAACTTTTAAACGAAATTTCCTATCAAAGTGGATTGAATTTTTAAATGACTGTCAATAATAAGCCGTAACAATAAAGTAGAAATTTCCAAAAAAATTAACGTCATAAAATTAGAATAAAGAGGTTTTTTATTAAAATCTGGTATTTTCTTTTCATCATTTTTACATTAACTTTAAAATTTCTCGAAAAATCGTACCCTTAATCCTACTTTCTTTAAATCTTATGTTATTCTACATCATATTAGCTTTCTAATGGCAAAAAATGCACGTTTATTACTCAGATACAACTTTATTAATTAGCACTTAAAAAAAGCATACAACTCAGTTAAGCACCGTTGCAGGTAGATAGAACTACATTTTTAGGAATAAAACTAGATTTTATCTACATAAATCATTTATTATTTATTAAAACAATGACTCACCCAAAAAAAGGGTCTCTACCTGCCTGATAAAAAATGGCGGGTGCGTGCGTGAGTACGATGCGCAAACGCGAGGGCTTTTTCAAACACTCGTGGAAATGGTTGCATTTGAGTAATAAACGCGCATTTTTTACCATTAGAAAGCTAATATGATGTAAAATAACATAAGATTAAAATTATATAGGATTAAGGAGACTATTTTTCGAGAAATTTTAAAGTTATTTTAAAAAGGATGAAAAAAATACCAGATTTTCATCAAAAACCTCTTTATTCTAATTTTATGACGTTCATTTTTTTGGAAATTTTTACTTTATTGGCACGGCTTATTATTAAAAATTTATTTCATTTTGATAGGACATTCAGTTTAAAAGTTACAACAATTTATTTAAATAGGGTTAGCAGCTGCAATTTCAAATATTAAAATATTCATAAAAAAATAAATAATTTTTTATAACTTTTTTTAATAATTTTTCCTTCGATGAAATTATATGTAGTTTCCCTGGTTTTGATATGTGCACTTTATAAAGACTCACAATGCCTATACATAGAATCTATTATCGATTAAATCGAGAATTAAAATATCAATTTTCATTAAATTTATTATTAGAATTAATCTTGACATTTTCAAACTTTAGTTTCCAGAATTTGCGATTTTTTCTTAAATTGAACTTTTATATTTACATATACCTACCTTATGATTTATGTTTAATTACAGGCTCTGGGGCATTCCATCTTAGTTGCCGAGGTATATGTAGCGATCTTTGGTTATGTTGTTAAAATTCACATCAGACAAGTCTGTGTGGTTTGAGACCTTTACCTGCCTTAATTTGCTAATCGTAAAAACCACAACTATTCAATTTAGTTTAGAGTAATGGTGGTTAATATAGGGCATAGCGTCATATTATAGCGCGCTATCTTTCCATAGCACAAAGCGCGTGCATTTATAGCTAACGGCTATTAGTTCTAGCAGCAGCGCTGTTGAGAGTGGACGTGTGACCCAAATTTGCTCTAGCAGTACGCTATTCATCGCGCGTGACCTAATTTAGTGTTAGACGTTATTTAGTTAGCGTATACTGTACACTTAAAAATGATCGAGGGACACGGTTGTCTGCTACAAAAGTAGCATAATTAATGTTTTTTATTGTAAATAAAATACAGAATGTTAGTGTAAACACCGTTGTCCTTGAAACCGGTGTATTGGTTTCACTTATAGAACGTAAATTCAATGAAAAATAACAACATTTTTTAATAAAATCTCAATTTTTCCTTAATTCCTCAATTTTTGCTTGTCCTAAGCCAGGATGAAAGTATGAAGGAAAAGTTACATCGCAAGTTAAGTGTACCTACTATATAACAACATAAAAATACAATACTACTAGTATTGTATTTTTATGTTGAATGTTGTGAAGGTAGCTAGAGCGGGCGGTGGTCTTTACAGTGATTATGTCACTCGGGCGCATAGGGTGTCCATGAATTTACGGACGGTGTCGAACAGAATCATTTTAATTTTAAGAAAGAAAATAGCGTTTTTTTTTTTTCAAAATCGGATAAATATTTTCATATTAAAGACAACTACCTATGGTTTCAGTGACAACGGTGTTTACACTTACACATTGTATATACAAACTTGTATATATAACAGTGTATGTAAATATTTAATTTTTGTTTAACAATCAATAAATTTTTAATTACGCTTTAACTGAATTATAATTTAGATTAAGGTTAAAATAACGCTTATATCGATTATATTTATTAGATATTCGTAAGCCTGAAAAGTATGAAAGAGTGTTCATTGGTTCTTTTATACTACTTTATTTCATTTTAGTTTATAATGCGACTTATTACGAAATAATGTTCTTATATAGCACGCGGTTTATCCTACGAATGGTGCTACGAAATTTAGCGTACTGCAAAACTTTACGCTCTTGCTGACCTCCCACACGCTTTCTTATAAATAGTGCTCTATAACATAGCGTATTTAATATCGCGCTAGAAATTTATAGTCTGTAGCGTGCTATTGGTTTAAAGTTGTTTTGAACAACTCTAGCTTTAGAGTCTGTTTCATGAACAAAAGTGCCACGGAAATGTGCAAACTAAAGTTCAATGTTTGGAATTTGACACCAGATGTCAAACTTCGTGGTATAATGAATTTTTTCCAGATTTCGATAGGCCATAAGCTTGATTAGATAAAACATAGTAAATTATTTTAGTGATATCTGTAACGGTAACATAGTCTATCCTAGCGCTGAGATCAAACTTAGTGAACTCAAAGCTAGTTGGAGACTTTTGAACCGTTTAAACGCCCTGGGCTGTAAAAGCAGGGTCGTTTTAAGATGGGTTCCGGATCACGAGGGTATTGTAGGCAACGAATTTGCCGACAAACTCGCACGGGAGGGCTCAAAGTGCACACAATTTGGACCCGAGCCATTTTGTGGAATCTTAAGAAGCCTAGCCCGATTGACCCTAGAAACTCTTTATCACAATAAATCACTTAATATCTGGTCTGATACACCAGGCTTAAAACATTCTAAAACCTTAATCCGGGCTTTTGATCGTAAATTCTCTTCAGAATCCCTGGAATTAAGTAAAAATAAATTGCGCATTCTGGCAAGAGCCCAAACTGGACCCTGTTGTCTTAAAAAGCACATGTCCATCCTGGGACTAAGCAACTCAAGGATGTGTCGGTTCTGTTCCGTAACGGAAGAAACGCCTCTACACATCCTAACCGTTTGCGGACCCTTAATGCGCAGCGCAACGTCTGGGACACTATCTACTCCGCCCAGAAGAAGTGAAATTGCTCACGGCTAAGCAACTCTTTCGATTCATTGAAGACATAGGGCTTAGCAGTGAACTATAGCCATAGCAGCGATCACAATAGATCTTCTAGGTCGCAGTGATACTGGTCTCTTTACCTAGACACATAATTAAAAAAAGGTAACATAATTAAATGCTTAGTAATTCCATCAATATTTTTTTTACTTTTATTTTATATTTACACGAAATAAGAGTATTTAAGGAAAGAAAAATATTTATGAAAAAATGAAATTAAAAATAAAATTATACAAATACGAAAAGAGCTATACGTCTATATAGCATCCGGCCTTGACTGGCAGTGTCTGTATGCTGTATGAGAACTTTATCGCTAGTTCTTGAATCAGATGAATCAATCCGATTCGAGAGGTTTTTGGATCGATTCATTGAATCGATGCGGTGCTCCGTATCGATCTAAATTATATATAATATCGATTATTTTACTCCAGATAATCGACTTTTCGATTAATCGATTTTAGATCGACATGTCTACAGAGTTGACCAGTGCTGCCAATTTGACGGATTTCCCACTAGATTTGGGGTATGTTCTGAAATACAACGCAGTGTCGTAGACAGAGAAACCTATAGACAAATTGACGCCTTCTTTCGCATTCGCACACGAAAAAGATAGATTTATGCATACGTCTTGCATAGAAATGAGACAGAGCGGTGTGATTGTTTGTCCCTTTCTCCGTGCTGGTTTTTTTGTTTAGCAAACACTACAGTTTGCTAAACAACTTTGATAGCGTAGCTATTTGAGGAGTTTACAAGTTGGTTTAAGTGAGAAAAAAAGTGTTTTGTGACCTTAAGATTGGTGAATCTTGTTCAGTTCAGTTCTTAGAACAATTAAAATTTTTATTTAAATGTGTTTAAAAGTCATAAAGATTATTGTATAACCTAAAAATTCGTTATCGTCCTTTCTCACTCGAGGCCACGCCGATCATTAGTCTATAGGTTTCTCTGTCTACGCGCAGTGTACTGTCCAAGGCAAATGACATCATAAATCGACGCTATACTGGTGATTCGTTCCAAAACATTGGACAGTATATGACGTCATACTTTTGCGCCATTTAGAAAACTGTTGGCGATTATTTTGTCATTTTGTGATCCAAAAATCATTATAACCTCCTAATAGATATACCAGTAATTATTCTATATTTTTTTTGTATTTGAATAAATAGAAACAAATTCTGGCATGCTTCATTCAGCGCATACACAATTGAAAAAAATTTATTGTGGCCGGATATCCGATGCAATATGGTGGCGGCACGCCATTACAATATAGTGTCAATTGATGACGTCATTAGCATTTAACAGTGTACTGTGTTGTATTTCGGAACATACCCTTGATGGGTCATCAAGGTGGCAACGGGAAAAGATTGTGTTTAACGGCTAACGGATTTTTTAACGGGACGGTAATAGGTATTAAAAAACGGATGTATATATTTTTTTGTTGGTAGATTTAATTCTGAAAAATAATCCATGTGTGTCAAGAATCGATATCAAATCAATTAATTCTCAATATTTAGGGGGGAATGAATAATCGAAAATTCCTACTTGACGGGTTTTGGCGGGTTTATAGTAGACGTGGGCGTTATTTCACGTCACTAGATACAGTAATTGGCTACGCGGCATGTAACCGAATCACTAGTTTCGAGTCATGTTAGAAGTAGTGATTTTTGTAAATGCGTGATTATGATTACTGTTAACCGTGATTATTGCGGGAGTCGACTGTCGGTCGCTCGAGCGCAAAGCGCACATGTGGCATACAACAATAAACAAACCATCGTATGTAACAGTTTTATTATACGTTTAATTTTCATACGTAAGACTATAGACATAAACAATAAAATAGAGTAATCTCTGTTTGTGGATATTTAACGGTTTGTGATTCCGGAAAGCGAGTCACATTGAATGTAACTAAAATAATTTTTAAAACATTTTTGACGGAGTCATGAACTCGTTTATTCATAAAATTAAAATAAAACTAAAAAATGAGTATAAAAAATTTAAAAATTTAAATGTTTATAATATTATAAAACTTAAAAACTGTGTGTAAATAGCCAAACAAACAAACAAATTAATTGTACAGTGTAAATAAAAGTGCAAAAACAAATGACAGTGAAAACGTTGAAAAAGTGTAAATAAACTGTAAGTAAATATCAATAATCATTGTATATACAATCAAATTGACTAGTAAATATGCATGCATTAATAATTTTATGAAAATATTAGTGTCATAGTAAACGCAAATCAATCATAAATACATTTAATGCAGTCTGTCCTAAACCTGAATAAAGTATGAAGGGAAGTTAATTTATTGATTTAACAGAAAACAGTTACTGTATAGCTACAAACACGGATTGTGATTTTCGTTTCGTGTGTAACTGTATAGTTGGTGGTGATATTTATGCAAACAATCACAGTAGCCCAATAAAAATAGCCAGTTACAAAAATCACTAGTTTTGAAACAGGTGACGCCGATCAAGTCACTTGTTTCGTTACGTTTCTTGAAAATGACGTAACGTAGCTTGCTACATATTTATTTATCTATGGTAACGACCCAAGTCTAGTTTAAAGTGTTCTCTACAACGGAAGCCAGATTTTAATGTTGGCAGCACTGGAGTCGACCAGGCTTATATATATTCTTCGCTCCGAATACGAAGAATTATTCAGTCAGTAGTGGTCAGTAGTTCAGTGCCACAGATTACTGTGCATGTTCAGTACTATTTGTACATTAACCGAAAGTTGTTTTGTGTTGCACCTCAGTTTATTGCAATTTTAAATAAGTTTTGTAAGGGCGATGTCTACAACGACAAGGTAAGGAATTAGTTTTAATGTTGATAATTCTTATCCAGAAAATTGAAGTATGTAGGTAATTTAACGTTTGCGCGTCCTAGTGTTGATGAAAGGCCTTATTTCTGAGAGGATAATGGAGTCGCTTCCCGCTGCCCTGTGTATTGGCGGACTTCGCATCTCCTTGATTTATTTTATTTGTTAGCATGCACAATTTAAGTGGTGCTGACAGGGATCGAAGTCGCGTTGCTGGCGTATTATAAGATAAAAGGCGAGGGCCACTTTTGCGTCGCTGTTGCTTTTGATTTTAAGTATTATTATATTAACTATTTATTTTTATTCGATTTCAAAATAATTATATTATTTTTTCGCTATGTTCACTATGTTGTGAACCACGTGCTAATAGGCGTTTCTTGAGTCTAAAATTATGAGACTACCGTCAAATGCCTTAACTTTGCGCGAAGGTTTTTGTGATATTTCTCGACAGGCATAGAAAAAATGATATTATATGACATTTAAAGAAAAAAATGCACTGAAATTATTGCACCTTGCAAAATAACCCAGGCCTACACATCATATTTTCTAAGATATTATTTCAAAATGGCCAGGCAAAGTTGTTGGCATTACCTCTACTTTGCCTAGGCAAAAATATCATAATTGAAAATTTGTTTCCAAATAAACAGATACCACTCTCTTATAATATTGGTTTATTATTCTTACTTATCAGTGTAAAACTGAATTTTTTTCTATTTAGAAGGTAGGCAAAGTTAGACAGACAGACATTTTGACTTTTATTCCTGTTATTGGAAATCTTTCAGTGTAACTAACACATAATACATCTTATATATCATGTTAAAAATTAAAAATCATCAACATTACTTGGTTTTAAAGTACCTAGGTATTTTATTTGTACTTAGGTACTCAATAAAATATTTATACTTACAAAATAATAATAATGAAATAAATAAAGTTTACAGGTAATCTTCTATTTCAATTGGGTATATATTACTTAGGTTTTAATAGTTTGACAACTTTGGCATGATTTTAGACTTTTTATAAATCAACATGATCAGGTAGGAACATAAATAGCTAAATTAACATTTTTTTTTATAGGATAGGGTGACAAACCAGCACACAGTCCACCTGATGGTAAGTGGTTGCTGTGGCCTGATACTCAATTACAAATCAAAATGCAGATGCATTGTCACTCATGGGGACTAAGATGGAATGCCTCTTTTCCAGTAAAAGGGTCTCCGGTTCTTTACACTCACCATACGAAACGCATCAGCATTAAGAGTGTGGTCCTTCCCCAGTCAAGCCAACCCATTCATGCTACAACTATACTAATAATAGCAGCATGGCTCTACCATGTATAACTAAATTATATTTTTAAAACAATTCAAAATTATGCTAATAGCTAAGATAAGTAAAAAGATCTTCATCCTGCATTAAAATGAAAATCACAAATTGTTTTAGTGCTTCATATGATGACAATTTTTTAGGTTTTATGAGATCAACCGGCATAATCGACGGAACTACTGATGACAATTTTATATATTTATTTTTGTTTTGAGAACTGTTATTTTTGTTTTGTATCATCTTCTACCTCTAACAATGATAGGTATGTTTAAAATTATTTAGTACGTAGGTTTGAGAATGTAGGTTCTATCTAAACAAATAGATGGCTGTCAAATGCTCCGTTCTGAAATAAAAATAACATATAATAATAAAATCAGAAAGTTTTGTCAGTTATTCATAAAAGCGACACAGTTTCTTGTCTTGATTTTACCAACTTAAATTTGTTTTGGAAGAACGAAACCAAGAGAGTGTGCATGCAAAAACCATGCATCTTCGTAAACTCCATTTTAATGATGTCCTTCAATGCAGTTTCTCTATATGATATTCGTTTGGATATAAAACACTGTTTAGGCACACGTTGCAGTAGGACCTAGTTAGTTTTAATTGGTATGTCCCTAATAAGAGTAATGTTACATCCTGCTCACTCAATCTTGGGAAATGCACATCATTGGCCTCTATTGGAAGTCTGCTCCTATATAGTTTAGTGTTTCTGCTTCTACATAATTGTACAATACATTTGGTGTTGTAAAATAAGTTTTTTCTGAAATTCTTTGTAGGAAAGCGTTTGCGTATTGACCATTTGTGATTGGGGTATGGAAGTTGCTTATTATTGCTGCTGCTATTTTAAAATAGGCAAACATAATACACTTTGTATTATTAAAATATTTTTGTGGCAACTGTTTAAAATTTGTTTTAAAGCGTCCATTAACTACATCTACTACTCAGTGGCATATTGAAATCATTCGGGTATCACTAGCTTAGGAAGTAGTAAACTGCAACTGTTCCGGGATCTTTGTCGGAGGTATGTGGAATTTGTAGCCACAATCTTAGATATAGTTCAATTTTTCCCTAAGCCCGTGGTATAAAATAAATATATGACGGCACAAGAAGAATGTGTAAAGAGTTACTAGTCATAGGCTTACACTCAGGGTTAAAGTAAGAACAGTAATAAAATCGGATGATGAATTAATAATATTGCTTTATGTTTTTTGTTTAGTGGATAGATCACACCTAACTAAAACTACTGAATCGATTTTGTTTTATGGTTGTCATTAACTAGTTGTTTTTGGCCTAGATACTGGGAAAATCGATCTGAAACTCAGATATTATAATTTTTTATTTTCAATTTCGAATAAAAAATCCATTGTCTTATGAAGAGTATATTTCAAAACGGACAAATATTAAGAGTTTGTGTTAAAAAAAAAATTTCTGCACTTGAAAAGAGCTATCCAACGATGTATGACTCTGACATGATTCAAAATGGGTAATATACACCCTTTCACTTTTGTATTAATGTAGATTAATACTATTCGGATATCCCTTATTGTCAAGTTAATTTGTCAATAGTTTTCTAAGTTCTGATATGCATTTTGCTTGGATCTAGTGAAATTTTATGCTGAATTTTTGCTGGAGACAACATGGTATGTAATAATTATCTTTAGCAATGCACTGAAGATAACACTATGTTATTAACAAACTAGCTTTTGCACGCACTTTCGTCGGCATAGAACTATAAGAAAAATACTTTCAGAATGTTTTTTTTTATTTATTTACCATATCACAAAGCATTACAGGAAAAAAACTATGCTAAAAAGTCGCATACAAAAAACCACTAAGGTTTGTGCTGACGCGACCTGAGTCGACATTATATTAAGTATAATTAATAATTAATTACGTTTGTAAGAAAGAAAAAGAGAAAGCATTTACAGCCTAATAGGACCTGAGCAAACGCATAAACGCTGTTTTAAGTAGTACCATTTTTTTTATAAGTTATCCAAAAAGTACAATTTAAGTATTTTTTAATGTTGTTTATATTTAATTTGTCGCAAAATTCTGGGGGTAGGTTGTTTATAAGTCGTGGAACAATCTGCCGTTTGTTCCCGTACATGTTGTTTGCACGGCTTGTCTGCATCTTGCGGCTGCTTACGGCGCGCGTACAAACGGGGTGCTTGATTTCTAATATTAAGTCTTCATTAAAAAAAGTGTTTTTTTAGTAGTAAATATTTGACTTGCGTATGAACTGGTAATATATTACAGTGCTTGAAGAGCATACTATCATCATTATGAAATTGACGTCGAATTTTGACTGTTACAATGTTTTTAAGGATTGTTATGTGCAGGTTATATATTTTGTTTAAATAAGTATATTTACGACCATAGCTACCTAAACCATACTGTATATACGGTTCTGCTAAAGAGTTTTATAAAATCATCTTAACTGGGAACGGAATTCTGTTCTTCGTGTTGTTAGAGTGGCCTTTAGGCAATAAGTTCAATTAATGAAAAACTTTTTTAAACTAAGTTTTTAAATAAGTTCTTCTTCTTCTTTTAAATTATGGATTCTCTTGATAGAATTCTGCCAGTGTAAAGTCAGTCATGGAAGTGACAAGTTAATAATATACTTAAGTGGCGATATTGAAAAAACCAGGGTTTTGAGGGGATATTAATTTGGACTTTGGAATAGTGATTACATTTTAAAAATTTAGACTGATGCCAATTACGTTGCCAAGAAGACAGAAGGCCGGAGTTTGCCTTTGGTAGGAGGTCATGTGCATAGAGGCATTGTCTAGGGATAGAGCCATTTTTGGTGGCATCTTTAGCTAAATTATCAGCAATTTCATTGCCCTGAATCCCGCAGTGACTAGGGATTCAAGCCAATACAATGTTCAGCCCTTTTTTATGACAATAGTTCAGAGACTTTCTAATATTTAAAATTAGGGGGTATCTAATCTTAGAGTGAAAAGAACTGGATACAATACATTGAAGGCAACTAAGGGAATCTGAGAAAATGAGGGTCCTTTTCATACCATGTGATTCTGCATATGAAACTGCCTCTAAAATAGCCAAAGCCTCACCTGTGAATACAGATGAGTCAGGGGGAGAGTTAAAATTTAAAATAATCCTGTATTTAGGGATCCACACTGTACACGCTACTAATCCATTGGCACTTAACTTTGAAGCATCAGTGTACGTAGTTAACCAGTCATGCCAATTTTGGAGGAGGAGTATATTTGTTATTAATTTGTTATTTGCTTCAATAGTATTTTTATCTATTCCGATATGTAGGATAATGTTTGGATTGAAAATTAGAGCCTCATATGGGATATTGTGATGCGTTACTAAGGGATTGATAAATTAGAGAGGGAAAGTTGTGCAATTTAATATAGCTTTTTATAATGCATGGCAAATCCTTGTGGGACCAATATGGGGAGTCCCTGACCAACCTATACAAGGAATGAAGTTTGGAAAGGAGAGGATGGAGTGAATAACATGCTACTTTAAACAAGAACCTATTTGAGAGATATTGCCTACGTAGAGATAGGGGGGCTCACACGTGGATGGTACATGGGTTGGCTGGTCAGCGCTGGCAGCTTAAGAACTTAGCCATCCGTCGATTGATGCTTTCCTACACCCTTGTTAGCAAGGACGCGGAGCTATGGGATTTCGAAAATCACAACCCTCCGGGGGTAAGACTTCGGTAGATGAACCTTGAAAATGCGCAAGGGTGCGCTCGTTAGGGTACAGAAGGACTCTCAGGTAACTCGTGGAGACGAGAACACTTGAGGCAGGTGCGGCATAGTTAACAGTCGATATTCCTGATTCTATAAATTAGATTGAAATGGATGCAAACGCTTAGCTCGAGACATGCTATAATTATGGTGGCAAAACATTCAATTCACAGTCGCAGAGCGCACAAAACAAAGGAAAACCATTTAAAATAAATAATTAGCAACATAATTCAAATGTAGAGAATTACACATGTTGCCTGGAACACTTAAAACAAAGAATAATTATTTTATTTTATTAAAATTTTAATTATAACATTCTAAATGTCTTCGTGTGTCTGTAACCTAGTGTTCGCCGGCGAATCTATATGTGTGTTTGTGCGTAACAGTGTTAGATAATCGGATTACCTCTTCTGTGGTGGGGAAACGGATCAACATATTCAAGAAACTGATCTCATCATCCGAGGAATGACTCTGATTTCTGACTGGCTTATGTACCCAAGACCGAAATTAGTGTTACACAGTTTACAGATTCTGAACAAGAGATTATGAACTCAAATCTAATTTTATTTATCTACCTAGCAAAACCTAACTCTGTCTCGGAGTGGCCAAAACCTAAACCGAGATTCATAATATATATAGTGTCATCTAGGTTTGAGTTTCGTAAAAGACAGCTTACCATAATATTCTTTTGTATCATAATTTCATTTTATAATAAAACTCTTGGACGGTGCCTACCTTCTCTACCATCCGCTTAGGCCTGTAAACTCGACCTAGCCGTGCCAATCTAAATATTGTTATTTTAAATTCAATAACTACTATTCTGTGACATGAAATTCGGTTTTATTTATCTACTTACCAAAACCTAACCCTATTTCGGAGTAGTCCGAGCTTTAACCATTTAATTAAAACTTTTAGGTACTGTGATCACAAATTTCTAATTATTTCAGTGTTTTTTTACATGTTATTCTAATTAACTATGCTATTGATTGCAGTCACAAATCAAATAATTAATATTGTGAGTTTAGTATAAAAAATAAAGTTCAGCTAAGTCGTGGTTAAAAACATTTGAAAATTAATGGTTTTCTAAAAGATCGGGAACTTTTAGTTTCACTTCAGATTTCGAAAATTGAAGTTTCATCAGATCTCGACGTTTTGCGGTCGCATATCGCTTCAAAATCGCTTCATTTGTTAAAGAAAAAAAATGACGAAAAATATCGCAAAAAGTTTTTTTTCACATAACTTGAATTTAAGTCAAATCGGTTTTTTTTTTCGAAAATTTATTTTGTACCTTTGGATTAGACTCGATCGACGACGAAAGGTTATGTTACTGTATATTTATTAGTGTAAACCTATTGTTGGCTTCTTGTAATTAAACATGTTATTTACTTAGGATTTGTAAGCTTTGGTTTTTCATGACATAAAAATTAAATTAATAAGTGTACTAGTAATATATAAATTGTATTTTTTTTCCCGACAGAAAGGTGCAAGCCCAGCGCAAGTTCGCGCAGGGCGCATACATTCCGCAGAAAGGGAATTACAATGTCAATAATACAACTGCAGAACGTAAAACTGAAATATCTCCAAAGGAAACGAATAACAACTTTTTTCATAACAGTTCGGCTAAAAGCCTTCTCGATATTGTCTGCTTTCAAAGTGAGTATAACTTGTGTACATTTTTTTATACTTAAGTGTATGTTGCTGAGCCCTTCTATCAGGGCCCTCGAAACGTGGGCATCTGTAAAAGGTACGCGGCGGCTCATGGTCTCAGATATAATTCTAATAAGAACCTAAGACTGTTCCTCATGTTACACTTGGAGGAGTTACACTGAGTAGAGCCACCAAATATATCTGGGACACTGGGTCGCCGAGGATCTCTCTGACAATTTAGATTTTGAACAGGAATGTAATGCATTGGTAGTGAGGTGTAATATGCTTGCCCGCAAGTTTGCTATGTGTACAAATGAAATTAAGATAACATTATTCAAAGCTTACTGTCAGACATTCTACATCTGCAGGCAGCCTTTGTACTAAGTGTACTCGCCGAACTGTCAATGCGCTACGTATTCAGTTCAACAATGGATTCAGGATGTTGGGGCTGTCACGCTTTTGCAGCGCATCGCGTATGTTTGCTGAGGCACACACATAGACATTGCAATAATATTATGCGATAGAATAGCCTCCTTGATACGTCGCGTGCGAGACAGCGCCAACGTCCTTCTACCTTCTATATATGGAATTCAAAATTGCCATGTGATGAGATACTGGAACGATTTTCATAAAATTTAGTGTCCAGGGAGTTTCGGGGATGTTAAATCGATCTAGCTAGGATTTATTTTTATAAAATGTCTTTTTGTCCGTTTTAGGCAATGAAAAACTGCTACAATATCGTTAGAATAAGAAGGTAAATTTTGACGGATTGTTAGTGATTATAAATAGCTTAATTGGTATAATGGTCGGTCACAGAATCTTAAAACCCCGGTTCGAGCCCAGACCGACCGACCGACTTTTTTTAATTTTTTTTTTCATGTTCCTTTCTTTTTTGAGAAAATCTATTTTTTCGAGCCCTTTATTTAGTATTTTTTAAAAACACGAAAATTTCAATTAAAATAATTGCACTCATGATTTTTTATTCAAATAACCAGTTCCGTTTTTTCTGTTATGTCACTAAGATCAAAAAATATTAATTATATTTCATCAGTATTTAATTTGTATCTAAATATAATTTCCAAAACACAGGAATTAAAAAAAATCGAGCGAAAAATACCGAGCAAAGCTCTGTCAACCAGGTACTATTTAATAATAAATAATAATTTTTGTGTTGTATAATAATTTCCTTATTCCGTGAATTTACTAACCCCTATTTTTAAAGTTTTAAGCAAAATGGGTGTATTTAACTGAATAATTAAATAAATCATAACATGTATTTTTATGAATTTATTTTATTGATATTTATGTCTATCATTTTCATTTACAATTATATAGAAAACAACCAGATGAGAAAACTATATAGATAACCCAAAAATAATAAAAATAAATTTACTACATTATGAGGGGAATACTTCATGTTTTAGGGTTTTTTCCAGGGCAATATTGTAACGATGTGAGCAGATTATTTGCAGAAAATTACGGCTTTAGAAAGATGAAGATTTAGTGTAGAAGAAACAAAATCATAGTTTTTAATGACTGTTTTTAAGAACGAAGACAATCCCTACATAGCGTTTTACGAAAATGTGCGTCAGTTATTTTTTCAGGTCGAATACAACTATTTATATAATCGAATACAACTATACTTTATTTTAAACATTATTATAATGGAATATATAGTGTTTTAATGCAACACAAAGCCAAAATTACGAAAATATTTTGATTTAATGTTAAAAAACAATACTATAAAATCACCAAAACTGCCTACTTCAATGTTTTATTTTTTCTGTGTATTTGGATAAACTTCTATTTTAATTATTTTATCAAAGTGCAGGTAATGTTAAATATCAAAAGAAAATTTTGCACGTTTCATTTTTTTATTTTAAAATTACTTTATTAGATTATTTTAAAAATACTATAAATCATCACACGCAGACGCCATCCGATTCAGTACGCTCCGGGTCTTCCTAACGATAGGACGTATCATTTTTTCTCAAAGATGCTGCGCGTACGCGTTTAAATACACCGATAGCGCTATACTTCACTATACTATAAACTAGCTACCTATAGCGACATCGAACGCTTTAGACTATAGACTTTTATAAGTGATATTGTTGTTGGTATTAAGTAATTTTGAAATATGTTTATGGTAATGGTAATATTTAAATATTAAGACATAATGGTGTCAGAATTTACATTTCTTACATATTTTTTTTAGAATTAGGTTATAAACTTAAGTAATTCGGAACTAGTAAAAAAAATCGTTCCTTTTTTTGTTATTTTAATAATAATGTTATGCGTTTATTTACCGTTACAGCCGTATAGTTCACTCCTGAACATAGGCCTCCTCCATTGATTGAATCATAGGGGAGATATTTGCCATAGTTGCAACAGTTATTTTGTTTTCAGTCGTTTTAGTAAGACGTTGCTGCCTGTCGCACGATTTGTTTCCCTCTACGTCTCTTACGACACCCGCGGGATGATATGGGGCATGGGGGATGTTCTTACACCGCCACTACATGGTAACGTTTATTTAATACGTTACGTTATTTAATAGTGAGCAATTTATAATTTTTGACGGCTCTAAATCAACACTTAATTAAACAAATATCAATGAACATATATTTATTTTTTTTTTGTATTTAATATATATATATATATATATATATATATATATATAATTTCATTAAAATTTTAATTTGTAATTGTATTTTTTGTAGATGTCCATTTTCATAAGCAACCTATTGTACTTCTAGAAAGATTACACGATATCCAATCAGTATCTGCACCACGAGCTACAGATCGAGTGACACGTGGGCGAAAACATAAAAATAAGTTTACAAACGAAGCGGATTCTCAAAAATCAAAACCGACAGCAAAAAAACATTGCATGGTATTAAGGTCCAGGACTAATCAAAGACCACAAAAAAGAGATAATATAAAGGAAATGAATTTGGCACAGAGGAAAATAATTACGAGAAACGTCAGAAAATTCCTGTCAAGTCTTAATAGATCTGACTCTAGCGATTGCAATACTGATGATGATAAGCCATTAACCCACTTTACCAGAACTGTTGAGGCAAGGAAAATCGAGAGGAATATAAAAACAACCACAAAGCGTAAAATGCCACGGAGAAATGCAATAGGTAATTAAATTAACTGTCACAACTAGATACAAACGTCGCGTCGCTTAATTTAGTTCTCGTCTCTAAAACGCCATTTTTATGGAAACAAGGTGTCTCTATTATGCATGCACCGTTAAAAGCTATCTGTGTGTCTGTTGGTGTGTAACCATGACACCAATTAACTTTCGTAAAAAAAATAGCACAAAACGAATTTTGATATAACTTAATAGCTGGCTGGTTGCTGCCGCAAAAGAAATAATTGTGGAAATATTATTTTATATTTTGATCTGATTAGGAATAATAGTACATTCATTGAAGTTGAATGATATATTGCTTTCAATAAGTCCGTTGATACACTACCGTCGTCAGGTATGCGGTCGGACAGATATCCAACGATATACATTTTTTTTGAATAGGATAAGGGTGACAAACTAACACACAGTTCACCTGACGGTATGTGGTTCCCGTGATACTGTGCCCATAGACTAGTTTAGTCTGGTTATCGTTTTAAGTTTTTGCGCATGCAACCGCAGGGCACCTGATGGTAAGTGTATGCTGTGGCCCATAGACACCTTCATCTATCCTCGATTATAAATTGAAATTTTTATTCGTGGTAGAGCCATGCTGCAATTATATTAGTAGTATAGTTGTAGCACGAATGGGTCGGCTCGACCGGGGGAAGGACCACGCTCTCACAGAATACCAGCGTGAAATAGTAGCTTAATGCTGCTGTATTTCGTATGATGGGTGTAGAGAACCGGAGACCCTTTTTACTGGAAACGAGGCATTCCATCTCAGTTCTCATGGATGACAACGCATCTGCATTTTGATTTGTAATCGAGGATAAATGTAGATGTCTATGGGCCGCAGCAACCACTTACCATCAGGTGGACTGTGTGCTCGTTTGTCACCCTATTCTATAAAAAAAAATGCAGATGCCTCGTCACCCGCAAGTACTAAGATGGAATGCCTCGTTTCCAGTAAAAAAGGCCTCCGGTTCTCCACACTCACCATACGAAACAGCAGCGTTGGGCTGCTATTTTACCCTGGAATTCTGTGAGAGCGTGGTTCTTACTATCTTCTCTTCTCTTACAAATATACTACTTATATAGCTGTAGCGTGGCTCTACCACGTATAAATAATGACGAATACATGCTAAGAAATATAAATCAATTAAAAATAAATTTGTTGCAAATATTGAAATATCAAACGAGTAAAATAAAGCATTTGAGTATAAAATAACAAATAAATTTCTTTCATAACAAATTTATAATAATTAAACCTATGAAAATGTATTTGTGGCTTTATAAATGTGTGGTGTCACAGAAATCTTAATAATGTTGTATTATTTAGATTTAGGTGGGTGGATAATCTTTAATAAATCTTTTCGATTATTATTCTCATATAACTTGCAATTGATAGTTGCATGTTCATGCTGTATGGATTAGGAATTTTAAACAATTCGTTGTCCTTTGCCATCGGGCATTTTAGAGACTGAATTTGCCGTGTCATCAGTCCAAACTTTTGGTACAATGTGGTTCGCATTAAGCCACGTCTCGTCCAGGAATACGACTTTATTGCAATTTGAAATATATTTGGCTTTTCTCAAAAATTCCACCCAAGCCTACTTTACTATTTTTTATCGCTTTTTTTTATAAGTGAAGCCTATTTTGTGTAGTTTGGTGGCCAAAGGCTGCGTTTGACAGAAAAAAGCGCTAGGAAGCGCTTGTAAGCAAAATGGCGACCGTAAGCGGTAAGCGCTGTCAAATCGTAAGTAGCTATTTTCCTCTAGGACACGAAGTTAGCTTTAACCTAACCTAATTTAAATACATGTAAAGTATTCATATTAAAAACTTACTAATCATGAATTTTTATTAACGTGTATAATATGTTTATTCATGTCACTATTACTTGAAACTAATATTGCACAAAACAACTTATAAACGTAGAGTTTATAAGTTCAAAACAAACAAAGTAAATAAGCAAAATGGCGGATTGTGTCAGCGCTACTGAAGTTAGCAAACGTGTCCTGGCCGAAAACTGTTTAGGTTTGCCATTTTGCTTAAAAGCGCTTCCTAACGCTTTTATCGGCCAAACGCAGTCAATGACTGCAAACTGCCTCTTAATAAATCAGAGCCTTTAAGGGTTCTTTTTCTCATTTTCTTAGTGTTGAATGTTTAGCACGTCTATAATATGCACGGTTGCGTATTGCGGCAGCATCAGTCATTAATCGCAGTGATACTCGAAACTCTCCTACTATTCTTATTCGGCGCCTACAATTTTTGTTCCGTGTCTTCCTCTATCGCTTGAGTTGATGATGGCTTGTCATAGTTATATTACGTTATATGAAACACCGTCGTACGACCGATGCCAATTTGGGTTACGGGCAACAAAGGTCCGCAAGTTTCACGCTCACGTTCGAAATAATATCGCAAGCTAATCACAAATTCGCGACATTCGCTTTTAAAAACACTCTTTTTTCGTTCTTTTCGGCATTGTGTAAACAAAAATAACATAAATTTAACGAAAAATCAATGAAAACAGTAGATAGCAGAAAATAACAAAAACTGATGAAAGCAAATACAAAGTTCTAACGGCGTGGCGTCAATACGAGTACTTAACACATTATTATTACTAAATGGCTGACTGACAGAAGGACGACATTCTATTGCCGCAATCAAATTTCAAAATCACAAATCAAATAGATACTAATTTTGATTTCCATATTTTTTCTTCAGAATAACAGCTGATAATATAGGACTTACGCGCAATCAGTACCGTTAATAGAACATATTTTGCCAATAAAGAGCCAATTCCAATACATATTTAAGTAATTTTTTTTATATATTGTATTTACTACAAAACCGATTTT
>JAUPFT010000016.1:28527861-28592861 GCA_036936625.1 Parnassius smintheus behrii
CAACAAAGGTCCGCAAGTTTCACGCTCACGTTCAAAATAATATCGCAAGCTAATCACAAATTCGCGACATTCGCTTTTAAAAACACTCTTTTTTTCGTTCTTTTCGGCATTGTGTAAACAAAAATAACATAAATTTAACGAAAAATCAATGAAAACAGTAGATAGCAGAAAATAACAAAAACGTGGCACATCACTATCTTAAATGTGCGGTACCTATCCACGAAGTACAAAAATATCTGTTGACAGTTTAATTTATCTAAAAAAAATTAAAATTTTATGAAACTATATAAAAAAGGGTATAAAAAACGATAAAAAAAGGCCTGTGCTTCAAGTTGGATTACAATTTTGTGTAAAAAACGTAGATGTGAGAAATACCAAATAAAAACTCTAATTATATATATATATATATATATATATATATATATATATATATATATATATATATATATATATATATATATATATATATAATTAGAGTTCATTGAAAGTTCACACTTTTTCAGATGAACCTGTTGCAATGAGTGTCGATAAGGTTGTAGGAACGTACGAAGGAGCCTCGTTGGCACCCAAGCTGCCGGATTCATCGCTTCCTCTGGGTGTGTTTTCATATTGTAAACATAACAATATTTTTAAATTGTAAACATTCCCGTGAAGTTACTATTCTGTCCAAATTTGATCTAATAGACTACAATTTTTGAATTCTTAATTTGTATATTTATTATTAATTAATATTAATATTATTTTACCGGACGTTCGGCCGACAATTTGTATTCGGTACCCCCACTAGATGGAGTGACGATCTGGTAAGACATGCAGGAAGTCAATGGATGCAGGTGGCTCAGGACCGTGCTTTGTGGCGTTACTTGGGGGAGGCCTATGTTCAGCAGTGGACTTGTGAAGGGCTGTAATGATGATGATGATGATGATGATGATGATGATGATGAATAATAAATATACAAATAAAGAATTCGAAAATTGTAGTCTATTAGATCAAATTTGGACAGAATAGTAACTTCACGGGAATGTTTACAATTTAAAAATATTGTATGGTATGATACTTTATTTCATAATATTAGGTCCTTACATATGAAATTGGCGTTTTGTACGGGAGGAATATAAAGTAATTTTTTTTTAAATCTATTTTGATTAATCAAAGTGTACACCGTTGTTGTCTATGCACTTTTGCTATCTCATAGGTAATTCATTGATCCCTTTACTATAAAAACCATGGGGGCGAGAATCAATAAACTCTGAAGGCGGTTTGGACTGCTGCATCGTGATGTAAAGCTATGACGCTTTGGGAAATCTGCATGATGTGAACGTATTAAAGATCGTAATTAAAACTTCACGAACCCGAAATTTTCGTAAACGAACATTGATTTCTACTAAGCTGATTCGCGAGGCTATTAAGAGAAAAAAACGATCATTAGAAATATCTGAATGCTACCAGGGAAGCTGCTGGGATCGATTAACTAATAAAATTAAATTTATACTCAAGCATACTATTGCAAAACTTCGAGATACTGTAGTTTCGTTCAGCATAGATCGGACCAAAAACAATATCTAATTCATGGGTTACCTTTGACGTCAAGACATCGGACAACTCATTCTGTAAAGTCCTCGAAACGTCGGGAGCTATAAGTGAGCTCACTTTTAGACGCACTTAGACTACTTTTGGTAAACATTGCTAGGAAAAAGACCACTGAATAGTTAAATGGGGTTTATAAATATGAACAGTCTTTTTACAATGCGCCGGCTTGCTTCCATTAGAGTTTGCCATAGTACCATGCTGGTCAGTTTTTTAGGCGATTGATATTTAAAATTCAGTCAACACTTGCAGATGAACCTGTTGCAGCGAGTGATGCAGTGAGTATCGATGAAGTTGAAGTATCGTCTGAGGCCTCCTTTGGATCGCAGGCACTGGATGCACCGCTTCTTTGGGGTATGTTTTATTACTACATTATTCGCGGAATACACAATTCCAAGAAGACAGAATTCCAAGTAAAAATATATTCAACTATTTAGATTGTAAAAATTTTAGAGAAGTTACTATTCTGTCCAAACTTGACCTAATAGTCTACAATTTTGGAATTCTTTAGAATTTGCTCATTTTAGTTTTTTGATCGATGTTCAAAATACATTTTTATCCATTATTTTTTTCTCCAGAGACAGGATATTTCTTTTTTACGTTAAGTGATTCATTGATACTTGTATTTATTTTTCCCATGGGATTGCTGAGAAAGCTCAGCTACAATCAAAATAACTATATTGAGTTAGCTAGCTGGTATAATAATAACGTGCAAACTTTATATTAATAGAAGTATACTGTAGTTAAGTAAATATTTCCAACGATTAAAAGTTGCGGCCATGAAGGTTAGAGATCAGGAGAACGATCACTACGTACTAAAGCATAGCCCGCCTGTCCTTGAAAATTGTAGAATACATAGCGGCGCTGACGTCGGTGAGTAGTAACTGCGAAGTTAGCTGTTTATGAGTACAAGTAGATGAAGTTAGTTGAATATTGTACAAATTTTCATTACATTTTTTCGTAGAAAATTTTCATGCTCCGTAATTTTGTATTTTTTAACAAAAAGAAACATTCGAAACTGGAGAAATATTTTATTGTGCGTGGGGATGTGCAAGTGGTTGAGCATCTGATCGGAAAAATAGACTGAAAATGACTTTTATTGACTGCACTCAGTGACCGCAGCGCCTCACTGATGGTGTCCATATTTCTGGGACACTATTTTCTACGGCGATCGTTCTCCTCTTCTCTAACCTTCATGGTTGCGGCCGTAGTTGACGATGCTCTGGCAGAAAAATTTAGTGCCACGGCTAGGGTTGCCAGGTCTCAAGACCGAAAAGCCGGACAGACCAACGAACTTCGCCGGACATTTTGGTAAAAAGGCCGGACACCCTTAATTTTTAGTCTTAGTATAACATGACAATTATTTTTGTAGTACAATGCTTTTTATTATTTACCATATAAAATATTCTTAAATTCTAATGAAATAACAATAAAATTGAGTAAATCAGTCTTAAATTAATAAATCATTCATTAAAATATTAATTTTCGAATTCTTTATTTGTATATTTATTATTAATTAATATTAATATTATCATGTCCGTGTCCATGTTTTCCTTCCCAATATTTACGTTAGATGTAGAGTTTTTCCACTCTTAAATTTATTAACCTTTTAATTCTCGACGGTAGTTGGATTGAATTAATTTTTTCTTCACATCATCTTTGGTAGCGTTTTTCTTAATTTTTCTCAAAGTGGGCACCAACTTGGCCCAGTTTTCATATATATATATATATATATATATATATATATATATATATATATATATATATACAGAATGGGTCCCTCATATATGCAATAAATGAAACCATATACTTGTTATCGCCTTTGCTGACGATATACAAAAAATGAACGTAATGGTCCAGTAATTAGGTCAAAAAGTAGAGTTTTAATTTTAAGCAAATTTGAACACTCTATAGAATTGGGTCACCAAGTCAATGATTCAATGAACTTGAATGATTCCTTGAACATTAAAAAGCAACGTTGGCACGCAGTGCAAACTATTGGTATTGCGACATATCGACAGCGGTGTCTTTTGTCGGCGTGCCACCCGCGTGCAACGTTGTCACTCTTCCAAGGGGTCAAGGTACGTTGTCTAAACAGAGTGTTCACTTTACTGAATTTATTTTAATATTTATTTTGTTTCAAAATTTCACTTTTTTATTTTACGGGGTTTAATTTAATTTTTCTACACTTCTACGGACTAGTATTACTTGTGGTTTCATTTATTGCAAATATGTGGGACCCATTCTGTATATATATATATATATATATATATATATATATATATATATATATATATATATATATATATATATACGAGTATATTAGAATTCATTGGAAGTTCACACTTTTTCAGGTGAACCTTTTGCAATGAGTGTCGATCAGGTTGTACAATCGTCAGAAGCCTCCTTTATGGGGCCGCAGCCTGTAGATTCACCGCTTCATCGGGGTATGTATTCGTATTATAAACATAGCAATATTTTTAAGACATAAGTAAGGGATGTCGCTCGCGTCTGTAGGCTTTGACCACCTAATACTAGGCCCACCCTACACGTGTCCCCCGGGTGGTGCTAAATGAACGACAAGCCGATAGCACAGACCTGCTTCTCGCCGTGGTAGCGGCGTAAAATATACCACTCCATATCCTCTTGCACTATGATACTGTGAGTATAGCAACTAAACGATCTTGATGTCTCCATTGTGCAAGTTTTCTAGGATGGAGTTCAGTGGATGTAAAATTTTTGGTGTGTCATTTTTGTTATCTAATTAATGTATTATAATCCATTTGATATATTTTTCATTATTTGTGAACCTTAATGTTGAAAGAAGTACACATAAATATTTTAATTGTTTCACAGTAATCGATTGTTAACTGATGTTGGTTAATAATCAATTTATAAGCTACTGAACTGGAAAAGATACGGTATTAACATCAATGGCGAGTACATCACTCACCTTCGATTTGCCGACGATATAGTCCTTATGGCAGAATCGCTGGAGGACCTTAGCACTATGCTCAATGACCTCAATGGTGTCTCCTAACGGATAGGTCTTAAGATGAACATGGACAAAACAAAGATCATGTTCAATGTCCATGTCACACCTATGCCGGTAGTTGTTGGGAGCACTATGCTCGAAGTTGTTGACGAGTATGTTTACCTGGGACAAATAGTTCGACTAGGTAAGTCCAACTTCGACCGAGAGGTCAATCGACGGATTCAACTCGGCTGGGCAGCGTTCGGGAAATTACGACACATCGTCTCGTCAGGTATACCTCGATCTCTGAAAACTAAAGTGTACAACCAGTGCGTGTTGCCAGTGATGACTTACGGATCAGAGACGTGGTCCTTCACTGCTGGCCGTATGAGGACGCTCAAGGTCGCTCAGGCGTAATAGACTCAGAAATGAAGATATCCGCAGTAAAACCAGAGTGACCGACATAGCCCAACGGATTAGTATGCTGAAGTGGCAATGGGCCGGCCATATAGCTCGAAGAACCGATAACCGATGGGGAAGAAAGGTTCTCGAGTGGCAGCCTTGTACAGGCAAGCGTAGTGTAGGGCGACCCCCCACTAGATGGAGTGACGACCTGGTAAGACATGCAGGAAGTCGATGGATGCAGGTGACTCAAAACCGTGCTTTGTGGCGTTACTTGGGGGAGGCCTATGTTCATCAGTGGACTTGTGAAGGGCTGTAATGATGATGATGATGAATAATATATATACAAATAAAGAATTCGAAAATTGTAGTCTATTAGATCAAATTTGGACAGAATAGTAACTTCACGGGAATGTTTACATTTTAAAAATATTGTATGGTATGATACTTTATTTCATAATATAATGTCCTTACATATGACATTGGCGTTTTGTACGGGAGGAATATAAAGTCAATTTTTTTAAAATCTGTTTTGATTAATCAAAGTGTACACCGTTGTTGTCTATGCACTTTTGCTATCTCATAGGTAACTCATTGATCCTTTTACTATAAAAACCATGGGGACGAGAATCAATAAACTCTGAAGGCGGTTTGGACTGCCGCATCGTGGTGTAATGCTATGACGCTTTGGGAAATCTGCATGATGTGAACGTATTAAAGATCGTAATTAAAACTTCACGAACTCGAAATCCTCGTAAACGAACATTGATATCTACTAAGCTGATTCGCGAGGCTATTAAGATAAAAAAATGATCATTAGAAATATCTGAATGCTACCAGGGAAGCTGCTGGGATCGATTAACTAATAAAATTAAATTTATACTCAAGCATACTATTGCAAAACTTCGAGATACTGTAGTTTCGTTCAGCATAGATCGGACCAAAAACAATATCTAATTCATGGGTTACCTTTGACGTCAAGACATCGGACACCTCATTCTGTAAAGTCCTCGAAACGTCGGGAGCTATAAGTGAGCTCACTTTTAGACGCACTTAGACTACTTTTGGTAAACATTGCTAGGAAAAAGACCACTGAATAGTTAAATGGGGTTTATAAATATGAACAGTCTTTTTATAATGCGCCGGCTTGCTTCCATTAGAGTTTGCCATAGTACCATGCTGGTCAGTTTTTTTAAGCGGTTGATATTTAAAATTCCGTCAACACTTGACAGATGAACCTGTAGCAGTGAGTGTTGCAGTGAGTATCGATAAAGTTGAAGTATCGTCCGAGGCCTCCTTTGGATTGCAGGCACTGGATGCACCGCTTCTTTGGGGTATGTTTTATTACTACATTATTCGCGGAATACACAATTCCAAGAAGACAGAATTCCAAGTAAAAATATATTCAACTATTTAGATTGTAAACATTTTAGAGAAGTTACTATTCTGTCCAAACTTGACCTTAATAGTCTACAATTTTGGAATTCTTTAGAATTTGCTCATTTTAGTTTTTTGATCGATGTTCAAAATACATTTTTATCCATTATTTTTTTCTCCAGAGATAGGATATTTCTTTTTTACGTTAAGTGATTCATTGATACTTGTATTTATTTTTCCCATGGGATTGCTGAGAAAGCTCAGCTACAATCAAAATAACTATATTGAGTTAGCTAGCTGGTATAATAATAACGTGCAAACTTTATATTAATTGAAGTATACTGTAGTTAAGTAAATATTTCCAACGATTAAAAGTTGCGGCCATGAAGGTTAGAGAACAGGAGAACGATCACTACGTACTAAAGCATAGCCCGCCTGTCCTTGAAAATTGTAGAATACATAGCGGCGCTGACGTCGGTGAGTAGTAACTGCGAAGTTAGCTGTTTATGAGTACAAGTAGATGAAGTTAGTTGAATATTGTACAAATTTTCATTACATTTTTTCGTAGAAAATTTTCATGCTCCGTTATTTTGTATTTTTTAACAAAAAGAAACATTAGAAACTGGAGAAATATTTTATTGTGCGTGGATGTGCAAGTGGTTGAGCATCTGATCGGAAAAATAGACTGAAAATGACTTTTATTGACTGCACTCAGTGACCGCAGCGCCTCACTGATGGTGTCCATATTTCTGGGACACTATTTTCTACGGCGATCGTTCTCCTGTTCTCTAACCTTCATGGTTGCGGCCGTAGTTGACGATGCTCTGGCAGAAAAATTTAGTGCCACGGCTAGGGTTGCCAGGTCTCAAGACCGAAAAGCCGGACAGACCAACGAACTTCGCCGGACATTTTGGTAAAAAGGCCGGACACCCTTAATCTTTAGTCTTAGGATAACATGACAATTATTTTTGAAGTACAATGCTTTTTATTACTTACCATATAAAATATTCTTAAATTCTAATGAAATAACAATAAAATTGAGTAAATCAGTCTTAAATTAATAAATCATTCATTAAAATATTAATATTATCATGTCCGTGTCCATGTTTTCCTTCCCAATATTTACGTTAGATGTAGAGTTTTTCCACTCTTAAATTTATTAACCTTTTAATTCTCGACGGTAGTTGGATTGAATTAATTTTTTCTTCACATCATCTTTGGTAGCGTTTTTCTTAATTTTTCTCAAAGTGGGCACCAACTTGGCCCAGTTTTCATATATATATATATATATATATATATATATATATATATATATATATATATATATACAGAATGGGTCCCTCATATATGCAATAAATGAAACCATATACTTGTTATCGCCTTTGCTGACGATATACAAAAAATGAACGTAATGGTCCAGTAATTAGGTCAAAAAGTAGAGTTTTAATTTTAAGCAAATTTGAACACTATAGAATTGGGTCACCAAGTCAATGATTCAATGAACTTGAATGATTCCTTGAACATTAAAAAGCAACGTTGGCACGCAGTGCAAACTATTGGTATTGCGACATATCGACAGCGGTGTCTTTTGTCGGCGTGCCACCCGCGTGCAACGTTGTCACTCTTCCAAGGGATCAAGGTACGTTGTCTAAACAGAGTGTTCACTTTTACTGAATTTATTTTAATATTTATTTTGTTTGAAAATTTCACTTTTTTATTTTACGGGTTTTAATTTAATTTTTCTACACTTCTACAGACTAGTATTACTTGTGGTTTCATTTATTGCAAATATGTGGGACCCATTCTGTATATATATATATATATATATATATATATATATATATATATATATATATATATATATATATATACGAGTATATTAGAATTCATTGGAAGTTCACACTTTTTCAGGTGAACCTTTTGCAATGAGTGTCGATCAGGTTGTACAATCGTCAGAAGCCTCCTTTATGGGGCCGCAGCCTGTAGATTCACCGCTTCATCGGGGTATGTATTCGTATTATAAACATAGCAATATTTTTAAGACATAAGTAAGGGATGTCGCTCGCGTCTGTAGGCTTTGACCACCTAATACTAGGCCCACCCTACACGTGTCCCCCGGGTGGTGCTAAATGAGCGACAAGCCGATAGCACAGACCTGCTTCTCGCCGTGGTAGCGGCGTAAAATATACCACTCCATATCCTCTTGCACTATGATACTGTGAGTATAGCAACTAAACGATCTTGATGTCTCCATTGTGCAAGTTTTCTAGGATGGAGTTCAGTGGATGTAAAATTTTTGGTGTGTCATTTTTGTTATCTAATTAATGTATTATAATCCATTTGATATATTTTTCATTATTTGTGAACCTTAATGTTGAAAGAAGTACACATAAATATTTTAATTGTTTCACAGTAATCGATTGTTAACTGATGTTGGTTAATAATCAATTTATAAGCTACTGAACTGGAAAAGATACGGTATTAACATCAATGGCGAGTACATCACTCACCTTCGATTTGCCGACGATATAGTCCTTATGGCAGAATCGCTGGAGGACCTTAGCACTATGCTCAATGACCTCAATGGTGTCTCCTAACGGATAGGTCTTAAGATGAACATGGACAAAACAAAGATCATGTTCAATGTCCATGTCGGGAGCTATAAGTGAGCTCACTTTTAGACGCACTTAGACTACTTTTGGTAAACATTGCTAGGAAAAAGACCACTGAATAGTTAAATGGGGTTTATAAATATGAACAGTCTTTTTACAATGCGCCGGCTTGCTTCCATTAGAGTTTGCCATAGTACCATGCTGGTCAGTTTTTTAGGCGATTGATATTTAAAATTCAGTCAACACTTGCAGATGAACCTGTTGCAGCGAGTGATGCAGTGAGTATCGATGAAGTTGAAGTATCGTCTGAGGCCTCCTTTGGATCGCAGGCACTGGATGCACCGCTTCTTTGGGGTATGTTTTATTACTACATTATTCGCGGAATACACAATTCCAAGAAGACAGAATTCCAAGTAAAAATATATTCAACTATTTAGATTGTAAAAATTTTAGAGAAGTTACTATTCTGTCCAAACTTGACCTAATAGTCTACAATTTTGGAATTCTTTAGAATTTGCTCATTTTAGTTTTTTGATCGATGTTCAAAATACATTTTTATCCATTATTTTTTTCTCCAGAGACAGGATATTTCTTTTTTACGTTAAGTGATTCATTGATACTTGTATTTATTTTTCCCATGGGATTGCTGAGAAAGCTCAGCTACAATCAAAATAACTATGTTGAGTTAGCTAGCTGGTATAATAATAACGTGCAAACTTTATATTAATAGAAGTATACTGTAGTTAAGTAAATATTTCCAACGATTAAAAGTTGCGGCCATGAAGGTTAGAGATCAGGAGAACGATCACTACGTACTAAAGCATAGCCCGCCTGTCCTTGAAAATTGTAGAATACATAGCGGCGCTGACGTCGGTGAGTAGTAACTGCGAAGTTAGCTGTTTATGAGTACAAGTAGATGAAGTTAGTTGAATATTGTACAAATTTTCATTACATTTTTTCGTAGAAAATTTTCATGCTCCGTAATTTTGTATTTTTTAACAAAAAGAAACATTCGAAACTGGAGAAATATTTTAAAATTGTGCGTGGGGATGTGCAAGTGGTTGAGCATCTGATCGGAAAAATAGACTGAAAATGACTTTTATTGACTGCACTCAGTGACCGCAGCGCCTCACTGATGGTGTCCATATTTCTGGGACACTATTTTCTACGGCGATCGTTCTCCTCTTCTCTAACCTTCATGGTTGCGGCCGTAGTTGACGATGCTCTGGCAGAAAAATTTAGTGCCACGGCTAGGGTTGCCAGGTCTCAAGACCGAAAAGCCGGACAGACCAACGAACTTCGCCGGACATTTTGGTAAAAAGGCCGGACACCCTTAATTTTTAGTCTTAGTATAACATGACAATTATTTTTGTAGTACAATGCTTTTTATTATTTACCATATAAAATATTCTTAAATTCTAATGAAATAACAATAAAATTGAGTAAATCAGTCTTAAATTAATAAATCATTCATTAAAATATTAATTTTCGAATTCTTTATTTGTATATTTATTATTAATTAATATTAATATTATCATGTCCGTGTCCATGTTTTCCTTCCCAATATTTACGTTAGATGTAGAGTTTTTCCACTCTTAAATTTATTAACCTTTTAATTCTCGACGGTAGTTGGATTGAATTAATTTTTTCTTCACATCATCTTTGGTAGCGTTTTTCTTAATTTTTCTCAAAGTGGGCACCAACTTGGCCCAGTTTTCATATATATATATATATATATATATATATATATATATATATATATATATATATATATATATATATATATATATATATATATATATATATATATACAGAATGGGTCCCTCATATATGCAATAAATGAAACCATATACTTGTTATCGCCTTTGCTGACGATATACAAAAAATGAACGTAATGGTCCAGTAATTAGGTCAAAAAGTAGAGTTTTAATTTTAAGCAAATTTGAACACTCTATAGAATTGGGTCACCAAGTCAATGATTCAATGAACTTGAATGATTCCTTGAACATTAAAAAGCAACGTTGGCACGCAGTGCAAACTATTGGTATTGCGACATATCGACAGCGGTGTCTTTTGTCGGCGTGCCACCCGCGTGCAACGTTGTCACTCTTCCAAGGGGTCAAGGTACGTTGTCTAAACAGAGTGTTCACTTTACTGAATTTATTTTAATATTTATTTTGTTTCAAAATTTCACTTTTTTATTTTACGGGTTTTAATTTAATTTTTCTACACTTCTACGGACTAGTATTACTTGTGGTTTCATTTATTGCAAATATGTGGGACCCATTCTGTATATATATATATATATATATATATATATATATATATATATATATATATACGAGTTTATTAGAATTCATTGGAAGTTCACACTTTTTCAGGTGAACCTTTTGCAATGAGTGTCGATCAGGTTGTACAATCGTCAGAAGCCTCCTTTATGGGGCCGCAGCCTGTAAATTCACTGCTTCATCGGGGTATGTATTCGTATTATAAACATAACAATATTTTTAAGACATAAGTAAAGGATGTCGCTCGCGTCCGTAGGCTTTGACCACCTAATACTAGGCCCACCCTACACGTGTCCCCCGGGTGGTGCTAAATGAGCGGCAAGCCGATAGCACATACTCTGCTTCTCGCCGTGGTAGCGGCGTAAAATATACCACCCCATATCCTCTTGCACTATGATACTGTGAGTATAGCAACTAAACGATCTTGATGTCTCCATTGTGCAAGTTTTCTAGGATGGAGTTCAGTGGATGTAAAATTTTTGGTGTGTCATTTTTGTTATCTAATTAATGTATTATAATCCATTTGATATATTTTTCATTATTTGTGAACCTTAATGTTAAAAGAAGTACACATAAATATTTTAATTGTTTCACAGTAATCGATTGTTAACTGATGTTGGTTAATAATCAATTTATAAGCTACTGGACTGGAAAAGATACGGTATTAACATCAATGGCGAGTACATCACTCGCCTTCGATTTGCCGACGATATAGTCCTTATGGCAGAATCGCTGGAGGACCTTAGCACTATGCTCAATGACCTCAATGGTGTCTCCCAACGGATAGGTCTTAAGATGAACATGGACAAAACAAAGATCATGTTCAATGTCCATGTCACACCTATGCCGGTAGTTGTTGGGAGCACTATGCTCGAAGTTGTTGACGAGTATGTTTACCTGGGACAAATAGTTCGACTAGGTAAGTCCAACTTCGACCGAGAGGTCAATCGACGGATTCAATTGGCTGGGCAGCGTTCGGGAAATTACGACACATCGTCTCGTCAGGTATACCTCGATCTCTGAAAACTAAAGTGTACAACCAGTGCGTGTTGCCAATGATGACTTACGGATCAGAGACGTGGTCCTTCACTGCTGGCCGTATGAGGACGCTCAAGGTCGCTCAGGCGTAATAGACTCAGAAATGAGGATATCCGCAGTAAAACCAGAGTGACCGACATAGCCCAACGGATTAGTAAGCTGAAGTGGCAATGGGCCGGCCATATAGCTCGAAGAACCGATAACCGATGGGGAAGAAAGGTTCTCGAGTGGCAGCCTTGTACAGGCAAGCGTAGTGTAGGGCGACCCCCCACTAGATGGAGTGACGACCTGGTAAGACATGCAGGAAGTCGATGGATGCAGGTGACTCAGAACCGTGCTTTGTGGCGTTACTTGGGGGAGGCCTATGTTCAGCAGTGGACTTGTGATTTGCTGTAATGATGATGATGATGAATAATAAATATACAAATAAAGAATTCGAAAATTGTAGTCTATTAGATCAAATTTGGACAGAATAGTAACTTCACGGGAATGTTTACATTTTAAAAATATTGTATGGTATGATACTTTATTTCATAATATTATGTCCTTACATATGACATTGGCGTTTTGTACGGGAGGAATATAAAGTCAATTTTTTTTAAATCTATTTTGATTAATCAAAGTGTACACCGTTGTTGTCTATGCACTTTTGCTATCTCATAGGTAACTCATTGATCCTTTTACTATAAAAACCATGGGGGCGAGAATCAATAAACTCTGAAGGCGGTTTGGACTGCCGCATCGTGGTGTAATGCTATGACGCTTTGGGAAATCTGCATGATGTGAACGTATTAAAGATCGTAATTAAAACTTCACGAACCCGAAATCCTCGTAAACGAACATTGATTTCTACTAAGCTGTTTCGCGAGGCCATTAAGATAAAAAAATGATCATTAGAAATATCTGAATGCTACCAGGGAAGCTGCTGGGATCGATTAACTAATAAAATTAAATTTATACTCAAGCATACTATTGCAAAACTTCGAGATACTGTAGTTTCGTTCAGCATAGATCGGACCAAAAACAATATCTAATTCATGGGTTACCTTTGACGTCAAGACATCGGACACCTCATTCTGTAAAGTCCTCGAAACGTCGGGAGCTATAAGTGAGCTCACTTTTAGACGCACTTAGACTACTTTTGGTAAACATTGCTAGGAAAAAGACCACTGAATAGTTAAATGGGGTTTATAAATATGAACAGTCTTTTTATAATGCGCCGGCTTGCTTCCATTAGAGTTTGCCATAGTACCATACTGGTCAGTTTTTTAGGCGATTGATGTTTAAAATTCAGTCAACACTTGCAGATGAACCTGTTGCAGCGAGTGATGCAGTGAGTATCGATAAAGTTGAAGTACCGTCTGAGGCCTTCTTTGGATCGCAGGCACTGGATGCACCGCTTCTTTGGGGTATGTTTTATTACTACATTATTCGCGGTATACACAATTCCAAGAAGACAGAATTCCAAGTAAAAATATATTCAACTATTTAGATTGTAAACATTTTAGAGAAGTTACTATTCTGTCCAAACTTGACCTAATAGTCTACAATTTTGGAATTCTTTAGAATTTGCTCATTTTAGTTTTTTGATCGATGTTCAAAATACCTTTTTATCCATTATTTTTTTCTCCAGAGATAGGATATTTCTTTTTTACGTTAAGTGATTCATTGATACTTGTATTTATTTTTCCCATGGGATTGCTGAGAAAGCTCAGCTACAATCAAAATAACTATATTGAGTTAGCTAGCTGGTATAATAATAACGTGCAAACTTTATATTAATAGAAGTATACTGTAGTTAAGTAAATATTTCCAACGATTAAAAGTTGCGGCCATGAAGGTTAGAGAACAGGAGAACGATCACTACGTACTAAAGCATAGCCCGCCTGTCCTTGAAAATTGTAGAATACATAGCGGCGCTGACGTCGGTGAGTAGTAACTGCGAAGTTAGCTGTTTATGAGTACAAGTAGATGAAGTTAGTTGAATATTGTACAAATTTTCATTACATTTTTTCGTAGAAAATTTCCATGCTCCGTAATTTTGTATTTTTTAACAAAAAGAAACATTCGAAACTGGAGAAATATTTTATTGTGCGTGGGGATGTGCAAGTGGTTGAGCATCTGATCGGAAAAATAGACTGAAAATGACTTTTATTGACTGCACTCAGTGACCGCAGCGCCTCACTGATCGTGTCCATATTTCTGGGACACTATTTTCTACGGCGATCGTTCTCCTGTTCTCTAACCTTCATGGTTGCGGCCGTAGTTGACGATGCTCTGGCAGAAAAATTTAGTGCCACGGCTAGGGTTGCCAGGTCTCAAGACCGAAAAGCCGGACAGACCAACGAACTTCGCCGGATATTTTGGTAAAAAGGCCGGACACCCTTAATTTTTAGTCTTAGGATAACATGACAATTATTTTTGAAGTACAATGCTTTTTATTATTTACCATATAAAATATTCTTAAATTCTAATGAAAAAACAATAAAATTGAGTAAATCAGTCTTAAATTAATAAATCATTCATTAAAATATTAATTTTCGAATTCTTTATTTGTATATTTATTATTAATTAAGATTAATATTATCATGTCCATGTCCATGTTTTCCTTCCCTATATTTACGTTAGATGTAGAGTTTTTCCACTCTTAAATTTATTAACCTTTTAATTCTCGACGGTAGTTGGATTGAATTAATTTTTTCTTCACATCATGTTTGGTAGCGTTTTTCTTAATTTTTCTCAAAGTGGGCACCAACTTGGCCCAGTTTTCATATATATATATATATACAGAATGGGTCCAACATATATGCAATAAATGAAACCATATACTTGTTATCGCCTTTGCTGACGATATACAAAAAATGAACGTAATGGTCCAGTAATTAGGTCAAAAAGTAGAGTTTTAATTTTAAGCAAATTTGAACACTCTATAGAATTGGGTCACTAAGTCAATGATTCAATGAACTTGAATGATTCCTTGAAAATTAAAAAGCGACGTTGCCACGCAGTGCAAACTATTGGTATTGCGACATATCGACAGCGGTTTCTTTTGTCGGCGTGCCACCCGCGTGCAACGTTGTCACTCTTAGAAGGGGTCAAGGTACGTTGTCTAAACAGTGTGTTCACTTTTACTGAATTTATTTTAATATTTATTTTGTTTGAAAATTTCACTTTTTTATTTTACGGGTTTTAATTTAATTTTTCTACACTTCTACGAACTAGTATTACTTGTGGTTTCATTTATTGCATATATGTGGGACTGATTCTGTATATATATATATATATATATATATATATATATATATATATATATATATATATATATATATATATATGAGTATATTAGAATTCATTGGAAGTTCACACTTTTTCAGGTGAACCTGTTGCAATGAGTGTCGATCAGGTTGTACAATCGTCAGAAGCCTCCTTTATGGGGCCGCAGCCTGTAGATTCACCGCTTCCTCTGGGTATGTATTCGTATTATAAACATAACAATATTTTTAAGACATAAGTAAAGGATGTCGCTCGCGTCCGTAGGCTTTGACCACCTAATACTAGGCCCACCCTACACGTGTCCCCCGGGTGGTGCTAAATGAGCGACAAGCCGATAGCACAGACTCTGCTTCTCGCCGTGGTAGCGGCGTAAAATATACCACTCCATATCCTCTTGCACTATGATACTGTGAGTATAGCAACTAAACGATCTTGATGTCTACATTGTGCAAGTTTTCTAGGATGGAGTTCAGTGGATGTAAAATTTTTGGTGTGTCATTTTTGTTATCTAATTAATGTATTATAATCCATTTGATATATTTTTCATTATTTGTGAACCTTAATGTTGAAAGAAGTACACATAAATATTTTAATTGGTTTACAGTAATCGATTGTTAACTGATGTTGGTTAATAATCAATTTATATCTACTAATGGTAGCATATTGGTATAAATAAATAAAATAAGTAGTACGCTTGCAAACTGTTTTAGTAAATAAAATAACCAACTGTAACTAATATTTTTTTAATTGGTGCTTACAGTCAATTAACATATTTTTTTTATTGTAAGAATATTTGCCACTATGGTATTGAACGAGCTTATCTCGAGTCAATAATTTTAGGCAGTACGCACTTTTTATAAAACATTTGTAACTTGGCTAACATATTTAAAATCCGAAATTTGTCGTCATTGTAGATTTTTATTACTTTTACTGCATAATCTGGGCCACTCCGTATGACTAGCATGTAGACACTTTTATTCTCCAATTATTATTTCTCCAGAGATAGGATATTTATTTTTTTACGATTAGTGACACATTAATACTTGTATTTATTTTTCCCCATTTCCATAGAAAGCTCGTAATAAACGCTATTCCAGCGTGTTGGGACTTCCTGTATTAACTGTAATGGTTCTACATTTGGATTTCTTTCTTTTTGTTCTTTGCGAAGTGTCAGAGTGGCAATATTAGATTTTTTGAAATATTTAACAATTTTTTTACACTGCCTATCAAGTTAATAAATTCTGAAATTTTCAAGGGATAACTGCGGTGATAAGCTTGGCAAGGACTAATATCGCGCAAAGCTCTAAGCGCGCGAGAGAGACAACCTTACGGGGGGAGACTTTTGACTTAGAGCTAATGAGGCTGATCGAATTTCTACCATTATTCTGGACGTGAAAATATACAACGCCCCCGTAAGCCTTCTCGCTAGCGTCTGTAAACCCAACGACCGTGATAACGCTGTTTCTATCGGCGTTTATATGACGTGGTATTTTAATTTCGCTTAGTAAAGGAAGTTCTTCTCTAAAATACAGCCACGACCGAACAATGCTATCAGGCGGCGGGTCATCCCAATCGCATTCACATAACCAAAGTTGTTTAATCAAAAGCTTAGCGTATAGCACCACCGGGGCTACGAAACCCATGACATCCCATAATCTAGCAACGCATGACAGCATTGTGCGCTTTGTGTACATTTCTGCGGGCGGGTTTATCTTAAGGCTAAACACGTGGGACTCCGATGACCAACACAAACCGAGCACCTTGTGCGTATCAGAATCGTCGAATTCCTTTATCGCCGAAAGGCGGTGTGATAATGGGATTGTATCTAAAACCGTACGCGAATTACTAGTTCACTTGACGAGATCGAATTGACCCGCTTTCATGAGCTTTATAACCTCGTCGGTGGTTAGGATGGCCTCCTCCACGCTATCAACCGAATACACAAAATCATCCATATATAATCCACTCTCAATTGCCCTCTTAGCTTTAGGAAAGAGGGACCTTCATCGTAGGCGAGCTGTCTCACCGTGCGTAACGCATGAAATTGGCTCGACTTTAAACCAAAGCAAATGCGATTAAATTCAAACACCATTAGAGGTTCCTTTGGGTCAAAGCGATATAAAATGCGTTGAAATCGATGGTCGCATTCACGGACCCCTATGCAAAGAAACATTTGGCGAATATCGGCGGATAGTGCTATACTGAACAAACGAAAATTTGCTATTATATTAAATAAATTGCCCTGTAAATGTTGCCCACTATAGAGGATATCGTTAAGAGAAAGGTGAGTGCTAGTTCTAGCACTAGCGTCGAGCACTACACGTAACTTGGACGTAAGTTTGTCTTCTCTAATGACCTCGTGATGTGCTATGAAATACAATGGCGCGTCTTCGTAGTTATCTAATTTTGAAGCCACAAGTGATATGTAACCCTCCCTTATATATTCATTAATGACGCCGTCATGAGCTTCCTTTAATCTGGGCGAAGCGAGCATCCGACGCTCCAAGCAATATAAACGTTTTTCCGCTATTTGACGCGAGTCGCCGAGAGACAAAACATCTCCTTTAAAGGGTAGCGCTACACTATATCGACCGTCGCGATCACGAACGATCGTGCGCACGTAAATTTCCTCGCATAATCTATCATCTGGACTAACTATAGGTGGAACTTTCACCTCTTCCATCTCCCAAAATTTGCGAACTAACTACTCGAGCGGTTCGACAGCCATACAACAATAAGAGGTTGCCGAAATATTATCCATGATAGGAGCGGAACCAACGATGACGTAGCCTAAGACGGTCTCCAGTGCGTAAGGCGCGGTATGCGAGGAGTTGCCCCTGACCTTATTGTGTAACAAAAGATGAGGGAAAAGCGATGCTCCAATGAGCATGTCTGTATCTCCGGGGACGGCGTAAGTATTAGGCATGGGCGTTTTTGGATTTGAACGCAATCCGATATTTATCCGATTTCAGATTTCTAAATCGATTTCAAAATCAGTTTTTAAAAATCCGATTTCAGTATCGCTTAGCCACGCCAATTCGTTTGTGTACTTAGATTTCGTTTTATAAGTTAGCAAAACGACGTTAGTAAACGAAACGAGATTATCCAACATGCTTTAATAGGCTTAGAACTAGCAGAAATAATATTATTCCGGCGCATTTAATAATCTGTATATTTACAATGATTTCTTATTATATTTTTTTTGGTTTCGTTTCGTTTCCTGATTTATATGTATATATATATATATATATATATATATATATATATATATATATATATACATATATATAAATCAGGAAGAGTAGGATAACTATATCGTGGATGCTCAGCGAGGGATTTCCCATCACCAGGGGTGCGAGTACCATGTTAAGGGGGGGCTTAATTGGATCTCCAGCCAACTGCACTCACCAAGCGAAACGCAGAAATCTCTACTTCACGCTAGTAGCTATCACTAATTACTTCGGTCGATGATTGTGCTTACGCACTATCAAGGGGCCAAGCCCTCTTTTACTAAGTTCATTTTTCTTTATTTTTATTGAATGGCAGAATTAGTAATAATACAAATAAAACTGCACTCTTAAGTTTTATATGTAATATATATATATATATATATATATATATATATATATATATATATATATATATATATATATATATATAATCACATAATATTATGAAATAAAGTATCATACCATACAATATTTTTAAAATGTAAACATTCCCGTGAAGTTACTATTCTGTCCAAATTGGATCTAATAGACTACAATTTTCGAATTCTTTATTTGTATAAATAATTATTATTAATTAATATTATCATGTCCACGTCCATGTTTTCCTTCCCAATATTTACGTCATATGTAGAGTTTTTGCCACTCTTAAATTTATTAACCCTTCTTTTTAATTCTCGGCGGTAGTTGGATTGAATTAATTTTTTTCTTCACATCATCTTTGGGAGCGTTTTTCTTTAATTTTTCTCAAAATGGGCAGCAACTTGGCCAAGTTTTCATTTATACATGTATATATTAGAATTCATTGGAAGTTTACACTTTTTCAGATGAACCTGTTGCAATGAGTGTCGATAAGGTTGTACAATGGTCCCCAGTCCCCTCTTTGGGATTACTGGATTCACCGCCTCCTTGTTTTATGTTTTCATATTGTAAACTTTCTTGATTTTGATAATTGTCTCGAACCCCAAGTTCGTTACAAATAAACGGAGTAGAAGCATACGGAATGGAAGCGTATATTTTTCAAAAAATAAAATTAATATTTTTGAATGAAATAAATAAATAAAAATCGATCGAAATTCAAATCATATCAAATCATAACTCTTTGTTCCTTTATCAGCTCGTAAAAGTTCACTGCTGGACTTACGTTTATGCTCCTGAAACTATGTTGATGTTAGTAAAAATACCTTTAGATGCATATGTGTACGTGCGTGCTTGTTCTTTCAATAAATTGACCATGGCTTTGTTTTTGCACCACCTAATTTGTGCTCTGGCCGTCTTTCTTTGTTGGTCTGAGTTATGCAGATGTACTGTACGTACCGTGTAAGAATATCCACTAACCAATATCGTCCTATGGGTGTTAAATGGGGCGACAGTCGGAAACAAATGAGATGGGCAGCAGGGTCTTCCTAATAACAACTAGATATAATAAGCTGCGGTTGACAACCGCCTGCCAAGCATGGCAACTATGGAAAATATCCCCTTATGAGGCGTTATTAAAAATTTTAAAATTTATGTTTCACCGTTAATGGTCCTGACAATTTTTAGATGAGAAAACAAAAAAGTCGCTGGCGGGGTTCGATCTGGTGAGTAAGGCGGATGGGATTGTCAAGCAATTCAAAACATAATTTGTGGTTTTTTGCCACGGCAACCGCTGAGTTATGAGACGGCGCGTTGTCATCGTTAAAGAGGATGTTCTTTTTTGCAAATGTGGCCATTTTTCCGCAATTTCTACCTTCAGGTTGTTAGTAACGATGCCTGGTATGCTCCTGTAATGGTTTAAATTTGAAGATAATCGACTAGGTTAACTCCATGAATATCCCAAAAAACAGTTGCCATCACTTCGCCAGCCGAAAATACAGTTTTTTTTTTGAAGCCAATTCCCCTTTGCAGTCCACTGTTTTGACTGTGTTTTTTGTTTAGGTCATATAATTATGTATCTAAGTTTCATCTACCGTAATTAATTGGCGCCAAAACAATTGGATTTATTGCGCTTAAACTGCAGCAACAAAACGTTGGAAATGTTCATTCTAACACGTTTTGGTCTAACGTGAGCAAACGCGGCACGCAACGCGCTAACAGCTTTCTGATACATAAATCTTGATTTAATATGTAACAAACACGTTCTTTGGACATTTTCATAGCCTTTGCTACCTCTCTCACTTTAATTTGGCGGCTGTCTATCACCATTTGGTGAACTTTAGCGATATTATCGTCAGCAGTTGCAGTGTTTGGACGTCCCAAACTTTCATCGCTCTCACGGCCACGTTTAATTTCAACTGCCCAAACTTTTGCTGTGATAAATGATGGTGCAGAGTCCCCATACACAGAGTCAAACTAATCTTTGATTTGCGTAGGTGTATTGCCTTTCAAAAACAGAAATTTCATGACAGCTCGATTCTCAATTTTTCCCATTTTCACAAAAACACACATGGACTCAGTCAAACGACTGTCAAATAACAACTAAGCGTTCAAACTGGCTGAAATTTTGGTGCATAACTCTCAAAATATGTACAACTACATTCACTAGCTTTTATTGATAAGTGCGGCCATTTAAGCATCACGTGGCCGCGATTGGAGTACCCCCCCCCCCTTTGGTCGGTACCGGTTCTACGGGGTTCATGATACTTCGAATCCGTCCCGGGCCTCAAGGCCGAGGTTCCCTGAAGCTCCCCAGGTCGGCCCGTTCGGTGATTTCCAACCCCGGGTCATTGAGATGCCGCCGGAATGTCGCTTTCGGGACCCCCAGTTCGAGTGCCGGTCCGATGGAGGCAGCTCCAGCTAGGTAGCTGCTGCCCTAGCTCCCACTATGGCCGCCTCCACTGATCCTTTGAGCCATCAACAGTCTACATGTCAAACTATTCTATTGCCGACGGCACTGCTTTTTGAATTGGAGCGTTTTTTCAGTAACAGCACAAGATTGGCTGCAATTTCCAACTCACTGAATTTTTCGCAAATATTTTTTTAACCTGTATGTTTTGAATTTCACCTTTAATAGCACTACATGACTTTTTGATGCATTATTAGTTCAACTAGCTCTGTGAGTTGAATCATGGTTTTTTCTTATTTTAAAATAGTTTCGGAGACAAAACTATGGTTAGCTTTTATATAAACCTACTTTTGAGCTAGTAGCTCTGTTTTTGCTAATGTATTTTTTACCTCAATTATAATTTGTACAATTGCTTGAGATTCGTCCGAAAAGTATTTGTTTTTTTGAAAATGTTCAAAATAAAACAAAGCCGCCTGTAACCACGTGCTCCATCTGGTAATTACTGCCTGTGTTTTCTGCAAAATATATTAACACCTATTTTTGGTCCAACAATGCAGAAACGTAAAAAATGTATTTTTAACCAAAAATATGCAATTAATGAAAAATAATTGTAAAAATATGCACAAAAAACATCAAGGTATGCAAAATATGCAAAATTAAATTGGTCTTAATCAATCCCAATTAGTGTTTGTTTCGCTCAGATAAAGTAAAACTTATAAATAAAATAATTACGAATATGCATTTTTTATACAATTTTTAAATTACACACGTGCGTTTATCACTGAGCGATTTGATTCTAAAGATTTGAGCGTTAATTGTAATTTTTTAGCACCACTATGTACTTATATACTAGATGTTTAGAATTCATTGAAGTGTACTCATTTTCTTTAGATGAAACTATTGCACAGAGTGTGGATGAACCCGTACCATCGATCGTAACCTCTTTGAGATCGCAACGAGACGAGTTACCGCTTCCTCGGAGTATGCAACATCTCAACATTATTCGCGTAATATGACACAATCATCGAGGCAACAATTTATAATTTATTAGTGTACATTTTTTTCTTTAGATGACCCTATTGCACGGAGTGATGAACCCAGTCCAGTGATGAATCCAGTACAATCGATCGTAATCTCTTTGGGATCGCAACAAGAGGAGTCACCGCTACCTCGGGGTATGTTTTCATTCTTACGTCATATTATGACACATTTCCACGTACACATGTATTCAAAGTTTAAAAGACAATTTAGTGATGTTATTAAATTGTGAACAAACTTTTAGTGATATAATTTTTGTGTATTTTTTTTTCCGATATAAAAAAAGTATTTTCTTGCAAACTATTTTGAATTTGTATTTCTGTTGTATCCGGAACATTTCGCAGTCGTATGTTATAATAGTACTATAAATTCGTCATCCAAAGCAGTGCTGATACCCTGCGAGTGTTAAGACCACCCTTAGATTTCGTACCATTGAAGTATAATGTATAATGTACTCAACGACTACACAGCCCAAATAGACGCCTCATGCAAGGGGAACACTTTCTGTCAACACGTTAGATAAATACGTATTACTTAAGAAAACGATCGCACGATCTACTTTAGTAGTGACCACTTCCCTGACCCATATTTCAATATTGTAAAGAAAGCTTGTTTTAATCAAAAAAAATCTTTAAAACAAAAAATTACAGGTATTTTACTAAATACGATACCTACTTAAATAAAACCTTTTTTTTAATTTATTGTGTACAAATTTATAAGTAGAATATAATTCTGGTACTGATTGAGTAGATTTGGTAACAAACTTATTAGTTAAAGTTCCCATCACTATTTGCTTATTAGCAAGTGTCGCAACCTTGATTCTAACCAATTAGCGTGCATTTCAAGCCGCCTCCCCCGTACCGCTTACCTCAGACGTTTGACAGACAGGTTTGGATGCAGAAGTACATACATTAGGCGTCTATTCGGGCTGTGTAGTTGTTGGATGTACAACGTACTAGAACGCACGACGGGAAAAAAATCTGTATGCCACGTGTGGCAGGCATTACGGAGCGCGCGGGAAGAGGCGGCCGAGTCAAAGAATGCGCGAACACTAACATACGCCAAAAAATGGCTCGGTAAAAAAATGGCGTACTGTCATTAAAAATTATGCAAAAGAGCATAAAACGAGTTGTTTTTCATGTACTTACCGGTGAAACGTCACGCCTTGACTTTTTTTGGTTTTCCGAAAATGATTGGAACAATCTTTTTACGACGTAAGAAGGCATTTTGAGTTCGGCTAGGAGTCGTCAACTAACGAAACCTGTATAACGCGGCTCAGAAGCGAAATTTGTCTTATTGTTCTTCAATAGAGTGATGTCGCCTTATTGAAGAACAAGACTACCTCACTTTATATGTTTAAAAGTTCTGAAGGAGTGATATACCCGAAAGTATCGGCTCTCCACCCACTTTCAGAAACTATACCGTAATTCCCTGTCTTTTTTAATGTGCTGGATTCTATTGTAATCTCGCTCAGCCTGACGTCAGGGATGTCGGCTGAAAAAGTGTCGAATGAGACTTGCTTTCGTTAGGCACACTAGCGTTTGGCTACAATGACGACAGCTGTCCGTTAAACACATTGATTTAAAAAGTAAAAACATGGTCATTCAAAAGTTTGCCTAATTTCTCTTATTAGAAAAACTAACGATTAGAGATAACTTAAACTACTATGTGACCAGTATGGGTAGTCAAAAGACGTATTCTTTAAGAGCGTAATCGAGGTGGCAAAGAAAGATAACAAAACTAATTTTTCGGATAACTATTTATTACAGTATCGTGGATTGTAACATAACGTAGTAATCAAAAACCATGTAAATAAAATATTTTTGTGTAAAGGAATACAATGCTTATTGCATTTCTTTGAAAACAATCTTTAAACATCTCAAGCAATAAATTATATACATATTTCAAGCATTTATTGATTGAACTCCGTAAATAGATATATGTATTTTTACTGTATTCATAGATTTTCTTATTAATATTATGTAAAATATATTTTCATTTGAATATTTTAAATAATTAAAATCAAACGTTCGCTTGTCTCTATTAGTGTACATTTTTTTGCTTTGGCTGAGAGAGGATAATACTAGAATAAGTAAACACACATTAAAAAATAAATTGAAAACTGTTTTCCTTAACGAAGTTGTTGAGAGATGTGAAAAAGTTAGTAAATCCTAATATTAGTAGTAGTTTCTATAGGCCAAATGTTAGTAATCCTTAATAAAGGCAGTAGTTTTTTTTTATATAATAGGCTAAATTTTAGTAAATATTTCTTAATAATAGTTTAATACCGGTTTAAAAAAAAAGAAAAAAATTAAAACTTGCTTTATTTACACCTTTATTTTCATTAGTTTATTACTACGTATTTAAACCAAATTTACACATATCATATACGTATTAAGAACACTTTAAACATATGTATATGTTAAGGTGATACCTCGAAAGTTTGGTGGTTTTTCTATTTCACATATTTTTTAAGTTTTATAGGTTATAAACCAATATTTTGGTATATGATTTTTGACTATATGATCTTGGATTGCATAAGAGGAAAAGCCGATATCATGAAATTTTCTCCATAAAAAAATTGCAAAGTAGGGTCTAATTAGTTACATTTCTCCATGACACCACAATATTTTTACGAATAAGTTCGTGGAATTATTTTTAAGGCATAGTAAATAATCATATCTAAGTTCTCATAAACCATTTTTAATCCATTAAGGCCGAATACGAAGAGAACTGGCGAAAATTAATGTATTTCTCTTGACTAGAACTTTGACCTGAAGTAATTCTAAGCTTTAAAACATTTTTGTAGGTTTGTTCGGGTCCTTCACAAGGTGAGCGTCATTTTAAAATTTTAAAATAAATGAATATACCAACAAATAAAAAAATGTTAAGAAATTATATATATAAAATTATTGTTCTTCCAAAACTCTGTGAATTTTAATTTAGGAAAAATTCTTTTACGTAAAAATGTTTGTATTGTGATTCCGAAGGTACCTGCTATCTTTATTTTCGATACAAAATATTATTTATTAACATAATTCGTTTTAATCAAAAACACCTAGTAATAATATCGTATATTGCCAGATAAAAGTTTGCCGTAATAAATTACCAGGCGCTTCGACGTGTGACGTAAGGTAACAACAGTCGATGTGTCTGTAGCAAAGAATATATACACTACGCGAAAAGAAACGACACTTAAGCATGTGTGCACGTAAAATCTCTTGCGGCTATGTGTGGGTGTCAGGATGTGTGCGGGGGCCTTGAGAGGCGCGCGGGGCGTGGAACGGGCAGTCGCCGACTGCCCTGGCCGAGGGCTAGTAGTAATACCGATATTTGTCAATATTAGTTAATATGAATATATTCGTCAAGTTTTTATAGCCGTGTATACTAGGTTTATGTGCTTTGATAAATATTAATGTTGTTATTAAATAAATGATATTATAGTATACGTATAAGTATTACTGAAAGTGATTTTAAGTGATTAGAATTAAAATAAATTCCACTGCACAAAACAAGGGCCCTTGTTTTGTTAGTTTTATTTTTAATAATGTTTTATGATACCTAAAAATATGTGAACTCATTTTAATGAAAGTCGATATGATCTTAACAAGAATTATGGGGAAATACCATGACAATAAAACTAATATATCGCCAATAATTTTATTATATTACATTAACTGAAATTATTAAAAATACCACTAGAAAGTCAAGAAATTTTAGATATCTATAAAAAGTTTTTGTATTTGTTCATTATTGTATTTATGGATTATTTAATTAGAAATAGAAATGACTTATCTCCTCAACACATAGGGAACAATTTGTTGGCCGCCATGTCCCAGGAAACCTGCATATTTTTGGATTTTCTAAAAAAATATGTATGCTACGAATTTTTGCAACTGTTAGAAATAATAATGAAAATTAAAAAATTTATCGAAAAATTCAAAAATATATATATATATATAAGTAAATTATTTTTAAAGGATAGTAGGTAATACTGATTATTGCGTACTGAAAAACTAAGTGTTGGTTAATTATTTAAGATTATCATTAACTGTCGTACATATTTGGTTGTGTCAGAATTTTTAATATTCCTCATTTAATAAAAGTTGATTTAAACATGAACGTATCTTTCACTACCCAAATACATAAGTTTACATAATATACGAGTATAACATATACCTACTATGTATCTTCTTTGGTACAAGTCTATAATATTCCAATTCGGTTCGATATCAACCCTAGCGTTACACGCTTCGACTCAAGGTCACCGGCGGTTAAGCTCTCACGTACAGGGAGTGTCACCGCTGTGTCTGTAGCGAAAATCGTTAATTTAGTGTTTTATACGCGTTTAAGTGACTATAAATGTAAATATGGGTAGGAAAAGAAATAAATGTTACCTAAGTGGTAAAACAAAGAGAGTTTATCGCATGAACGCTGCTCGAATGTTGTATTTTGAGGTTAATACGTATATTTTTGTAAGGTAATTTTTTGTTTGAGGCTGCCTAATAAGTTGCATTTTTACTCATTTACATTAGCCAAACTGATCATTTATACTTTTCTAGTTTCAAGTGAGAAACACTAAAAATGTAAATATCAAGACCCAGTCGGAAAAGAATGTACAGAGTAGTGCAAGCACAGAGACCGCAAATAATGTCATAGTCAATGTATTGTCTGAAAGCATGGAGTAAGTACATAATTAAGAAAAACCGAAATACTTCGGATGTGAAGTGATTGACCAGTCGGAGTAGTCTTGTGAGAATTTACATACACAGTACCTATCCCCACTATGGGGCAATCACCGACTTTTTAGTTTTTTTTCTTTATTATTTATGCAATTTGCATTACGGCATCTTGTAAGACTCACAAGAACAAACATTTTCAGTTATATGAGGTTCTTTACGTACAATGCACCAATTAAGAAAAAAAAATCGTTATCAATTCAATAACTTTTCGAACAATATTTTATAACGAATAAAGTACAGAATTTGTAATCTATAGGAACTAATATTATATATAAGAAAAATTTATTTAAGAAGTAAGCAATGCTCTCTGTGTTGTTCATTACTCTGCATACTGAGCTAGCTGAGTCAAATATAATATAATCAAAGACCGTACGATTATAGGTATTATACATGTCTATATAAACAAAGCGTAGGTACTGGCGGCGCGTGGTTTGCTGCGAAACGAGCAAGGTCATTCGCGTCGTATTCGGCCTTAAGTAGTTTTATTTAAAAAAAAACGTTGTTTGGCGCTTACTTAGTTTTTTTTCTCGAGCGTTGCTCGGTATAGCAATCTCATAATATGCGTATTAAGAAGTCATTGCATCACTTTCATTTTGACACTCCCTCAGTCGTTCGTGAGCTTCACCGACAAGGGAATAAGCCACGCCCTCAAAACTACGATTCATTTTCAAGGTATCCTCTTAACAAACGTTTAGGCGTGAGACTACAGTGTTTATAATCTCGAATCAGATGTCAACTAATTTCGAAACATATGTTAATATCGAAACGTCAACACTTTATACAATAATTTGTCATTGAGTTTATGAATTGTTTCCATGTAACACTAAAAATTAATTTCGATATTTCAATTAGTTAATACTTTTCAATATCTAACATTTACGTTCGCGCTTTTTTTGATTCTAGGAAATATTGTACTAATTTTGGTCGTATTTTTTATTTATTTTCAAAGATTTTTGTCTTGGATGTTTGTCTTTTAAGCCATGATATTATTTACTTTTTAAGAATTTTTCGCTGGGATGTTTGTCTTTTAAGCCATGTTTTCATTTATCTCAGTATCAAGTGATAATAATCTTTCATTGTACAAGATATACACATACATACAAGAAGCTTTACAATATGTTGATGCATCACATTGCGCAGATTTTGACGGCAACTTGAACGAGCAGATAGTAGGCGATAGATAGTATCTCAAGGCGTCTAAGCAGATAGACACCTTATCTTGAGAATCCGTAAACATTGTAGTGTCTCGCGCTAAATACACGTTGAACATATGTATCCGTGTGTAAACGTGTAGGCGTGAGACTATAGTGTTTATATTCTCGAATCAGATGACAACATAACCTCACCAAATTTTTAACTTCACTTCTTGTCACCTGTGTAGAACAGAGGAGCGCGCGGGAAATTTGGAATCCTCCTCCATTGTAGTTTGATGATTCAGCATAATTTAGAATGGCTCCGCCATTGTAAATTATGCTGAATCATCAAACTACAAGAAAAATAATGACATTTAGAATTTTCATAATAGTGGATATTGATTCAATTTTCAAAGATATATATTATCTTAAATGTTGATAGTAATACCTATTTTCACGGTTAATTTTGTCCACTTATTCTTAATCATTATCATTACAGCTCTCAAAAGCCCACTGATGATTAGGCCTTCCCAAGGAATGCCTTACAACTTGGTTTCGAGCAAACTGCAACTACCAACTTTTTTGTTCTTAATAGTTGATTGTAATGTATGATCTCTTGTTTTTTAAATACTTGATCATTAATTTATACTAGTATAATTTACAGCTAATGAAGAGGTACCAACTGTTCAAGGCGGCACCAGAGTTATCGAAATTGTAGAAGACACTATAGACTGGGCCAGTACTGATGGAGAACAAAATATTGAAAAAACTGTGCCAGCAGGGTGTAGTATTAATGAACTTAATGCGTGGATTCAAGAAACTATAAAGCAAAAAAAACATGTAAATCGATTTAAAATTCCTCATCCTCCAAGGCCGAAACAATCATCACGGCTTCAAACAGTTGCAGGCCGACAAATTTCCACCAATAACTTCGACATGCCTAGTACGTCCACTGTTAGAGCTTTTTCGTGTCCATCTAAGCGTTATACCACCTCTAGAGAAGTATTGCAGGCCCCAAAGGAAGAATTAGATAAACGTTGCATGAAATGCAAATATTGTGATTTTGTGAACAGAGTTTTTGAAATAAGGAGCGAACGCGAAACACCCTCAAACAGTGACAATTCTGTTCCTACACAAAATGAAGGGTTCAGTTCTGACAGCACCGCAAGCTCAGGTCAATGGAATACATCGTATAGTTACAAACGTAAAACGCGTTGCAGACAAGCGTTTAGGAAACGAAATGTGAACACAGGCAGTATGGGAGGTGAACATATGTCCTCAGAACTTCCACCTTCACCTGTAATTCCCCTACCTCTTCCACGATCAAACAATCGACCTCAACCTCCTCAACCAATTAAAAGTTTTTATGCGAAAGATAGCGATAATATTTTTGAATTCAAGTTGTCATGGCTATCGCATAAAAAAAAATTTATTTTGAGTGCTGACCCGGTTCCTAGTCCTTCAGATATAGTAATGACGGAGTTAAATTCACCGACAGATACAAACATTAAGAATTCTGTGCTTGAACATTTGGATAATATAAGAAAATCAGAAATAAATAACGACGACGGCGCAATTCCGAGTACTTCAAGAGGACCTGATCCTGAACCAGTTGTTACAATGCCTGTCAAGGAGAATTCAAACAATGTTGGTACTAGAAATAGAGGAGGCTGTCAAGCACAATTGAATAGTCTACGAAGATCGGTAATTAATAACGACGACGGCGCAATTCCGAGTACTTCAAGAGGACCTGATCCTGAACCAGTTGTTATAATGCCTGTCAAGGAGAATTCAAACAATGTTGGTACTAGAAATAGAGGAGGCTGTCAAGCACAATTGAATAGTCTACGAAGATCGGTAATTAATAACGACGACGGCGCAATTCCGAGTACTTCAAGAGGACCTGATCCTGAACCAGTTGTTACAATGCCTGTCAAGGAGAATTCAAACACTGTTGGTACTAGAAATAGAGGAGGCTGTCAAGCACAATTGAATAGTCTACGAAGATCGGTAATTAATAACGACGACGGCGCAATTCCGAGTACTTCAAGAGGACCTGATCCTGAACCAGTTGTTACAATGCCTGTCAAGGAGAATTCAAACAATGTTGGTACTATAAATAGAGGAGGCTGTCAAGCCGAAAAACTAAAAGCAGCCTTTCCACGTCATAATAGCAAAGCTGAACAAGTCGACGCACCAGTTTTTTACCCAACTGAGGATCAGTTTCTGGTAAAAAAAAATAATCTTAGTTACTATAAATTTACGATGTCAATTCTATTAAACAATTTATTGTTTATTTAACAGGATCCGATTGCTTACTTTAATGAAATCATGCCGACCGCAGCCAAATTTGGGGTATGTAAGATTGTAGCACCAGAGACATTCAAGCCAGAGTGTGTTTTCGACGAAGAAATCAAATTTGGTGTGACTAACCAATATATTTCGCGTTTGTATACTCGCTGGGGTCCAGCTTCCAGAGAAATGAGTGCTATAAAAGCACACTTAGCTTCGCAAAGTGTATTATTCACAAGACCACCGCTGGTAAGTATTATCTGTTTTACATTAACGTGACTGTGATTTATTCTCATTAACTTAAAAAAATTACGTGTGAATAAAACTAATGAATGGCTACTGATTAAATCGATTTTAATAAGATATTTTACAACATGTAAAAAAAATCAAAAAATGTGTGTATGATTAGTAGATTTTGTAAAAAGTAAACGAGAAATATTGATTCCTATTTATAAAACTGCATTATAAATTTTAAATTTCTATTTTAAGATTATATTTTTTGTCTGCCAAAACTCTGCGTAACGCTGTCCGCTATATTATTTAGTTACTATAGTGACGTCATTGACCCAGCCTAAGGATATTAGTATTCTGAGTCACTAATTAAGTCATATTTCGAAAATTTTCAAGTTATCATTACGATTATTGAGTTTTATTCCGAATTTTATTGAAAAGGCATCATGGAAGACGAATTCGTAAAAGCAGAAAGTACTAATCTACCAAGGATAAATAAATTGATGGTGGCAAAATCCTAATTTTTGTTGTTGAGGAATGTTAAAACGTCAATGTAAGTACCTATTACCAACTTTTGTTTATACAAAAACACAATACCAGGTCAGAATGTATTTTGATAGAATATAGTTTAGTAGCTATCATAGTTTAGTTTATCTATAATTACAATCATTGGCAATCGTTAGTTATAATATCTTAGTTAACATATTTTTTACAAAATTTGAGTTGCGATACCCTACATCTCATGATGTTTTGTTTTGTATAAACGATAGTTAAATACATGTCTTACTTAGATCTGAATGATCTTCTCAGAAGAATAGTCTAGTTTGTGTAGACAATGTATTCGGGTATCTTCTTGCAAGTTTTAACCAAGTATTTATTATACATATTTAAATCAGTTGACACTTGAATCCATTACTTTCCCGGCATTCTTATGCTCGTATTTTTGCATTCAGGCACAACACAACAATGATATAGATGATAACTCATTATTAAACATTAAAAAGTATCTTATTTCTTTGCAAAATCGGCAAAATTCAAGGACTGTGACGTCACGAGTGGGACAGCATGGCGGTTAGCGTTTTCACGCCGAAATTTAAAACGATAGATTAAAAGTAATTTTTATGGCACTATTCGGTTTAAAAAACTGTATTAAAATAATAGTTGTTCACTATCACTCTGGAATTCATTTAAAACACTTTTTGAAAATGGGTGTATAACCCTATTACCTGACTGCCAAGAAAGGGTTATGTTTTTGGCGCGTCTCTTGTATGTTTGTAAATTTCTTTATTACCTCGTATCTTCCAAACGGCTGGATGGATTTCGACAATTAAGGTATTGTTTTATTCGTCTTAAAAACCCAAGTGTTCTTGGATAGCTTTTTTCTTAAATAAACTAAATGCGGGATTTATGGCGCAAAATAGTAATACGCTAATAAAAAAAATTAACCAAACCTATCGAATAGAATATCAAAATAAAGGAACTTAAAAGGGTATTACAAAAATATATACACGTTGTATGTTTAAATTTAATTAGGAATACTAAATTGGTTTATAAAGTTTTAATAGCTGGTTTATAAAATGGGCAATATTTGTGTCGCACCTCGTGTTATTATATGAAAGAAAAGAATAGTTATAAGTAGCCGTAGCCCAATCATATTTAAAACGAAAAAAAATAAATTGTGTTCAATAAATTTTGAACCGTATACTTTCAAGATTTGAATCAAAAAATATTATAAATTTACACACTGCTTATTTTAGGAAAAATACAACGACCTTTCTTAGTCGCATAGTTTTTGAGATATCGTCAAAAACTTTTACACAATAGAATTAGTTCGACACCTTTAACATGAATGGCGTTTAATAGGTGATTTGATATTCTGAATCGCGTTATGGTTAAGTTCTAAAGTTTTAGTGGGTATCGGTTTTCGCTTAAACATAAGTAATGCATTATACTCAACAATATAGTATTAATTTATGGCGTTACTTGTAAATAAAATAGGAGAAAATACGAAAATAAAAAATTATGAGCTGAAAGCCTAAGTTATAGGTATATAGCCTAAGTTGAATGTTAAGTTACTAATAGCAGGCGGAACCCATTTGCAAATTATAAACCGAAAGAAAATGAATTAGTTTCGCTTTCAGCTCATAATATTGTCTGTTAAACCGAAGTAGAGTTAACTTTGTTTATACATAGGTTATTTAAATTTTTTTTATAATATCCGAGAAACCAATTAAATATATAGGTATAAAATATCATTAAAAGATAGCAATAATGCTCAATTTTTGTTTTGTTTTGGATAATTTAATTACAGGTAAGGTAGTGCTACCTTTGAGAAGTATGTACCTATATTCAAATTACTTTTATTGAGAAGTAACTTTGTCAAAAATAAATGAACAAATAAAGACTATAAAGCTCACTCTCAAAATCTGAATGTCGAATATATAAGTGACATGTTAGTATTAGTAGTAGTGAAGTACATTAAAATCACTTACACTATTATGTTAAAAGTATGATTTATCCTCTATGACTATTTTTAACGCCTAGAAAAAAAATAGGGTGTAACATAATGATACTGATATTTTCCAAAAAATGAATAAAACAAAAATTTTGAATTAAATAAATACGTAAATTAAAATCTTTTTTATATAGAATTAGCTTGACAAACGAGTACACAGTCCACCTGATGGTAAGTGGATGCCGTGGACTATAGACATCTATCTACATTTAACCTCGATTAAGAATCAAAATGCAGATGCATTTTCACCCCTGAGGACTAAGATGGAATGCTTCGTTTCCAGGAAAACGGGTCTCCGGTTCTCTACACTCACCGTACGAAACACAGCAGCATCAAGCTGCTATTTTACGCTGGTATTCTGTGAGAGGAGAGCATGGTCCTTACCCAGCCGAGACCTAACACCTCTAGACTTTTATTTGTCGGCCGAACTAAAACGATTACGGTACATAGAAGAAGCACAAATTGGTAGTGATTTAAATTAGTGTGTATTAGACGCATTTAATGTGATAAAAATTGATTGAGACACGCTTCGAAGTTTAACAAACAATTTTCAAAGATGTGCTAGTTTATAAGGAAACTGAAGAACATTTTGAACAATTATTGTGAGATCGCTAAAAAAGTAATTCTTATTTGTAAATGACAATAATGTAGTATAGTTTTATAAATATCAATAATTGTGGTTTGTAAATAAGTTGATTTCGATCTTTTAAATACGCCAATATGTTGCAGTGTAAAAGTATGAAAGAAAAATCGAAATCACAAAAATAATAATCTGAAACGAAAAGTAAATTTGCCACCTACTTCCCATTTTTTGTTACATTTTTTTGCTATTTGTGTGTGGCTATGAAAAGTACTGCCATTTCAAATCTTTCTTTTACCGAACAAGTATTTTACTAAAAACCAGTATATGCTGATCTTGTAATTGGTATGCAGTAACTAGTACTAGGAGGTCTACTTTCACGGAACGTTTTAAGGTCATATTGACATTACAGACGAAAAAACCACCACCAACTTCCTGATTCCGGGCAGCTACTGAGAATTTCTTGACGTAAAACTCAATAAATTGATTTTTTGTCACTACTCGCGATTCGAACCCAGGACCTCATGATCAGCTGTCATACTCCTACAACCGCTAGACCAACGAGGCAGTCAAAATCAAAAATAAATATCAAAAGTGCCTAAATACTTATAAGATAAAAATCATTTTTAGTAACATACGACGCGGTCAGCTGATTCTAAAAGTGTGTACTGCAACGATGTGTCGGCCCTCCCACTCGGTCACCTGGCACCTACATAACGAAAAATGTGCATGCGTCTGCTCGCTCTTACAACTTTCATTCACTAGCGATCGTAGCCAATTTTTAGTTTTACGGCAAACGCCGTAGGATGAATTGTTTGTATGTATGTTTTTGGGTATTCGTAAATTTTGCCTACCTAGTTATATTTTTTTAGTTATACTTTACAAATACTTTCGAGGATAGCTTCTATTCCATTTACACAAAACATCATGTTAAATACACATGTAAAAATAGTCCCCCAGTATAATAAACAGCTAATGTGGTTATTCATTTTGCATTATAAACATGCGGCGTCGTCTAGTTTTTCTGTTTAGTACAATACTGTGCTTAAACCTAGTGATTAATCGACGCTTGTAAGGCAATAACTACCAAGCAACATATTGGAAACTTTACACTAGAGCATTTTAAAGTATTTTTTTTAAAAATCCTATATAATCGCCCATTAGCCATAACCACTCGATTTCAACAAATTTTAGAATCGGATTAATGACCTAGTAAACTGTCATTTAAAGGTTAAATATTATGATTTTTATCAATATTTTATGAAATAGTGTCGGTTAGTAATAATTTCATTAAAATCACAAACTGATAAAAGTTATTTACTAACATCAAAATATTTATTATAAAAGGAGTAAAATTAACTAAACCCCATTATTTTATAATTGTGTTCGAAAAAAATGACGCATCCAGAAGTAACGAATGTTTGACATATAAGTAATAAGCAAAGTGGATCTGACAAAGCATGTGGGCTGTCGTTGAATATTGAAGATAGCTTGAATCAACAATTTATAAGAATAAACTAAGACAAATACTATTATACTAATACCATTACTAAAATAGGTAATTTCAAAATGAGTATGAGGTAAAGGCACCTAATTCCGAGGGGTTCTAAAATTGGAACCACATTCCGAGGTATTTTAAAAAATTGCATTTACGTGCGATTTATTACTAACTACTATTTTATTAACTCGATTTATTATAATACTAATAACTAATGAGACTTAAACAAGAAATTAAGAAAATACAGTCAGAATCGATCAACATAAAAGGATTGGTCTTCATCATGTTAAACTTTGAATAAAGAATGTCTTTAATTTGTGTATAAAATACGAAGAAACGTTTTCCCCGGCCTATTATATTCTTTTAGGCAGGAAAAGTACTACTATATTAGATTCGTCTATAAGTCCATTGAATTAGGAAAAAAAACTAAATGTAAAGAAGCACATAATTAAGGTGTGTTAAAAAGTCTTAAATAACGGTAAATATTTATACACATTCATTCCAGTCAAGGCAAAAAATACTAAGTGTAAGTTGAAATCGAATACCTACTAAGTAAAAATTATTCATAAATCGGTAAAATTTTAGTAGCTTGGTCGCCGAAAACTGTAAGAATGTGATTTTTTCAAAGTTGCCAAGTGACAACAAAAGTCTTCCCAGCAGTACGATGGTATGACATATCGACGCAGAATTTTTTTGCTGCAATTAATGATGTCGTACCCGGATGACCGAGCTTTGCTCGGTTTTTTTAAGTTACATTTGTATACAAATTACATGAATAATAAGTTTTGATCTTATTGACATAATAGAAAAAACTGAACTGAACTAAAAAAAGGGCTCGAAATAATAGATTTTCTCACCAAAGAAGGGAACTTAAAAAAAAAGGAAAAAAGTTGGATCCAAGACGGGACGCGAACCACGGAACTCCGATATCACGCCCGAACAACATCCCATGTGAGCTATTACGATCGTTGGTAACCTGTCAAAATTTACCTTCTTATATTTTAGCAGTTTTTTATTGCCTGAAAACACGGACAAAAGGACATTTTCTAAAAATAAATCCTAGCTAGATCGATTTATTGCCCCCGAAACTCCCTGGACACTAAATTTTATGAAAATCGTTGGAGCCGTTTCCGCGATCCCGATTAGATATATATACAGGAATTGCTCGTTTAAAGGTATGTGATATAATATCGGCTGTCATATCGTTTGACAATTATTGCCTTTCAAGCGTCGATATTATCTTTAATTATGCTGATAATATGAATTTGAAATCAATTCGAATGTCTTTTTACCAAGTACAAAACCTTTTGTCGAGACAACAAATAGACGGAAATATTTTTGCATTTATAATATTAGTGTGTTTTTTTTCCTAGCTCAACGGTATCGAAGTGAACCTCCCTAAACTTTATGAACTCGTGCAACGGTGCGGTGGTCTCAAGAAAGTTATAGAAAAGAAACGTTGGAGTCGTGTAGCCGAAGAAATGAAACTTACCAAATCTCCTAATATTGAAAAAAAGTTAGACCAAATCTATGTTAAATACATATTACCTTATGATACAATGTCTAACAGTAAGTCAAATTTATATAACTATTTATTTATTTGCAACTTAACTACAAAAAATCTATTTGAAAAATCGATTGCGAAAAAGATTATTTTTCTGATATAACTGTTCTTAATTCTTGTTGTTCTTATTTCGTTTAACGTTTTTGTACATAATTTAAAAAAAAACTTTTGGAAAATCCAAATGTGCATGTCTTAAGCGCTCATGTTACGCGTCATTTTATAAAGTATTTTAAATACACACAAGTTTTCACTAATAACCTTACTACTACACTTCTAATTTTCCGATAATTTTATGTCAAACGTCAATTAAAAAAAGTTTGGAAAATCCAAAAGTGAACGACTGAGAAAATGTAGAAAAAGATCTCAATCAACAATAGACTTTTTTTAAATTTACAGTGTTATTATTATTGAGATTAATTTTTTTTAATTTGTTTATTGAAAACATTTTAACAGAATTATCTTAACTATCAAAAATCAACTTTAATTTTTATGTATTTGTACTCAGGCATTATCGTAAAAACTAGTTTTTTTTTTTACCTGACTCGTTAATCATTTTTTTCTCATCAATTTTATTTCACAGGTTGCTTTTTATGTCATTTATATGTTCAATATGATATGAATATAATATACGATTTCATGCGACAAAACGTTGGATTCTTGATTTTTAGGCGCTAGTAGAATATACAATACGGCCGACGTATCTTGGCGAGTCTGAATATAGGCTCTGCGAAGTTTAGCGCATGAACACTCGTGAAGAAAACTGTTATTGTCATTTTTTTATATATACCAATGTACAAATAAAATTTCCCTAATACAGTGACCAAAAATATCAAAACACTTTGGAGACATTATAAATTAAAGATTCAATTTTGATACCTCACCTTTCGATAGGGGCAGATTTTATCACAAACACATACAATATTATTTACATTTAATACTTTTTATTTATTTACACTTATTATTATTTAATCACTGTCGCTGAGGGGGGAAATTCCTAACATAAAGTCGTCGGCCCCTTGTGTACCATGTGAGGTACTTGGCATAGGTTCATCTTCGTAATCGTCGCTCTCACTTTCAGACTCACTTTCTGAATCTGAAGCTGTATTAATGATGAATAATTGATCCGTCATTTCGTCAATAATATGGTCGCTCTTCCTATAGTCATGTTCGACCTCTTGCACTTTTCTGCATAAAGCACTCCATTCATTTTGACCCATTAAATTTACTTTTTCTTGTATGAGCTCCATTGTCCGGGTTACGTTCCAGTCGACGTTTTTAGCGGCTACGTGCCCTTTAATGGCAGCCCACACCATCTCGATGGGGTTTAAATCGGGATGATATGGGGGTAAACGAAGGACATCGTGGTTGTTTTGTTTAAACATTTCATCTATTACGTATTTTTTATTCACGTCTTTGTTTTTTTTTATTAGATCGTAAAGTTGTGGTTTACGCATGTCCTTTTCATATGGTATACCCTTTTCTAATAACCACGATTCCATTTTTGCCTTCTTGTCATTAGATGTAGGGGCAGGATCCATTAATTTGTTGTGGTACGGAGCATTATCGATAACCACCACCGAGTTAGGGCTCAAATTTGGAATCAGTTGGGTCCGTAACCATTTCTCATAATTTTTGAAATTCATGTCATCATGATAGTCTCCGGTTTTGCTGCCAGATTTGAACATTAGTAGCGCGTTCGGAACAAACCCTGCTTCTGACCCAGCGTGTACCATCACTATCCGCTGACCTTTTGATATCGGGCGCTTTAGTCCTTGAGCGGAACCATCTGACCACGCCTTACCTTTTGTATGTGATGAGTGGGCATACGACTCGTCAGTGAATACAATTGGTCGCCCTTCGTCCCTGTATTTTTTCATTGCCTTCAAGTACAAGATCCTTTTCAGGCGAATGTCGGTCTTCTCTATAAGAACCATTCTATTGGTTTCGGTCTTTCGCCACTTGAAACCCAAGTTTTTGATAATTGTCTTTAAGCTCGTTTTACCACCTTGAAAATTTATATCCCGTTTGAGTTTCGCTAGTAATTTGTTTATCGTCGGCATTTCTTTTTCAGTTTTGTGGAAGTTGTGTATGCATCTTTTTACTACTCCCTGGTCAAAATTATCCATATCAGTAATAGGTTTTGATCTAGACCTTTTTTTACCAGGCGTGCGGAATACTGAAAGTAAGCCCGAAATATTGCCTTCAGTTGCGATCCGCTGTACTGTGCGTTGGGACACACCAGTTGCGTTAGCAACTCTTAAATAAACTTTATCGACATCTTTTACGCCTTCTTCTTTTTCTTTTTTCATATATTGCGTTAAATCGTAAATAATTTTTCTCGCCTGGCGATTTAACACACTGTTATGTTTTGGTGGCATGTTTGGCGAATAATATAAGTGCTAACTGACACTTGCAAATAAAACAAATAAAACAAACAAAACAAACTTAACACTATTAATAAAAACAAACAACAATAACAACGAAAACTTTTGTAACCGACTGTGCTCAAGACAGAGATAGCGACACGAACACGACACCAATGCTAACGTGTGACTGAGAAATATTACCGTGTACCGAGCATTGCCGAATAAGCACGAAGCTTTACGAAGTAACCAGAAAGGGATGTCCAACACGCGTGCCTGAGGGTGTTGTTTAATCGATTTTTATTCAAATCGATTAAAATTAAGACATAAAAATATATTTATTTGCAATTTATAAGGAGGTTCTAAATTTTCTCAAATAGTCGTTACTCAAGAAGACGTTAATAGATAATTGATATTTAAGTACATTATGTCTTTCAGCTGAGAAAATAATATGTTTTTAGTTTTTTTTTTTATTTAAGTCGAAATCTTGTTTATTATCAACAAAATTCACTATATTTGTAAATCTATTTCGTTTAATATCTTATATAAACAAAAATCAATAACTTCTAAATAAAACTAATCGATTGCGATATTTTATGACTAAAGGGTCGATTGTGTTTACTTATGGTCAATCTCTAGCCTAGACCACCGCCCCCCGTACGTCGCCTCATGCCACCATTTTGTTCCTTAAAAAAGCTATTGCGCAACCTTCTGCGCGAAGGTCGGACTCGCCAAGATACGTCGGCCGTATTATACCTATGCGTTTTGCGCTTAAGGCATGCAATATACAAGTACTACGCGTTCATTTCGAGTTTGCCGTCGTAGACCGTTACGACGTCACAGCTGACGGTACCGTAGACGAAAAAAGTCATCATGTTTATGTTTTGATGTTGTTGTTGATGATGATGAAATAATAACGTGTTCGATAAAATAAAATTTTCATTTTTACTCATATACATTTTTAAATATTCGAAAAAAAAAAATTACTCATTGTAACAGAACAAATTAACGAATATCAACAGAAACAAAAACAAAAAATCAACAGTAACAAAAACAACAGCAAAAACATTAACAAACTAGAGAACGTAAAAACGGGAGCATAAAAAACGGACGTAAGTACACTTCGACGTTGCTATCGGTACTAAAAGGGCGACGCTTGAGGCGCGGAATGAGGGGGCGCGGCGGGAGGTAACGGCATTCTTGAAGTGAATGACTAGTAACAAGTAATATTAAATAGTCATAGGAGTTATATTTATTTTACCATTGCACCATTTGATACAATTAGTCTGTACTTAAATTGATGTGACTATCCTATTTCAAAGTAGTCAGAAGACTGTAGTTATTCTAAATTTAAATGCTACTTGAACTGAAATAAACTTGAAGTGAAATATTTTTCTTATGCATAAACAATTGACAATTATATTGCTACTTTATTCTTTCAGTCTCAGCTTACGTAGTAAAAATTTAGAAACATTACAAAAGAACCTTGATCTTAATCATATCATGTATCAATCATATGTCAATAGATCAACATCATCTTTAACATTACAAAAACTACTTTCAACTATTTTAAAATAGTAGACCATAAGGCGTTCTACAAAATTATATGTTACTCCCCACTAGCAATGTATTATTTATACAAAATGTTAATACGTGGATAATGTGACACCGCCAACCGTGTAGTGGCGGTTGAAGAATAGTATCCGCTGCCGCATTCTGTCCCGTGGGTGTAGCAAGAGGCGACAGAGGAAAACTGAAATAAGTGATGGCCAGAAGCATTTTATCTGACAACAACTCGAAAACACTGCATTTGCAAACCCGGAGTCATCGTCATTCGCTGAGCATAGGCGAATGAGGAGGCCTATGTTCAGCAGACGACTTATATTTTGTAATTGAATGGAATCGATGGATAAGAGTGTTTACTAATTACTTTATAATTTACAGAAGAACGTCTAGAAATTATGAATAACGTAGAAGTTAACTGGAATAAGAAAAATAAAAGGATGCTTGATAGAGCATTAAATCCCTTGCACAGACAAAAACGTCTTCTGGGTGAATCAGAATCGTCTGGAGAAGATGATGATCACGATTTAAATATTACTCAAGCTTTAACCGAAGCCGAAGATTGCATAGTAACCGGAAGATACATGAATTTGGCGACGTTTAAAAAGGTAATTCAGCCTCTAGACATTGCTAACTGTAAATTAGCAAACGTCATTAACGATCTTTTTTGCCTATAATGTGTTGGTATATTTAAAACTTAGGTAAATAATATCGGAATCTGAAGGTATTTTTATTGCATTTAATTGATTAATACAAAATTTTCTTTTCTAAATTCTTCTGTTCTAGCACAATAAACAAGTAACTCAGAGAACATCGTAGTGTTAAATATACCATAAGTACTTCATTTAAGCTCAAAAGTTATTTGATAACGAACAAATTACAATGACAAGTGAACAGTATTGCAATATCAAATATCGTTACACGTAAATCTAAGAGCAATTTTTTTCATTGATCCACACGATTATGTACATCACCGATACAGGTTCGCCGATATCGGTTTACTGAACTATTTAGAGCTACCCACTACGATGGTTTCTAATCCTCATTATTGCGTCGCAAGTCATCGACGATAACATGTCAGTACCATGTACATCCACTCTCTACAAAATCGTCCCGATAAATCAAGCACGTGTAGCGTAATTGCACACAGATGAGTAAGTTTCGAACTATCCATGAATTACGGTTTAAGCTCTTAGTCTACATCAATGACCTCTGCTCTCTCAAAAGTCCTAACTGTAAGATTATCTCCTTTGCATACGATACCGTGCTAATTTTCTCTTTACTTGTCGAATCCGATTTAGACCTAGTCTCCCTCTGGCTCCGTATAAATCTACTCACTCTCAATTCTATAAAAAACTCAGTATATCACCTTCTCTCTTCGCAGCATTCCACTCAATGCATTAGACAATTTTAGCATAATTGCTCATTCCCATTCTGACCTCTCCTCCTTCTCGTGTAACTGTCAACCTCTTACTTTTACCGATTATTATAGTGAAACGAAACTTGATTTGATTTATTTATATTCTAGGTAGCCGCCAGAATATTAGGGACGCATTTTTCTACACCACACCCTGCTACACACGATGTAGAAAGTGCATATTGGGAACTAGTGCTCTTGGCAAAAGAGCACGTATGTGTTAATGCCGCGTCAATAGATACTGGAGAAGAGGGATATGGATTTACAAAGAATCAACGAGATATTATTGGGAGACACCCGTGGAATCTGAAGGTATTTTTATTGCATTATAACTGAAACTCAAGAATAATTACGCATAGAAACTGCGACTAGGATAAAATATGAGCGTTATCCGGTGGCGAAGCCTCTATACACGCCCAGATGCCTATATGCCTGTATATATATATATATATATATATATATATATATATATATATATGTATATATATATATTTCTATTTATAAAACCTAAAAAATATATACCTAGTATAACAATCTCTCTCCATCTTAGATAATCTTTCTCGGAGGAGTGAACAAATTCGATAGTTCAAACTACTTCAGCTACTTATAAATTTTCTATTTGTTATGGAACTTGCGTTTTTCGTCACTTAATTTTATAATAGGTCGCGTGTACCAAGGAGGATATTACAATAATTATTAGAATAGATTAAAAATTATGAATAGAAGATTAGAATAGTACTTTCTAGGCACAAATTAACTTACTAATGTATTAAAGTCAGTATTGTTGCGCGCCATAATTAATGTCACAAACGACATCCAGTATCGAGTAGCAGAACTAGGAGAGCTTGCTAGAAAATTACATACTAGAACTTTCTACACCTAGTCGGTCGGGACCGGCATGTGCTCGAACATTCTAGATGTTTCGGCGGGAGAAGCCCTATAAAAGGCCAGTAAGGACCGCGACCGAGTCAGTATTGAATTGGCGATGCAAGCGAATACTTTGAAGCGATATAACTGCGAATTGTGTTTTATTATTTGTGTGTTTTAAATTGTAATTGTTGTTCGGTAATTAAGGTGTCAATTTTGGTAATTCAATCGGCGGTTTTTACTGTCACCAACCCTAAGCTCGTAACAGTATAAAATAAGGCAACTTAACAGTCAACTGCCAGAATATTGAAATATCTCTTAAATAACATTGGTCGGCAAAAAAAATCCGGGAGCAAAAAGTTTACTATGTGATTTCTATTGGCTTTGATTTGTTGAGTCCAAATCTGTTTAAAGATTTCAACTATCACCTCTAGCTTTTCAGATATTTACATTTAAATAAAATATCGGTATATATATATTTTAGAACAAAAAAATTTACACTGATTGATGACTTTTACAATACAAATTAAAGTGAAATATGAATTAAAAAATATAAAAAAAAACATAAAAATGATAACTATTTGGTAGATCGCTTTCTTTTATACATTTTAACTGCTGTTTCTCGATTTATTTCCCAGCAAAAATCAGCTAACATTGCTGGGGTCCACTTGCCGCTGTATCTTTTTTCCATATGTGCAATGTCTTGGTGGAATCTTTCACCATGCTCATCAGACACGGCACCAAGATTTTCTTGGAAAAAATCTAAATGCGAATGCAAGAAGTGAATTTATAAATACATATTGCATCCAAGTTGATGATACGACGAAAGCAGTTATTCTATCAGCTCTTTGTAATTTTCAGCCTTTTTATTGCCAAGAAAATTGTGACATACATTTTGAAAAGCTACCCATGCTCTTCTTTCTTTATCTACCAACTTTGATTTGAACAGTAGAACAGACTCAGAACACAACTAAATACATGTACATACCAACGTTCACAAATACCGCTGCCTGCAACTATAAGCAAACAATTCTAGTGCAAACAAAAATGCTATTGCGTCGAAACCAGACGTGCTAGGTGAATTCTAACTACATATTTGGATTTAACGTAACTAACGTAATAACTTCCATATATACATTTTTTGCTCTTATTTTGATGCCGACCAGTGTAATGGACGGCTTGTGAAACATTTGAGCAGCTCATACTCTATATTCGTATTCACATAATTACATCTCTTAAATGTATATCTGTTTCAATCTGCGAGAAAACTGGATATACGTAAGACTACTGGGAATACAAGACGCCATGTAGATTCCCAATAGTCATGCTAGTAGGACTATTGGGAAGTTTCCGTTAGGAAATTCCCATTAGTCTCAGTAAGAATGACTACTGGGAAGAAATTTCCCAGTAGTCTTACTAGTAAGACTACTTCGTAAAACTACTGGAAATATCACGATAAAACTAGTGTTCCAATTATAAAAATTTTTAGTAAGCCGACAAAAGGGAGTCTAAAGGGTAGCCTGGGCTTCCTTTGCGACGTGAGCCAGCGTGTCGTTTTATTTGTGCAGAAGTAGAAGTGATGATTGACAGAAATGTCCTTACACAGAATTCGCAAGAGACCAGATTGTACGCACGTTCAAAACGTTCGAATGTTGACATTGAAATCACATTCTGTTCTTTCGGATACATGAGTAACGAAGGATCTGTCAGAATTATGTGAATTTTATCGTCGGTTGTATTTACATTCCAAGCGTGCGCCGATGCGTCATCCTAAGTGAGCTATTTATTATTCCTGCTTATGCGTAATGCAGTTTTAAACGAGCAACCAAATCATCTGAGTGTAGCTGTCGACGCGTATGACTGATGATGGATTATAAAGTTTGATTTTCTGAAGCGCCACATCAGTGTTAGTATCAGTCGCCTTCGGAGTTAAGTATGAAATGTCTATTAAATACTTTTTTAAAGTAATATACTTTTTCCATCTATATTATGTTTGTGATCTTGTTATTAGATATATTTTTATTGAACTGACATATAGACCTAATCTATAAGTACGTTTTAAAATTCGGGTATGGTATAATTTATTTGTTTTTAAGTTAAAAATACCTGTATATTGATTAGCATTGCGCTTGTACAATGTTTCCTTGCGAATTTACGTAGTATTGCGCGCCATAATTAATGCCTGGTACGTGGCGAGTGGTTACTTGCGCCATCTAGTATTGAGTAGCAGAACTAGAAGAGCTTTCTAGAAAATTCCGTATTAGACCTTTGTATACCTAGTCAGTCACGACCGGTATATACTCGAACATTCTAGATGTTTCAATAGAAGAGGCCCTATATAATGCCAGTAAGAACAGACTGAGTATTTAATTGGCGATTCAAGCGAATAAGTACTTCGAAGCGATATAACTGCGAACTAAAGTGATCCGTGAGATTAATTATTAGTGTGTTTTAGTTGTAATTGGTGTTCGGTAGTAAAAGTGTCATTGGTAATTCAATCGGCAGTTTTTAATTGTCACGAACCCCAAGCTCGTAATAATATTATATCTATAACATACAGTGAAGACAAGTTAAATAATTCCACGGATTGATATGGGATATGTTTACACCGCCACTACATCGTCTACTTGAACAGGAATGGAAACATTAAATATTATTTTCAGTTTCAATTATAATTGTTTTAATAATTTGGTTGCGCGGAAAACCGTTCGTATTTATTTTTGACGGTAGGGTTTGCCAAATCATTTATCCCTTTCCAAACGATATCATTCATACCCTCCTATCGACACATCGGGGTGGTGGGGTGGGAGGGGAAAGAAGATGATTCCAGAATATCACGTAATCATCGCAACCGAAGGAATAAAAGGCACGCGCGCTCTCTTCCCGCCGCGCTCGTCGTTGGAACCACACCGTTTCTCTCCCGACGTATCTCTGGGGCCCCAGAGAGTCTACCCAGAGTATCTTTCAGAAGTCGCAGCTATAGTGCCCAACAGCATAGAAGAAACACCCCGGTGAGTGAACATTCCTAATAATATTGCCTGCTTGATATAATTGTGTTTAATAGTTAATCCGCTCCAATTTTGTTTTCTCCTAATCAAGCAGGATTCCTTTCATAGATTTGGCAAATAATAGTTCGTTTTTAGGGAAGAGCGAGTGCATTGTACCGCGTGCTATAGTCGCCATTATATAAGCGTAGAAGCAATTCGAAGATACAGTCCACTTTGATTAATATCTCGCGTAATAGGTTTAAGGTTCGACCGGGGAATTAGACTTCGGTAACCTTAGGCTCGTCGCTCCACCATAATTCTTGTGAGATGTGTTCGACAGAGCGTTTACCTTGCCTTGTGGGCTCACCGAGTGAACCTCATGATATGTATTATTTTAGTTTTAACTGTCTAATGTTTGTGCTCCTTTTTGGTTTCTGTGCGTTATTATTCTAAGAGTTAAACAATCTTTTCGCTTTATTGCTAAATTGTATTGAATATCATACTTTGTAAACGCTTAGCTGTAGCAGTGTCAATATAAGTGCGTAAGACTTTTTAATAATTTTTTATTTTTCAACAGGTGTTAAGTTGTAATCCTGGCAATATTCTGCGATATTTGGGTTCCAAATTGGGTGTCACTGTACCGACTTTGCACCTTGGTATGGTTTTTTCAACTAGCTGCTGGCACCGAGATCCGCACGGTCTACCTTGGATAGAGTATATGCACTCGGGACCCGCCAAGATTTGGTAAGTTTCACATTTATTGCATTTATCGTTAAGTAAAAAAAGTAAAGTAAAGTTAACTTATTCACTGCCTTGACTAATGTAAAGGAGTAAGTAACAAAAAAACGTATTTTAAAATTTTTGAAACTTAAGATGAATATACAAAATGTTTTTTTTTTAATTATGGGTTGTCTGCATAATATTATTTCCGTTTTTTAGTTTTAAATCACCGTCATCACAACCATTACGATCCATGTCAAGTCCACTGCCGACCCAATGCCTCCCCAAAAAATGTACAAAACATGGTGCTGAGCCTGCGTACATCGACATCCTTTCTCGCTTACCGGGCGGTCACTCCATCAAGTGGGTGCCGCCCTATACTTTGCTTACCGGTGCAAGGCTGCCACTCGTTATCCTTTCTTTCTCATCTTTTGTCTATTTCAACGACGATTCGAGCTATATGCCCGCTCATTGCAACTTCAACTTACTGGTCTGTTGAGCTATATCGGTTACGTTGGTTTTGCTGCGGATATCTTCACTAAGAAGTCTATGAAACTTCTAGCAGAGATCTGTTCATAGCTCGCTGAAACTACTCGTGACCTTTGGCCTCCTCGTGTGACCTGCAGGGAAAAACTATGTCTCAGATCCGTACGCACACGCACTGCTTGTACACTCTTGTTTTCAACTTTTGAAGTATACGTGATGAGAAGATGGTGACGTCGTAATCTCTTAACGATGCCACAGTCTAAGAAGAACATACAGTCAGTTATCGCGTTCGGTGTTGCCGGAAAAGCTGACATCGTCTAGACTCGTCATGAATGAAATTACTAGAATTGTCACAACGGGAATTAATAAAAAATAGTAAAGTATTTTTTTATTCCACGTGTAATCAAATTAAATAGCTTAATCAGACAATTCGTATTCAGAAATAATAAAAATAGGTTATAATAATTAATCAGTGTTACAAAAAATAAATAAAGTCAACTGCCGAATACAATAAAAGCAGTTAATAACATATCATTGAGTAATAACATCCTACTTAACATTTTACTCGAATACAACATGTTGAAATGTAAGTCGAAGCTTTCAAATTGCATAGGCAAAAATGGCATACACTCAAAATGACGTCATTAGCTTTGTTTGTCTTTGTTTTGTCATTTATATTGTTCACTGTTTTGCAATCTACTGTATTGTATTTAGAAACGATCAGAAAATATAATCGTTATCACAACACTGAACTACTTCATGAATATATAAACAGGACATATAGGTAATATGTTATCAAGCCTAGTATTCTCCCAGGACATGTTTTATGATGGCCCTAATTTATTAACAGACTAGCTGTGCCCGCGACTTTGTTCGCGTGGGATTACTACTTTTGCTATTCTAAGTGATGATGATTTATTTGTAAATTAAACTGTCGCGAGGTTTTAGAAAGACTCTAATCTGAATAAAAAGATTCAGTTATTCGATCATAAGTAATAGGTGTGATAGGGCTTAAAATTAGTGGGGTTTTCTATCAAGAAATTCTCAGAAGCAGCCCGGAGTCAAGAGTTTAGCAGTGTTTCATTCCTATGCCTCAGAAAGCACGTAAACCCGTTTTATCTGTACCTGATCACACTATATTTTTGTCGAATAACTAACCCGGACACAATGATAAATAGAGTTTTTAATATTTTGTTTATCAATATAAATCAATAGGTTCGGATTTTTGTAAAGTTCTATAATAGGCATTATTCATAATTTTGTCTTACGGATTTCCCCACCACCAAACAATTAAAAACCATTTTTTCCGCGCAAACCATGTATCCTGGTTTTAACATTTTTAGCTGAAATATTAGGAAAATGAACAAAAAAACCTAACTGCAATATTTTAATCCTAAAGTATTCATACTAATTTTAAAGTTACAAAAATCATTTATTAATTTTTCTATATGTTGCCTATATGATGCCTACCTAATAAAAGGAAATTATTGTCACAATTTCACGCATCTACGTCTACGTAAAATTTGCACCCTTGTTTTAATATCGTAAGAGGCATTTTATTATTTAATTACTTTAAAGAATTAAATATTTTTTCTCCCTACAAAATGAACATTAACTACCCCCTTCTCCCTACTCCGGTAAGGGGATGTTTTAGGAAATACCAAAATATTTTATCTACATACAAAAATGCACACCTTCTGCCTGTACTCCATAACGTCATCCATAACGGGTTATTTTGAAATCGCAAAATACGTATTCATCTTTTTTTAAATACAGTACTCTCAGAGTATCGAGTCAATCGCTCTGTAAAATATTTTTGTAATAAAATAATTAACTGTAACACCTTTATTTCACCCTTTTAGGGATTGAATTATCCAAAATTATTTCATAGCTGATTTCTATGTCATAAAAGGTAGCTACTGTCCAAATTTTAGATTTCTACTTCAAGCGATTTAGGTTTAGCTTGTGCGCTGGTAGATGAGTTAGTCACTCATTATAGTATATTATTATAACTGAGTATATAATAGATACACAGTGAACAGTGACATCCGTCGGTAAATGGCAGAACTAATTTTACGACAAATTAAATTTTATTCTGATCGTTTTAACTATGTAATTGAAATTTTATAAACGCTATTTGCAAACGAAATAAAAAAACCTTCTGATATAAAATAAGCATTTTGTCTAATTTTAAGTACCTATTAACTTAGCAAATAAAAACATAAAATAAAAATATGCACTTTATTACTAACTCCAAATTATAAAGCAAATAGAACAAATGCGTCAGGACGACACGGCGTTATGAACTCTTCCCCGCCCAAGTATGAGAATGTCTACAATGATATCCTTTTTTATTTAAACATTTTATCGAATGCCTATAACCAGCCGTAGACCATATTATATTGACTGTATATTATAATATACAACCCGCTTCTTCGGTTCCGTAATCGAGTAAAGCGTGCGTGATAGATCGTGGAAACTATGCCAAATACGAGGCAATCGATAGGGACGCTGAACATACCAGCAGTGGACTTTAAAATGCTGTAATAAAAGTAAGAAACTTACATTTTCTGGTTCAATACACAAATATTGCGTTGAATGCAGCAAGCACATGGTACTTTAACAAACAAACAGACATACAATTCTAAAAATGATAGAAATGTGTTCAATGTGCTTGTTTTTAGCCCTTCTCAATCAATTTTGTTACAAAAATATAAAATATACAGGAATCGGCAATTTACATTTTTATTAAATCTATTACCTAATTAAAAAAAATGAAGCTCCATAGAGACACTAGCATTGAAAACACTCCTAAAGTCAATCTTATCTTATTTAAAACTTAAAAGATTTTTAATATTGATATGGTCACAATAGGATTTTTGTTAGGTCAGCGTAATAACTTAAGGGTTCTGCCCTTAAGTTGGGACTGAATAAATTAACCGACTTGGTATTACATACCTCACAACTTCTTACGTTAGAAGAACTGAGTTACGAGACTTTGTTTTTGTTACCAGTTCTTTTATATGGCATCTCATTTCTTATTCCTACTTTTTTTGCTTTCTGCTACCTTCTACTTATTGAATACCAACAACGTACGTATCTACACCTATTATTCCATTATATTATACAAATACAGGTACACTGATTCATTCACTGTAAATGTAACTTTGTAATCCTATATGTTTTTAAGGGATTACAAAGTTATTTATGCAGTTGGTGTATCTAGAAAACTGGACCGAAATTGCTAAATATTTTAAATTTTTCCTTATTTAACACTAAACATTAATTTTATTTTAAATTTTAAGCTTCTATATCTGCTATGAGGGGCCTTAGAGTTTTGATGATCGGTCAGTCAGTAAGTGACAAAATTAAGAAACTTTGACTAGTTATAATTATTAAACTACTTGTTAATTGAATGGAATTTGAAATATGAAAATTCAGACTTCTAGTTTTATCCATAACGAAGTTATAAGGGGTCAAAAATGGCCTGAACTGCTTCGAGAGAAGGATGGTATGGCCGTGCCGCGTTTTTTCTCGACTTTGCGGTGGCACTGTCGTGCTCCAAGGTCTAGTGATACCTTACTCTAAATTAAAAGTAAAATTTTGATATACTTCCAGTTTACATGACGGGAAAGTACATAAAATACATATATCTATAATCTTGTCAAAATTAGACTTCTATCGAAAGAGAAAATAAATTTTATTCAATTTCAAACTATAGATCTAACTAGATGTGTGCAGAATATAATTTATAGAGTTTTAATTTGGACAACCTGAAGGGTTTTTCAAAAGTCCTTTGTTTCATACAAAGAACTTTTAAAATGGATAGAATAGAATCCTATATAGTATAATATTATTCTAATTGAAAGAGATAGAAGATATTTATTAAATTATTAAGAGCAATATTTTATTATTGATAAATTAGTAAGAGCATTAATATATTTTTAATTTGTTTAGGTACGGGATTCCTGATGAACAGAGTGCAAACTTCCGTAGAGCAGTCGAGTTGCTCTGCCCTACTTCATGTCAAAATAAGTCTCTTTGGCTGTCGTCTGATATAGTCATGATCCCACCCAACCTGCTCTTAGAGCACAATGTGTCCCTTTCAAGGGTGGAACAAAAGCCTGGAGAGTTCATTGTAGTCTTCCCCAAGGCTTATTCTTGCTCAATTTCTACAGGATATACTGTATCAGAGAGTGTGTACTTTGCTAATAACTCGTGGTTGAAGAGTGTCCACCAAGTGTTTAATGTAAGTCATAATTTAAGTTTTCTTTTTTATAGAATAAGGATGACAATCGACCATATAGTTTACCTGATAGTAAGTTGGTGCGGTATCTTACCTAAGTGCAGAATATATTTTAATCGCTGAGGATTAGGATGGAATGCCTCATTTGCAGCACTTCAGAAACACAGCAGTATTAAGTGTTATATTCTGTAATGGTGTGGCCCTTCGTGCTACGAGTACAACCATAACATAGCTACAGATGCTAATGTTCAGCAGTGAGTTATTAATGGACTGTAATAATGATGATGATTTTTCAACTTACATAATAAAAGGATGTCAATCTGTATTTTTAATGTACGAGTATGTAACAGTTTTCTGGGAAGTTAGTTAACCGAATTCATTAAATTTTTATTAAAGAATATATTTTTACCAATGGCAGTGATTATTGAAGTCTGTTTACATCGTTATCATCATCAACATCATCAATATTGCAGCCCTCCACAAGCCCACTGCTGAACATTGACCTCCCCCAAGGAATGCCACAAAACATGGCAGGCAACGGCATCCAACGACTTCCTGGTATATCTCAATCACCCACATCTAATGGGGCTGCCCTACACCTCGATAACCGATAGGAGGCTTCCCTATCGATTTTTGGTTCTTCGAGCTATATTGCCCCTAAATAGTATCCCTATTGCCTCAGCATCAGGACCACGACTCAGATCACCTGATTTGTCCATATAATGTGCTATGTGTCCCTGCTCATATATCTATACCCTTATGGAATTCTTTCAATACATGTTTACGTTAATTTTACCACAGATTAAAGAAAATTACGGTCACAAAACAAAAAATAAATGTTTGGATACACTTGTAATGTTTCTAAGTATAGTTATTAGTTAGCTTTATTTTTTTATCATTGTTGATGTTTTGACTTACTATAAATATTTAATCGGTTATTATTTATGTGCAGAATGTGAAAATATGCATTTATTGAAAATCATTACCTGTGATGGTCGTCACAAGCCGTTATTTTTAAAAATCTGTTTTCATGTAACGATACTACGTACGCATACGCCTTACTCCTTATCTTGATATTACCATCTACATAATGATTTCTTATATTTACGCGAACACTACACATGATTAAAACTACTTTTACGGATTTTATCGCGTTTATTTTTACTTTTTATTTTTAATTCCCGACGTTTCAGGCGCTTTCCAGCACCCATGGTCACGGGCTTGGGATCCTATAATCAATAAAATTAAAACTAAACCCAAGCATACCACTGCAAAACCTCAAGACATAGTCAGTTCATTTTGCATAGATCGGACCATAAACAATAATTAAAAAAGCTGAAGGTACTCCGGGTTTAACAATGACATCTGGACGTCAGTCATCTCAGTCCCCCGTGACCATGGGTGCTGGAAAGCGCCCGAAACGTCGGGAATTAAGAATAAAAAGTAAAAATAAACGCGATAAAATCCGTAAAAGTAGTTTTAATCATTACCATCTACATTTATATCATAATAATTTACGTGTGAATGCAATCTACCTAACTTCCTTCTACCAACTCCCACTCGCTCCTCGCACATGCACACATTCGGGCACTTACTTACGTCCATATTCCCACAGAGGCAAGCACATACAAGCGCCCGAGCACGCATACACATAATAACAACAAGAGAAGCAAACGTACTTGTAAAAACAGACAATAGACACAAACATACAGTCGAACACATATAAGGAAAATAAAAAATAACACAAGAGAAGTCACAGGCAGCGAATGCCCGTGAAGAAGAATTCTCTAAAATTATAAATTTGTCATTAAAGGCCTGATTATATTGTCCATTAAAATTCAAGTAAGAACTATTTTACTTAAAATCAAAATATTATTTTGTACAGGAGGTGAGAGAAAGCTGCGAACCAACGATGTTTTCGCTAGAGCAACTCTTATTAGCGGCTGCACGAGACCATCGCTCTCCGCTGTCGATTCTACCACAAATATATGCCAGCCTCAGGACCATTATCAGTGAGGAACGCGACAACCGTGCTGCCATAATCCGCTACAACGTTCCGGTAACTCAACTTCACTAGACTTAGGTCAACTTGACTAGACTTCCAAATACTGATTACCTATCGACCTCTTTTTGACCATGCCGACATATTTTAAATAAACATAATCATCAACGGGACAGTTCAGTCCCACACAACCGTAAACACTAACATAAGAACTTTTGCGTAAGCGTTACATCGCTTTCTGGTAATATCCGTTGTAACACTTCTGCAAAATTATCGGGATAGTCTAAAATCCAGTGTCAGTGACACAGGTACGATCACAACGAAACCACACCTGAAAATTATACTTATTATACCATATTCTTACAAACTTATTATACCATATTCTTACAAAAGAGATACAGCTAAGAGGCGTTATAAGAAGCACCCTACTAATGAAAATTTATTCACATATAAAAAACTGCGTAATCGCTGTAGTAAGATGTGTCGTGATGCTAAGAGGAGACATATTTATAATGAGGTTGAAAATTCTCATTCCGCTCAGATGTGGAAATTTTTTAGAACCCTGGGTATTAGCAAATCATATATTGATTCTAATATCTCGTTTGATTTGACTGCACTCAACCGGCACTTTTCTGAGCCTCCGATTTCTATTGATGACTCTATTAAGTCTACTACACTTAATCTTCTCTCCAATATTCCTAAACCGCTGTGTTCTCCTTTTAATTTCAGTAAAGTTACTGATGGTGACATAAAAAAATGCCTTTTAGCCATTTCCACTAAAGCTATTGGCTATGACAATCTTTGTATGCAAATGATTAAACCTATCACTAATGAACTTGTCCCTATTATCACTCACATTATCTCTTCTTCGCTTGAGACGAGCTTCTTTCCGACTTGCTGGAAAAAAGCATTCGTCATTCCCCTTCCAAAAACTTCTAATCCTAAATCTTTATCCCAATTCCGCCCCATTTCCATTCTTCCGATCTTATCTAAAGTACTAGAAAATATAGTTCAGAGGCAACTATCTCAATTCCTAACTGTTCACAGCCTGCTGAGTCCTTTTCAATCTGGTTTTCGTCCAGGCCATAGCACAGTCAGCGCTCTGATTAAAGTGTCTGATGATATTCGCTGGGCCATGGACAAAAGACTTCTCACTGTTTTAACATTATTGGATTTTAGCAGTGCATTTAATTCCGTTGATTATGACATACTTCTTGGTATTCTTGCGTCCTTAAACATTTCACCATCAGTAATCTCTTGGTTTAATTCTTACCTTAGGGGTCGCTCGCAGTGTGTCCGCCATGAGGAGGATTTCTCCGAGTGGTGTGATCTTACGGCGGGTGTTCCTCAGGGTGGTGTTCTTTCCCCACTTCTCTTCTCTATTTTTATCAATGCTCTCACTACTGTTCTCTCCTCTCATTATCATCTCTATGCTGATGACTTGCAATTATACCGTCATTTCAAAGTCCAAGATATAGATGAGGCTATTAATAAGATGAATGCTGACTTAAGTAGCATAAGCAGTTGGGCAAAATCGTTTGGTCTTCGTGTTAACCCTGCTAAATCCCAAGTAATGATTATCGGCAGCTCATATATGCTTAATTTATTAGATCGTTCGAAGATCCCTGCAGTTACGTATGATAATACTCAAATTCCATATACAGAGACCGCTAAGAACTTAGGTGTTATTTTTGATAATAATTTGTCTTGGGTCGCTCACATTCATATGATTAGCAGAAAAGTGAACTACTCTTTTCAATCTCTCAAGCGTCTCCAGATGTTTTTACCGTTAAAAACTAAGATAACCTTAGCTCAAGCACTTCTTCTTCCTCTCATTGACTACGCTGATGTTAGTTTTTTGGATGCTTCAGAGGAGCTGTTGAACAAACTGGAACGTGTTCAAAATTTGTGTATACGTTTTATTTTCGGTCTTCGTAAGTTTGATCATGTTTCAGAGTACAGGGCTCAATTAAAATGGCTTCCTATCCGTAGACGTCGAGACTTACATGTGTTATCATTTCTATACTTTCTACTCTTTAATCCTCTTGCACCTCCATATCTCCGCGAGCGTTTTGAGTATCTTGTACCCCGTGAAACTCAGTGCCGGACCACTAAACAACTACTTCTCAAAACTCCTTCTCATTTCACAAGCCGATGTGGTGGATCCTTTACAGTAAGGGCGGTCAAGCTATGGAACTCACTCCCACATGACATACGTGCTAGCTCTTCTCTTGATATATTTCGGAGCAGAGTAAAGAAATATTATCTGTCAACTTAGAATTATAAATATTTACATATTTTATGTATTTATATGTATAATTGTATATATATGTATGTGTCTATGTATGTATATGTATGTATATATATATATATATATGTATATATATATATATATGTATATATATATGTGTGTGTATATGTGTATATATGTATATATTTATTGTCTTTATTGGTATAATATATGTATGTAAATCAATAGAAATAAGAATAAAAGAAATAAGAAAATGAATTATACTTATATGTTATACACTTATATGATAATTGTTAACTGTAACTTATAGCCAATTTCTATTAAGTAGCGTTATGTTAATTATTAAGTACGCACGCTGCTACCTACTTGCTTTATATATAAAACTATTTCTCTCTCCCAATAGGTTTGCTGGAAGAGAACTCTTATTAGGGTTAAGCTCGCCTTTGTACATTTATTTAAATATTTAATAATTGTTACCAACTTATTGTGTGTACAATAAAGAATAAAGAATAAAGAAATGTTGCATTGCTTCGGGGTGGAATCCGAATTCAAAACCCACGGTATAGTAGCGGGGTCAAAATTCCCGATACAATGCTCACCACCTGGATGCTTGGCGGTCCACTACTGTACGTGTTACTTTTCCGGACTTTTACGACTTAGGGACCTTTAAGAAAAGAGCTTACTCCTTTCTAAAAGGCCGGCAACGCGTTTAATTCCCCACTGATGGTAGTCACCTACCATCAGGTGAGCCGCATGGTCGTTTGCCCCCTCTTTTATAAAAAAGGGTGCTCAAACGATTATTATTGCAGTGGTATTTTTGTTATAGATTGCTATGCACATAGTTTTTCTATGCTTGATGGAATTTTTATCAAGAGAAGCCTCCAGGATTCAGTTGGTTTTATGACTCTCCCTCTGAGTACCTCCATATCTAATGAGAGTGCAAAAAGCTTACTAATGAAAATACCAGCAATGTCCGTCGAATTCTCCCTATTCTGGGAAGACCAATGACTTACTGTGGGTAGTGAATTAAACGTTTCCCTGGTCTCATTTTAAAGTGCTTTATTAAATACGGAAAAATGGAATCTCGGAAATTAGGAGGATAGCCTAAGGAATCTTACAGAAAATTTAATATAATATGTCGTCGGTGTGGTTAATTTTTATGTTATTTTTAATTTTCAAGAATTTAACCAAATATTGATTTAATATTGATATAATATTGATGATAAGTAGTTAACGAGACTGTAATAAAATAAATATGTTTGTTTTGGTGCCCATTCAACAGAGTCGCAACTGCAAACAGTCCCGTAAGCGACCAGCGGGAGCGTGGAATGTTCGCGATCAAGACGAGTGCGAAATCTGCCGCGCTACACTTTATCTGTCCAGGGTATATTTTATTATCTATCTTCGTAATATATATATATATATATATATATATATATATATATATATATATATATATATATATATGTGTGTGTGTGTGTGTGTGTGTGTGTGTGTGTGTGTGTGTGTGTGTGTGTGTGTGTGTGTGTGTGTGCGTGTTTTCGTGTTGAAAGTACTTCATCATTATTTTATTTGGACACGATCGTCCAAGACACGGGATAAAAATGTATAGTACTTATTAGTTTACAAGAAGCGCCTTAATGTCCAAATTAAATAATGATGTACTTTTCAAAATGAAAATAAACTAGGTACATACCTCAGTAGGTATGTAGTTTATTTTCATGTTCTTACACATGGTAGAGCCATGCTGCAATTATATTAGTAGTATAGTTGTAGCATGAATGAGTCGTACGGTCGGGGAAGGACCACGCTCTCACAGAATACCAGCGTAAAATAGTAGCTTATATATAATGATCCTGTGTTTCGTATGGTGAGTCTAGAGAACCGGTGACCCATTTTACTGGAAACGAAGCATTCCATCTTACTCCTCATGGGTAACAACGCATCTGCATTTTGATTTGTAATCGAGGATAGATGTAGATATCTATGGGCCGCAGCAACCACTTACCATCAGGTGGACTGTGTGCTCGTTTGTCAATCTATCCTATAAAAATAAAATAAGTATACGTCGACTCGTCAGCACCTATCGTTCGTGTTCTACCTGTCCATATTATAATATAGGTATCGCCTCACGATAAGGCTCTTTTGGTTCACCCAATTATTATCTGATACAATTTTATAAATAAACGCTGGTTATATTAATCAATTACAATATATTTGTATACTACGTAGATGTATTCGGCTATTAGTGGGTTATGAAATAATCCTAAAACACTTATGAAAGTGCGATCCGCAGCTTGTCCCTAGACTTGGGTAAAAACTATCGATATATCGATATTTTCTTATATATATATATATATATATATATATATATATATATATATATATATATATATATATATATATATATATATATATATATATATATATATATATATATATGTATGTATGTATGTATATAATAAAGTTGCGATATATCGATATTCAATATTTAACTTCGAGTATCGAATTCGTATTGATTTCAATATATTTTCAAATGTTGTATTAGTCGACAAAAGAAGCTACAAAACATTCATTTGCTGTTGTGTTTTTTTCCGTCATCCAACCGTCCGGTAATACCATTTTGAGCCTTATCCTACTATGTACATTATGCAAAACATGACGATATATCGATGTTTATCACGCGAATATATCGATCTGGTTCAAAAATATCGATACCATATATTTTTTCATTGAGTTCTGTTAAGTAAGTCGGAAAAAAGCGCTCCCGAATGTCTTTATTCGCGTTAGCTGGCGTTATGGCTTGATACATAAACACAATGTTCTGCAAATTGAAGACCTTTACTCCATCTAATAAAAAGTCACAGTAAACAGACGAAATATTACTCTTTGTAGCATGTTATTTGGACGCATTGCCTAGGAGATAATGAGACATTGAAATAATTTAACAGTCGGCTCGGTGCGCGTACGACGCGTTACAATATCCGCCCGAACGCCTCTATTAGCGAGGTCTAAAGTGGCACCTCAGACGTGTGATATACGTAGGTGAAACCGCGCGGCTCAGCTAGTGCCAAATATGACAGGAAGTACACTCGTATCATTTGTTTTTTTGGAAAAATCTGTCGTGGTTGTATTATGTGTGACGTTACTTCGTAAAACATGACGTCTTTACTAATCGTCACGCATAGTGATTTATTCGTAATGTTAGGTATAATCGACATCGATATACTCGTTTCGGTTAGCCATTTATTTTTATTAAAAAAATATGCCTTAAATAAAGTATTTGATCGATCAAGTTAATTGTTTTCTAAATCAAGTGATGATTGTTATATTACATTGTAAATATTCGTTTCTCAAACTTCCGAGCGACCTTCAGAATAGTTTTGTGCAGAGATGGTTTACGAGAAGTTTCGTTACGGTCATGTATATCTTAAGCTTATACAGCCGCGAATTAATAGGTGATAAGGCACTATGACCATATGTGCATTTTTTATAGCATTGGGTGACAAACTGGCATGCAGTCCACCTGATGGTATATGGATATTGTGGGCCATAGATAGCTCATTTCACTTCGATTAAGAATCAAAATGCAGAAACGTTGTTACCCCTGAGAACTAAGATGGAATGCCTCAAATCCAGTAAAAAGGGTTTCCGATTCTCTACACTCACCATACGAAACACCACAGCATTACGCTCCTATTTTACGCTGGTATTCTGTGAGAGCGTGGTCCTGTCCCGGTCGAGCCGACCCGTTCGTGCCACAACTATAACTGCAGCGTGGCTCTACCACATAAAAATTAAAAATGTGTACGTCTATGTAATTGGCATATGAATGGTTTTATGTAGATTGTATTATTTTCAAAATCGAAAAGATTTTTTATCTTTTTTGAATACCACTTCCAGTAAATCTGCTTGGAAAATAAGTCCTTCAGTTACCATCGCCCTATTTGGGCCCAGTTTTAGTCTTAATAGAGGTCAAACCACAGACCCACTTAATACTACTACTAGTATCGAGAAGGCCCCTTCTAAGTTCACATATTGTGACGGGCAACTACGGTACCCCCTACCTCTATACTGTGTTGGCCTGACTTACTTAGCCGGACGTTTTTTTTTCAATATAAACCGGCAATTTTATACTTTAGCCCCCTATATATATTTCCCGGATACTGATCATAACGCAGTACCCTTTTGTGTTTCTTGCTCGCAAATTATTTATGTTTTGATTTATTTCCCAGGTACGAGGGCTACCAACAAAAAAGAGTACTGTTTGTCTCCAGCACGGTCGACGTTTACTAGAGAGTCGACGGCAAAGCCGGGAAGCGCCAATAGAGATGGACGTCTTTTTGTCGGAGATTGAATTAGAAAAAATTTTACAAGCTATTCAGAATCGGTTAGTCTTCTAACATGTGTCCAAAGTAATTAAACAATACTTTGTTTCATAACATTCGTCAAAGCTGAAATCTTTTGACTACTTTTATTATCAGGGATTTCTACCTACATTTTGCATTTTGTAAATTGTCAACAAAATTTTTAAAATGAAATTAAATATTTTAATTTCTTTGACCCAAGGAATTTAAATTTCATTTATAAAATTTTGTTTTCAAAGTTTACTATGGTTTTGAAATGTTTTTAGTTTGCTCTTACCGGAGAAATAATTGTTATTCATTCAAGTGAATCTTATTAACAATCGCGTGATATCCTAATTTAATAGCTTACAGTATAATTTATACAGCGAAAGATAAGAGACGTTAGTATTATTCCCGGTGTTACACCTTACTTAACTACACTGTCACAAAATTCAGGCACAAAATTCATTGTACACTGTAACAAAATTCAGGCGAAGCCGTGGCGGATCGCTGGTCTATGATATTTCCGTCTACCGAATTAAGTCGAATAGTAAGCAAAATTCTTACAACCATTATTTGTGTTTCATATTGCGAAAAAATCGATCACCTTTTTTCGTTAGAAAAAAAAACTTAAGTGATGTTTTAATAAAAATCTAACGATCTGTTCCGGCTTCGCCTTGCTTTTGGAACTCAATTATGAAATGAGTAGCTTACCTCCTGGAACCATCAACACGTAAAAAAAGTATAAAACAAAGTATTTTACCCATTATTATTAAAATAAGTTTTCATTCAAATTTTGGGATCAATAAACATTACTTCTCAAAAATTGGATACAACAGGGTACTTAAATTTTATGATATACCAAATAATGATATTTATTTATAAATAGTTTATAGCATTTAACAATTCCATGTACGAACACTAGAAAGTGCAGTTTTACATGGCTAATTTGTGTGTTTGGTGACCGACACAAGTAAAGAATTCTAAACTTTACGCCAAATATTAGATTTTTTTAGAATAGTAGCTTGTTGATTTGTTTTTTTCATTATGTAAATTTGAGATTATCGATAATTTGAATTTAGTTTATATAATTTCTAAATGTCTAAATTGTTGCGGTTAATGTAGTAAAAAATACTTTATAATTGTCAATTTACGTTGTTTTAAAATTTACTGCTTTATAGCGCAGTTCTTCAGTGTATGGTTGTAACGTTTACGCGCTATGAGATCGAATCCCGTACAAAACTAATGTTTGTTCGTGTGTAGTTTTGTGTCTAAGTATTTGCGATATTTCTAGTGTTATAGATTCGGTTGAGTGTAAAAAGATGAAAAATGTCATTTGTTATTTAAGAACTTTCTACTAGTCTTTGGTTAAGATTAAAGGTAACTTTGTACAGATTTTGACGTTTTTTCTTTGTATCTTAGAACCAATTTATTATTGTAGCTTCTAATGGGTTTTATATGAAAAACAGACCTTATGCCTTGCCAGGTAGAACTAAAATCTTTTTAATTTACGCTATTCTTTTGTATTACAAGAAAGTCGTAGGCAAAGTTGTATGTAAAAGATCATTGCCTAGAAGGATATCTCAATAAATAATAAGCTGATCTTTCAAGTATTTTTTCCCGTGTGCATTAGACACCGTGCTTATCTCGCGCAGTAAAATTTTTCTCAGGAAGGAATTTTCACAGCGAATAGGAAATGTAGCAGGTCCCACAAACTTTCCATACAAAAATATCGTTGACTAAAAAAATACAGATTATTTTTTTAATATTTTATTCACTTTTAGAAAAAATTAAACACGTTGCTTCTTACAAGTAAAAATAAATGTTTTTCGGCCCTAATCTCTCATAATTATTAATATAACAAACAAAAAGTTGCAGGACACAAGAAATGCACACACTTGCGCCGGTTTTTGTCGCACAACCACAGAATACATTTACCCTGACGGGAAGAACGAAAACTTCATACAAAAGAAATGCCAACAACTTGCGACACTAGCGCGCCAGTTTTTGACCCGTGAACTAATTTTCGCGCCAGATTTCAAAACTGATGATAGACTCATGATTTTATTTAATTTTATTTTATGCCATGTATCATGAAAACAAAGCGAAATTCTGGTATTTAATTTGAAAATTACCTGAATTTTGGTTTATTTTCATAATGCATACATATTTATGGAAAGGTATTAAATAAAACGAAGTTGTAAGCGTGTTTTAAAATATTTATTTTTCTTTTCATTGCTTTTTTCGAAGCTTCATCGGTGAACTGCCTATTTTTTAAAATATAGTGTCGTTTTATACATATACATATAGTGGAAATAATTATATGCATTTTATTTTTATCATAGTGCTCAGAACAACCAAGCAACCATTCGAAATTTAATTTTCTTCTTAAAATTTCTATAAGTTCATTTTTTATATTTATTTTACACCCATGCTCATCCAAAAATTTATTAACAATTGTTGCAGCAATCTCCACTGTCTCCGTAAAAAAATTATTAACATAATGTAGACTGTTGCGCATACAATTGTATTCTTTAAAGCTTGTGAATAAATGACTTACTTCTGTGTTCTGGTCTGCAAGCATTGTGATTTTGCACTGATGGCAAATGGGTACTAATTTTTTTATCATGAAGCCACATACATATGCGCAAGCTTGCAGTTCTCCAGAACACTGAGGTATTACAGTATTAGATGCTTCTACACCTTCTGTTAAATCAAATGTTTTAACAGCTACATTTGTTTCTTTATTTTGGTCAACTTGACTTAAAAAAGATTTTAAATCATTTAATATGACATTATCGTCTTCTTTGCAATTTTTATTTTTACTGCTATGCAATAAATTGTTGATCATGGAGGTTTTGAGAGCTGCAACAAATTGTAGGGTGTTTGGGTTCGGGTTGCATCCACAATTGCTGCGGATGCAACCAAAACAGTTTTCTAATGGATCTTGATTGAGTCTGCGCGTTGATAAACTTTTTATACCATATTGCCTTTCTAAATTAAAAAATAGACGCTCAACTGCATTTATAGTTCTAATAAAACCTTCCTGCGAAGGCGGCTTGCATCTGGCCCCAATAAATTGTAATTCTTGGAACAGGATTTTCATTTCCTTAAAAAAATTTAAATGTGGACTTCTGCGGGTAAAATTTGTAAGGAATGTTTTTCCTCTTTTCCGGTCAGGCGTATCGCCATTTAAGGTGTCGAACAGCTGGTCTATTTTTTCTATCAGCATGGCTGTCGTCGTTGCTTCTTGCGGCAGTTCATCTGTAAAGTAAACACTCATTTTTTTATTTTATAGTGAAAGGTTAGGGAAAATGAAATGAAATTGAAGACAACGGGAAATTCACGCGTTCGCCGCGTCGCGTCTTGCGCCCTCGTTCGCTCTTGGAAGCGTGTCGGGGAGGGAGGCACGAGACAAGACGAGACGAGCGTGTACAGCAGGCATAAAAATTACACCTAATAAGTAATCAAAATTACTCTAAATAAAGTAATCTTTATAAAAATATTCAATTATAAAAGGAAGCTGTCAACGCGAAGTAGCTTAATTTTATCTTATTAGAATGATTATTTGAATAAGCTCTAATAATAGTTGATTGACATATTCAGAAACTATTATATTATATTTCGAGACGTCGATTATTTTTGAAGATTATTAAAAGTTATTATTAAAATAATTAAGAAAACTAAGTTGTACAACCAGTGCGTGTTGCCAGTGATGACATATGGAACTGAGACGTGGTCCTTCACTGCTGGCCCTATGAGGACGCTCAAAGTCGCTCAGCGAGCTATGGAGAGGGCTACTCTGAGTTTCTCTGCGTAATAAACTTAGAAATGAGAATATCCGCAGTAGAACCAGAGTGACCGACATAGCCCAACGGATTAGTAAGCTGAAGTGGAAATAGGTGGCCATATAGCTCGAAGAACCGACAACCGTTGGGGAAAAAAGGTTCTCGAGTGGCAGCCTCATACCGGTAGACGAAGTGTAGGGCGACCCTCCACTAGATGGAGTGACGACCTGGTAAGACATGAAGGAAGTCGATGGATGCAGGTGGCTCAGGACGGTGCTTTGTGGCATACCTTGGGGGAGGCCTATGTTCAGCAGTGGACTTGTAAAGGGCTGTAATGATGATGATGATGATGATTAAAAGTTATCCAATAAAACAACTTACTGTTCGCAATCTTTGCAAGCATTCCTGCAGCAACTGAATGGCTGAATACTTGGCAAGCTAAGCTGACTTTCATCTTTTGTTTAAAATTGGGTTCAATATGCTGCTTGGTTAAAGCAGGTGCAAAAACAAAATTTGGATTTTCATTGTCTTTTTCAAAGAATGATTTAATGTGGCTCCACTTGGCTACACCTGTAATAATAAACATGTAAAATATATTATAAATAATGACAGAAGTATTAATAAAATACATTTATTGATTCTGTGTTAGTTTATATTAATCTGATGATCATCCGCGCGGCGGGTTGCACAAGACAAGATAAATCTTATGAAGTTTGAATTGCCACCTTTGACCTTAGTCATGTACTCATGTCATACCTACTTATTATCTATTATTTACAACATTTAAATTACCTGGTATAGATTTTCCACCAATTTGCAATACTT